>VUYV01000134.1:2021441-2091878 GCA_008711295.1 Anarhynchus alexandrinus
TTTTTTTTTTTCTCCAAGTAAAAGGGATTGACAATTGGGTCAGTTCCTCAGGGATCATCCAGATGGAGGTGCCTGCTTTTGCAGCTCAAGGAGAAGGGGACTATGGGATAAGAAAACCTTATGCAGAGAGTGCAGAGGAATCATAGGTCTCATTGGCCACTGACTTTTCTAGTGTATCAGAAAAGACTTTTGGGGCTTTCCATCACCAAAGTAAATAATGACCTTGCTTTGATAGATCAAACAAATAACACCAGTGTTGTGCCTTTGACAGCCCTTGATCCCAAAGAGAAAAGCAAGGGGTTTCCTTTTTATTTTGGACCCATTCCACTGCAAACAAAAGCATCCCACAGGTCAGAGAAGAAGGGTATCTGACAGGATTTAAAGAGACTTTTCCCTTTTCCTTCTGTTCTCTACACCAGTAATTTATATTTAAAAACATATCAGACCTAAAAGCTCCTCATTCAGTTTATATCTGTAACAGATAGAAAATGTGGAACAGAAAATGCTCTGTGACTTACTCAAGAAATGTCTTGGCTTCATAGCCTATGTGGATTTTTAAGAGTCCCGTCTTCCTTTTGAATCAGAAAACAATGATCCTGCGAAGTAGTAGGTATCATTCAAAATGGTTAGAATAGCAAAGTGGACTAGTACAGCATTTAGATGTATAAACACAGGAGATATTGTTGTCCCTCTGCTGATCTGTGCAAGTGTCGCTCTTGGAATACTAAATCAATTCCTCAAGTTGGCATATCTGTAAAAATGAGTGTGGAAACGCTGGGGATAGTAATGATTTGAAGTCTGGAAAACTGTTCTTCACAGTGAGAGCTTTCATATAGTCCATTCCTCCCTTTCAGAGGTTTTCAGAAGTGACATTTAGAGGACTAAAAGCAGTTAATTTGCCAGGCTATGTCCAATATTATAGGAATCTGGAATCTGTACCAAGCTGTAACAAAATGCAGTGGCTGGAATCTAAGACTAGAAAATGTTTGCTATATAAATAGTTCTTTATTTCTAATTTAATAGTGGAAAAAGATTAAGAGCTATTGGAATGACTAACGGACTCTGTAGAAAGTCCTAAGGCATCAAGCTGAAGTGTACTTTTTCTTCAGATGCTGTGGTGGGAGACAGGCTTTAGACTGTTACCATTGAGTTGAATGTGGACAACTGTCTAGTTGTAGAAGCTGAACTTTCAGCAAGATGACTCCCACTGCCATTATCTCATGTTAGCTCAGTTGTCTTAAATAACAGCTGATGGGAATGCTGTAACTTGGAGGTGTAGGGAATCTAAGGAGGTGACTGAGTTTTACCAGAACGTGCAAGAAGACTCTTTCTCACCTGGCAAAGAAAGGGGAAGCAAATAACCAAATTAAGTGAAATGATAAAGCTGACTGCAGGTTTGTAGTTACCAGTTTAGGCTTGATTTTCTGTAGTGGGTTTTCCTCCATTTCCCTGTCTCAGGCTTAAAACTATTAATTGCATTTTGTTCTCATTATTTGCATTTTGTTCTCAAAGTGAAATCTTTGCACCAGGTTGATGGAAGCTGCCTTCCTCTTAAAAATTAGGTTTGTTTTCCTGTTGTCTCAAAAGAGGAAAAGAAGAAATGGTTGTGGTTTTTAAAGGACAGTAAATCCCCCAAACAGAAGACTTCTGGTTTCCTCTGGACTCTACAACCCAGCACTTTGGTCACCCAGAACTTTAGTCTGGGTTTTACAAGCAGGAACTAGAGACTTCGGTCCTGCAGTTACCACACAGGTGGTTGTGGCACAAAAACCCAATCAGAATTTGTCAACATGTCAATTTCCTAGAGTAACCTAACTTCCTATTAGAGATATCCCACCAATTATATTTTGAAAGCATTTCAGTAGGTTCAAGGGTCTTGACCCGTTCAGTAGAAATATGTTTCATTTTTTTGTTAGACACCTCTCAAAATCTTAGACTTTAGTCTGTTAAGGATGATACATCTAGGAAACTTAGAGATTAGCTCTTTCTGTCTTCTGCACTAATCAAAGAATTTGACAATAAGCACTATCATTACATCCTCTTTTTTTTGATAACTGATGCACAAACAAGTTAGTTTCTGGGAAAAATGATACATTAGCTTGGTTTCGAAGGTCATGCTGCAGTAGAGGCCTCACTGTAAATGCTTTTCTTTTTAACTTTATAAACCAATTACTACAGCAGGATGAAGGAGAGTTTTGATTCCCTAATAGACAAATTGTTTTCAGTTCTTAATTTGTAGTTTCAGTTTTGGAAGACTGCTTTCAAGATTCATAACTCTGTGTTACAGTAGTCTAGCTGGAGGAGTTAGAAGATAATGGGAGAACAAAAGAGTTCAGGAATGAAGAAGGAGAAATAGGTCTGAGCTGTTTCCTCTGTTTCTTGGGTTTGGAATGAATGACTATTTTAACCTGTAAGTAACGCTGAGATTAGTGGCTGTCTTCCATCATGAAATGCAAGTAAAGTTAAGATAAGAAGGTAACCTCCTCTTGGCAAACTCCTCCCTCTCCATTTATTTATTCTCCCATATTCTGTGTAAAGTCTTTTCTCCTGGGCATGGGTGCAAAGGAGCCTTTTTGTCTTTAACTTGAACGTTTCCTTTCTTCTAGTAATCAAGTCTACAGATACAGCCCCTGTGTGCTCAGCTGAAAAGGAAACCACTTTTTTTTTTGACAGTGAAGCTTCACTGCCAAAATGATCTTGTACTGCAGGTGGCTAGAGGTATATGATACAAGTTAGTTTGTCATCTTTGGAACACATCTGAAGGGCGGGCTCTTCAGGAAGGGTGAACTGTAGCACCGGTCCTATGATTAGCAAGTCTGGTTCTGCTTCCTTCAGCTTCTGAGACCTTGAAGATCCATTGCAGGTTCTGCTTTCAGGTAAGGAGAAACTTATTCCTATTTTGACCCTCCATAATAAAAGGCTTTAGTAAGTACTGATCCACATAAAGGTCTGGTCCTCAGCTGGGAAAAATTGGCAGAACTCCAGCAAATTTCTAGAAATAAAAAACTGGAGAAATCTCTGGAAACACAGCAGTTACTGGGACTTGCATAATATTCTGCAGCTTGTAAGAATACAGGAGCAGGAAGTTGGAATGACACTCATGGCTTAATCTTTCTGTGATCTCTTGTTTTTTTTATGGGGGAAAGAAAATCTTTAGGAGAGAACTTTGCTCCTGTTCTCTTGGTGGTATTGCCTTGCATGGCTTTGTTTTTCTTTGAAAACTGATAGCAGAAGACTATCCAACCTTCAGGAGTGGAGCCATTATATGTGGGGCTGTGCAACAGGAGCCAAAGTTTAAAAATAAAATACCAGGCTGCCTTCCTGAGGATCCAGACATAGCATACACACACAGACACACACACGCAATATCTTGACTGACCACAGTTGTATCAGTTACTGAGTTCAGAGCAATGGACAATGAGTACCAAAAAGGAAGTCTTGTTCTTCAAAAATGAAAAGAAATGTAAGACTTCTGCAGCCTCAGATACCAGTTTCTGGAGTGCATGGGAGGCCCCTCGTCACCAGCAGGGTTGAGAGACAGTTAGACCAGATGACTGTCAGTCACTCCTGCTGGTGTCTGCTGTAGCGCCTTCCCAGCCCTCCTTTTTCTCTCCCTCATTTTCTCTGCCCTACTCAGTAATGGTTCTGGGCAGAGCAGTCTTTTTTGAAAATGTGCTCCTCTCTTAAGAGATAAAAGCAGTGGCTTTTATTTCATACCGAGTGCTGAGGAACCAGCATGCCAAATATCTTCAGAAGAAATGAAATACCAACTCCTTTGACTTCAGAGCTACTTTAAAGATACACATCACCAGCATCATTCTCTGCTAGGCTGTGGAAATAGCAGATGATCAGTTCTCATCTTTCCAGAAGACCTGGAGAAGGAGGGGCTTACAGAGGAGGTAGCAGATAGACCAGGAAGAATTATTTATGACAGAAAAGCAGAAATTCAAGGTTTAATGCCAGCAATACAGCTTGGAAGGTGAGGTAAGTTATGTTAGAAATGAGTGAACTTTTGAAAGAAAAGGTGACACTACTCAGACAAACACTCTAAGAAAACTGGAAGATACAATTCTTGATCACTTGTGAAGGTAAACAGGGATGAAGAAGGTGAACAATTTAACCCTTTTTTTGCCTGCGTCCCCAAAATGCTTATGTCATATCAACTTCCAGACTTTGCTTGATAATTGTGAACTGGGCTGCCAAGGGTGGGAAGTCAGGGTTCCTCCAGTGGCTCAGTGTGAAGCAGCAGGGAGTGTGCTTCTCTCAGGTGACATGACATAAACTGTGTGCCGGTGGCAGCTGTGCATAGTCTTATCTGCCTGTATGCCACCTAAAGCTAGTGCACTGAAAGATTGGAGCCTATGTTTTTCACTGCACGGAGTGGGCAGATGTAGTTTCCAGAAAAAACCCTGATCCCCAGATGTAAATGCATAGTAATTGCAAACTGGATTTTTAGCTAGGCTTCTTCCAGCTGCAGCAAGCATGTTTGTGTATCTCAGTTGACAGCTACAGGGGGGGAAAAAAACCAAAGAAGAGGTGTTACCACTTTGTATCTCTGCTCAGGCAAAGTAACAGTCACAGCTGCCCATGACACACTTGGCTTTTGGCAGAGCTCAGGCTGGTTCTGCTCTGCAGGCATAGGATGAAGCATGCTCAGTATGCTTCCTTCAACAGGAATGCCAGCAGTATCTTGGATTACTACAGAGACTGCTCTGTGTCTGTGAGCTCCTTCTGCAGAGTTTGGGTTCACATTAAACGGGATCAGCAGTCCTTGGTAGCCTGTGTATGGCTCTCAGCACAGGCTAATCACCTTTTCTGGAAAGGTGTGTTTTCTTAGACATCCACAATCTCAAACTGGAACACTTATTTTATTGAAGTTTTTCAGAAGAAACATACTAGCTTTTTACATACTAGCTGAACATACACTGAAGGTGATGCTGTATCCTAAAGGTTTTGTAGGACTTCATTCTCTTACAATCTGAACTTTTTTTAAAAAATCCATAAAATATCTGGGTCTTGTTTGTGGTGATGTCCTAACAATGAAGGGTAGGCGCAACTGTCAGCATGTGAAAACTAATTGCTTGGTTTGTTCTCATAAATTTTATTAGCCAGGGTGGAGTGGAAGTGTGCACACGCTTTGTGGCTCCCGCTAGCATGTGTGAAAGAGAGGTCTGATTAAATCAAACTTCCTCTTCTTTGGCCATTAATATCTTCTGCTTACAGAAGACATTGAGGAAGACCTACAGTGTTCCTCTTACAGATATTTTCATAAAGGTGCTATAAAGAAGATTCCCTTTGATGACTTGTAGTAAGTTTTGATGGGTTTTTTTGTCCAGATGTTTTCTAGAACAGAAGAATTATTAATATGTTGCCCGTTATTCAGAAGAGTTTGGGAAGAGAGTAGAAGGATTCAGCAGTTTGGGCAAAATTGTATTAAGAGAAAAGCCTCTCAGACCATATAATAATTTCAGTTTTTCTAGCTGTCAATCCTTCAAAACAAATATCCTTCCTCACCCCCATACAAAGCTTCCTTTTTGTATGGCCACTCCTTTTTCCATCTCCCTCCTCCCACTGTGATCTCAAGTAATATTAGGGTTAGACCATGTTCAGCATCCCTAAACTCTGTCTTGCCTGGTATTCTTCTCCTCAGCTCTACGGACATTTTGCCTAGTTGACCTAAATTCTACAGCAAAAGGCCTGGATTCTGTGCAGGAAGATGGAAATGGCAACTCCAGTTAAGAAGTAAATGCAAAGATAAATAAAGAGCACCAGTTAATAACCTTGTGTGTGGTATATGATTTACATCTGATCCTGAAATTTTAACTTCCACTGTGTTGGAGAACCTTTCATTTCTAGTTGTTGTGGGCAGTTAGCACTGGGATTTCAGGCATAGGGGCACAGGAAGGTAGCGTGGCGTAACAGGGAAGGGCTGGAGTCTGGAAACCCACTTTCTGCTACTGACTGTCCCATAGAGCAGCTGTGTGACCTGGAGCCAGGCTACTTCACTTCCCTGTGCTTCTCCATTACCAGGTAAAGGAATAAGGTTCTCCGTGGTGCAGACTCATCTTGCTTTTCACACAGAGATAGCCTACAACAGTGTGGTCTGAAGCTGCATGAGTCAAATAAATAGGTAGTAACAGCATGGAATAGAGTGTCAGTATTGCTATTTGATATATTTAATTCTGCCTTTTTGTTCCTTACATGTTACCTACAGGTTGTGAGTCTTCAGATTTTGTTCAAGAATTTGACGCTGTTTGAAAACCAGGGGCATATTTCAGTCTTTTCTGTCTCTGAGAGCAAGTCACTTCTGCTGACTTGTTTGTGATAAATGAATGGAAACCTGAAACATATGATATTGTCTTTTGTCTTGCTTTGGTGTTCCATAAAAAGCAGAAGGAAAAATGAAATTTCTGCAGGACTGATTGTATGATCTTAGCATAGACTCTTTTGTCAATGAAGTCCTAAATTAATGTGAAACTTTCACTCTGCATACATTCCTCCAAACAAGAACCCACGCATGAATGAATGCTTGTTGCAAGAAACGAATAAAATAGTACAAATGTCTTTTATTCAAATGAGTTGTAAAGGGAAAAAAAGTCTAGAATGGACTACAAAACACATTACATCCTTGCTTTTTTCTCTTCCATAGTGTTAACGGATGTTGGCTAACATAAATGAAGTGCCCCAAAATATTCCTTGTATGTATTTTGGTGTCATATGGTTAATGTATACTGCTTTTGAGATGAAAAAACAGGGAGGAGATTCGCCTGACTAGAAAGTTGTGTTGCTGAATGCTGTGTCTCAAAGGCTCTTCACTTACCTCAACTCTTACTAAAAAGAGACATGTATTGTTTATATCTGTAACTGTCCATGCCTCCTCTCCATGTGTAGTTGAAAAGATGCATCCTGTCCCTTTCAAGCAGTGTAAATCTGAGGACATACAATTTTATAACAGTTGAGTCTATGATCTTTTTTCTTTAGGTGTTTTTTTTTTTCTCACTTGCTTGTTACCGTCTTCGTTCCTTTAGTGAGAAGAAGAAAAAATAATTTCTTCATATGGTTCTGCTTTGAAGTAATCCTGCTCTATTTTAAAACCTCTTGAGCTGGACATTTGATCTACCTAAAGTATTTATGCATACCTCTTGGAAAAGCAGGCAGTTGGGAAGTTTGTAAGTTTCTTCCCTTAAAGTTAAACTTTGGTTCCTTTTTTTAAGTGGTTCTATAATCATCAATAGAACCAATTTCAATTATTTATCCCTTTGTTTTGGAACTACAGAACATTGTAGTGTGCCTTTGTCATTACCACAGCTGAATATTCTTTCTCTTTGTTGAAAACATTGTAAGCCAGACTACCCCTTTGCGTGCAGAGTAAATGTCAAGGTTTATCTACCTATGGAGTTATTTAGACAGAACTATTGCAGTTTCAAATAACCCTCTTAAATCCAAAAGAATGTCCAAGTGTGGGTACAACCTCACTTCTGGTTCTTCTCACACACATGGCTTAGTGTTACATGCAGGATGACCTGGAGGCTTGATGAAAAGTGTTTCTAGGAAGACATAGAATCACAGAATCACAGAATGTCCTAGATTGGAAAAGACCAGTAAGATCATCTACTCCAATCATTAACCTAACACTCACAAGCCCACCACTAAACCATGTCCCTGAGCACTATATCTACACGACCCTCAAATACCTCCAGGGATGGGGACTCCACCACTGCCCTGGGTAATGCGTTCCAATGCCTGATGACCCTTTCAGTAAAGAAATTCTTCCTGATATCCAATCTAAACTTCCCTTGGCGCAACTTGAAGCCATTTCCTCTTGTTCTGTCACCTGTTACTTGACAGAACATGCTGAGGTCAGTTGCAGAGAGCTTCTAGTGAGACCACTAACACTAAGTGGATCATTCAGAACAAAATGGATCTGCACCATAAGCACATACACAATGACCTCATTGTATTTCTGTGTTTTGGTTGTGGCACTGTTGCCAGTCAAGATGTTCTGTCCCCTCCATTCCCGAGAGGGAATATCCCTGGAGCAGTTACTCTCTCGAGCTAAAGCAGTGGTTAGTGGGGAGAAAGGAAAACTGCTGCCCAGACTGCCTTCCTACAGCCAAGCATGGATGGGCTTCCGGCTGTAGCCAAAAGCAGAATAACTGTCCTGAAGAGCCACTGTCCCATGAATTTCCAGTAATGTAACTAGATTTGCAATGAAATAAGAGATTTTCTGAGGACAAAGCTTAAGAGAAGGCCATTTCTTGGCTGTTTATATGTTTCTCTTCAGGCTTCTCTTTGTCACTTAGTATTTATGTGCGAAACCAAAATCTTGGTGAAGTCTAAGGTGCCATTGGGCTACCTTTTTTCTTGAATTTGTCTAAGTATATTGGTGTTTTTTTCAAGGTATTTTCTTCCTGTTTGGAGAAGGTCCCATTTTTGACTAGTCACATACATAAGCACTTTCTAAAAAGTCCTTCAACCTTGAATTTACCCAAGAAGTCTCTTCTCTTAGGCTAGGAAAACTGAAAATCTCTTACAGTCTTCACCTTGCTTTAGACTGAGCACTCTCTGGGGACCTGTGTTGAGTTTTCTACATCCTGCCTCTTACAAAAATCAAGCATTTGGGTTCAGTTTCCAGGCTACACAGATTTCCAAAGGTTAAGGAAACTAATTTATCTGGAGACTTTCTCTGAAGTGGACTGTCCTATGCTTTTCTTTTTCCCTAATGAAGATATGTCATCTTGTTTCAGAGTGTTTGAGTATAACGTGATGGCTAGGTTTCAAATTGGTGATGACCTGAGGTACCTAAAATCTTCAATGAACTATTTGTAAATTATGAGAAGTTGTTAGTTTTATTCACTGGGTTAAATAGAAGGAGTGCGTGGCTGGAAAATATAAGAACAGGGTATTCATGGTCTCCCTTTAATTTTTTTTTCAAAGAGATACTTTTAATGTTGATGAACTAGTCTTGAACTGAACTTTCCTTAATGACAAGAGACAGTTTTCTTTATATGTGGTTTGGCAATTGTTTACATATTCTGGGATAAAGTTTTGGCAACTAGTTTATCTTTTATCAACCTTCCCCCAGTATCTTTAGGGTAAAGAGAGAGTGGTTCCACTTTCTTCAAATTAAGAGTAATTTATGACAATGGGAACTGATTATTTTGTTATAAAATTGGATCTTGTTACCTTCATAGTTATTTAAAATGCTTGAAAATTTTTCATTTTTAAATGGTTAAATGTAAAGCATTTAAAACAGCAGAAAAAACCAAGGTGTTGTGTAATGGACTTGCAGAAGAGAAAAAAGCTGCTATAGTTCCATAATGTCTACATACTTGCAAGGATTGTAGCTTTTGAAGGATGCAGTTGGTTATAATCTCAGGCCTGCTTAGCCATGGGCCTTATTACAAAGAACGTCTTAGTTATTTTTTCTTCTTTACGGTCCATTTCCTGTTTGGGTATTTCTTAGAAGGAAGAAAAAGAAATTGGATCTTAATGGCTGACCCTCGAACAGCTTATTTAAAGCAAAAAGGATTAAACTAGGACAGAAGAACTCTATTAGGAGCTTCAACATCTTACCACTTTTGATACAACTCAGCTTTTTTAATAATAGTTTTCTCCTTAATTTGAGTGTGTCCAGAATAGTCAGGAGAGAAGGACTGTTTATTATTGGAAAGACGAGACATAAGGCTAACAATGGATTGGGTTTTTGGATTTTTTTGTGAGGGAGATTGTTCTTCATTATTACATGCATAACAAAGTGTGTTTTTTTTATAGACAGAGAATAGCATCTTTTTCCTGGTTTTAATGTAATAGTTTCTAATGCCTTTTTGATCCAAACACTTTCTGGCTGGAAAACTTCCATTAACCTTGGTCAATTCATAGGTATTGGGACCCATAATCCTAGGATCACTCTGAATTACCCACCCCCACCCCACCCCAGTCTTGAAGTGCATTGTAAATGTTCCACTTAGTTTCTTCTAGGACTGTCTGCTATCTGTTTTTCACACAAATGATGATTGAGCCAGTGTGCTATTTTAATATTTTGTACTTGGGCTTTATATATTATACCAACTGCAAAAACTTGTTTTCTGAAAGGACCAGGTGGGTGGAGATAGAGGTTGAAGGGGGGGTAAAAAAAGCAAGGTTCTCATCGGGACTCAGGATACTGCATTCTAGTGTGTATATTCCATCCCAACATGCAAGCCAATGGACTCTGTGTGTGTGTATATATATATCTATATAAAGTTATTTGGGACAAAAGAAAGTATTTTGGACAACACGTTAGCTGCAACTTGTTGTTCCTCCTTTTCAGCAGTATCACTTTTCAGCCATCAGTGATAGCACCAGCATCTTGCTGCCACCATCCCAAACAAAGGATCTTCACTGGCACAGGTAGAAAAGATCTTTTGGCAGGGGGGGCAGGGACAAGGGTGGCAGCCTAGTGGTAATCACTAGTCTGAGTTCTGTCAAATACTGAAAAAGTATATATTCTTCTACCTGGGGCAGAGATGCTGGCTGCCATACTGCGAGTGAGTCAGTGGGCAAATAAAACTGTGTATTCTGTCTGGCATTATAAATGGGTCAGTGATGGATTTGTATTACCTGAGGAAATTAACTGGCTGACAGAGAGGCTTCTGCTTGCTGCCCAGCAAATGTCAAATATTGCAGGAAGCTTGGGGGAAGGGGAGGGATAGCTGAAGACAAAGGCGGTGTTAAAATAGCTAGGATGTTAGTGGAGCTTCTCAAAGGAGTGTTTCTAAGGAGTAGACTGGGAAAACAGAACAATCTTTAGACTTTGTTAATCAGTATTTCCTTGTCCTCCAGGGGGGTTTCAGCCATGGGTCCTGCTTTATAATTAGAGTTGTGCATGAGGTGGTTTTGGGTCTGCATGAGGTGATGTGCTGTTCTAGTCAGCTTTGTTTGCTGGTACAGAACGGTGACTCTGGTGCTTTGGTTTTATAGGGTTAAACTAATTCCTCTGAATGCCCTTTTTCATCCTCTCCACATGCTCTCTGCATGGGGTTAACCCTTTAAAGGAGTACCTCTGGATCAGGTAAGATCTCAGGATGAACTGAGGGAGAGGGCTGCATCATCTGCAGGGTCTACTAAGCTGAGCTCATATTGGTGACCAAAGGCTTTGGCTTGCTTGGATCTGATCCATACAATGTTTCTTTGGTTCTCGACTGCCCTGTGAATTTCTCTTACTTACTGTGTCTTGAATGTCTACCAGACTGGGTACTGCATTGTGGAAATGATCTCTGGCTGAAAGATTACTCCTCCTTAGCTGAGTTCAGTCTCTGTCACCACTGCTATACCACAGGTCCAGCCTCTGCACTTAAAGGAGTAACGTGTCCAGCAAAGCATCTTTTCACATCTGTCTTTCAAGATGTTGATAATGTCTCTTTGAGTTCTTGAAGACATTTTTCAGTAGCAGTCCCCAAGCAGAGCTTTGCCCTTAGCATTTGTGGTTTCTAAGCGCTAGTGACTTGATTTCCACCTCTGTGACTACACTGAGAGTGCCTGCTTGTGTTTTGAACCAGCTGTGTTGCCTGGTCTAATCTCAAATCTCTAAGATTAAATTTCTGTGGCCCTTAAAATAATCCAGCAGTTCATGCGTTCCCATGGTTTAGCTCTGTCACCAGTTTATGAGCTGTATTTGGCCTCTGCAAAAGCACCATGCTCCTTGCAAACTGACATTGGCCCTCTCTAAAGCATGCTTGCAACTCACCAGCTACAGCACTGCTGAATGGAGCATGCATTTCGAGGTGAATGGCAAGATTACTTTTAAAGGCACTACAGGCTGCGCAAGTCTGTATTAGGGTTCATTTAAGGGCAGATGGCCATCAGGAGATAATCTCTTCTGTCTGCAGTCAGAGCTTTGCGTTTTCCCACTTCAGTTCATGGTGTAGCGGGGTGTGTGGCTGAGTTTGTCATATCTGATTTGCTACTGGCAGGACCCCCTTTATAGCAGCTCTGACTTTTCTTGGCAAGAAAGATCTTTGCTAGGGTTATGCCAGGCTGAGGAGCCTGCTCCTCCCCCTTCTCCTTCCAGGGTGAGGCTGGTAATGCATCCTTTGTGTAAAGAGCTCCTAGAAGATGTTATTTGCAATGCATGAGAAGGAATTAAGTTGTTTCTGGAGTGCCCAGGCAGGGTGCTGCTGTGTTCTTCAGCACCACCTACTGACATCTTCGTCTCCCAAGTCCATGTACACGGGAGTGCACTTCTCTTAACTCACAGGAACTGGATTTCTTGAGGTAATTAACAATACGCTTGGCTAGAAATTAGAAACCCCAGACCCACTGCTTTCAGTAGCATTATGCCATATGGGGAGCCCTAAGGAGCAGGGTACAACAGCCAAGTTGCTTGGTTCTGATACCTGTTTTCCTAGGTTAGGCCAGCCTTGAACACCTATGTCTATGCAGAGGGGTGTTGAGAGGTTGGGTTGTGTCATTGAGGTGGGACAACCTGGCTTGTTTCTTGTGAACATTTAGTATGGGAACCAAGTGGCAGACCACATTTCTACTCTACAGTTTTGCCCTGTGCTGTTTGATCTTCCTCTAAAACCCTGGAAGGATTTAAACAGTTATTTTCTCTACAGGTTTCAACTGGGAAAATGGTTTCATGCTTTTTGGTGTTTTCATTTTCTTCCTCTTCTTCACCTTCTGATAGGAAAGGAAACTAAGTTTATTCTGTAAAAAAAGGAGCCTATCTGATAAAAATTCCCCCCTTCCTAGTAAAATTGTTGTTGCATCTTCTTGTAACACATGGCCAAAGGAGCATGCTCTTTATTGACTCTGAACCACCAGAAAACTGGACAAAACTGTCTGTGTGTCTGTATTAGCACCTCCACAACGGCTTTTGCGCAGTAAATTAAGTACCTGTCATACTTAGTAAGGGAAAAAGTCCTATTCTGACCATTCAGTTGTTTAGATTCTCACATATATTTAGAGTCTTTTTGATTTTTGTAGCGATTAATAACATGCCATGAAAGTAATTCAGAAGATCGGAAAAACCCATCCTAGACTTGCTTGGAGCAAGTATTCAAAGCATTCAGTATTCAAAAGTCTTCTTATAGGCAAAGTTTTTCATCCTAAGACTCAGTTGCCATGTACCATGTAATGCCTCACAGCTAACCTTCAGGAAAGGAAGACAAAAAAATGTCACAATCATACTTTGTGTGACTCTCTCTCAATTTGTCTTTTAATTAAGTTGTGGCATTTTATTTGCAATCTGCTTTTATTTTAAAAGTCTGAAGTTTGAAAGTATCCTCCAGGCATTTAGATGGCCTCTTAATGTATTTTTTTAAAAAGAACAGATATATATGTACACTCCAGGAGCCCAGAGAAATAAGGAGAAGAGATACTATTTGTGAGAAATGGTCAGCATTTGTGAAGAGCGGTCAGCATTTAGGTAGCTTGAATCAGTAAAGCCCCAGCCTGATGCTCTTTGTAGTTGGGTTACTTATATCTGAATTGCCTTTATTGATTTGATTTCCTTGCAAGTAACATGTGGATGTAAAACCAAGTATTCCATCTTGGACTTCTGTCTTACTTGCTGGGGAATTTTGTGTTTTCTGCAGTGAGATAACTAACAGTTTGCTGTGTCTGCTTGAGGCTGGGGACTGCAGTCTTTTCCTCAAGATACCTCACAGAAGCTGACATTGTGCTCCTATCTGTTATTCTCTGATTCTCCTTTCTTTCATACCTCCTTGCAAAATCTATGGTGTGCCTTTATTCTGCTAGGTTCTTACAGTGAGATGGCTAATATGCATTAATGTTCAGTAGCTGAGCATCGTGTTTTTCTGGTTTGTTTTTTTTTTCCTGTGTGTTTGTTTTGTTTTTTTTTTTTCTCCATTTTTTGAAAAGCCATAGTCTTGGAGAACTGGTTGAGCTGATAGCAATGTATCCATCATTTGGACCTGTTTCAGGTCATTTATGTGTTTATGTATTAAGTTCCCCAAAAGAAAAATAACCAGAGCTTCTGTGAATCCTTGTTCTCTTCTTGAACTGAAAAACCCATCTATGCTTCTGGCAGCTTCTAGCACTGTGTAGCCTCTCTTCCACAAGCTTTAAGAAAAATGTGGTTTATATTTCCTTTAAAGTGTAGAAGATTTTGCAAGCTACGCAGTAGCTTTACAGTGATCCATAGTATGGTATCGGGTATGTTAAATGAATGCATGTATTCAGGAACATAAGTAAATAGTAACTGTGTAGGGATCAACAAAGTTGGTCGTCCTGTTTTCCGTGACCAGGAGATTTCTGAACAGTTTGGAATATAATGTACAAAGAACATGTAGTAGGAAGACCTCCTTTTGCAGAATCTTACCTGAACCCACTTCAGGTTCAAGTAGCTGTCCAGATGGCTGGATAAGTACATTTTAGGAAAAAAAAGAGTCTGTCTCTGCTCAGTTGAGATTGTTGTTTTTACTGTTGAGTTGTAATGTATCTCTAATAGAAGTTCTTTCCTGAAAATATCTTCTATTGTAATACATATTTCCATGTAGGTCAACACAGATATTTACTGGAAGAAATGGGTGACACGTATTAGCTAACTTATTTATCTCATGGGTATAACTGTTGAGTTACAAAATGTAAGAAATGGCCCAAAACTGGACATTGGTATGGAGATCTTGATAATAGAAGATGTAACTGGTGATAAAATTTTACTGTTAAGTCCTTTACATGAAAACACAAACGACAAAGTAATTGTATTGGAGTGGACAGTTGAAACTCAACCCATGGTGTTCTATCAAAATCCAGTTCTATCAAATAAAAAAAAAAAGTGAAAAAAGAAATGGTATTTCAATTTAGTTTATTTTGATACCAGCTTGGAGGAGTAATCCAAAGACAACCCTCAGAGGACCAAGAATCCCAGTAGTTTGACTGGAATTTGGTCATTGAAAAAGACCCATGAGTTGAGTAGGTTTGCCTGACTGTAGTTGAGAGCTGAACTTATTCATTGAATTCCTCATTAATTATGAGGTTCTTCATAAATGAACAATGAGGCTGGCTTCCTCCAGTTAGAACAGCCTTCAGTTTTCTAGTTCTCAAATGTATAGATTTTTGCATTGCTCCTTAGTTTTTAGTTGTTTAGTCCTCGTTTTCCCTGTTGTGACATTATGTTATAAAAAGTGTTCTAAAAAAAAAAAAAAAGGTCAAAGCAACCCCAAACCCAAGGACATCAGAGCAGCAGCTCCATCGTACATGAGCTGAACCTGGCCAGAAGCCCAGGTGGCATGGCTGGAAGGTCCTCAGGACTGCAGGTGTAGGCACTGGTGCCTTGTAAAACCCTGGCTTCTCTGGCAGGGAAAAATGCCTGTGGTGTGGCTCATGGGAATTTTGAAAACTTGTCACGTCTGTAATTAGTTGCTTGTGAATTGCATTGCTGTACTGTTTGGTAGTTTATTTCTGGTAGGTTGATCTCCAACAGCAAGGAAAAGGCGTTGGGGAGATTAGACCAACACTGAGCTTCCTGCATGTTTTGAAGGAAAAAAGATGTCTCTGGTGCGTGACACCAGTCTCTGCTAAGATGTTTGTTCATGCCCATCTGCTTTGACACAGTGCACCACACTGGAGCCACGAGGGCTCCCCATGAAGAGGCAGATCAGGGCCTGGCAGCCAGGGCCCATCCCCAGCCGGGAGCAGGGCAGGCCCGGGGCAGCCTCAGCCCCAGCCATTGAGAACCTCCCTGCAGGCCCGGCCGGGCAGTGGGCCTGCAGGTGGGCCTGGCTTGGCGGAGCAAGGCTGTGGGGAGGTAGAGACTGGGTTTGCTGTGGCATTGCTGGGGCGAGGGCTGATGGCACCAGGAGGTGACATGGTGTCCTTTGGGGGAGCCCCAGGAGGGCTGTTCAGGAAGAGTGAGGCCTTGTGGGTGCCCTGAGGGCCCCGACACACGCTGTATCTCTAGGGGGACTTCATCCAGCTGAAAGGGGTTTGTCAGTGTTTCTGCTGGTGAGATGGGGTATGTACCATCATAGAATCATGGAATCATAGAATCATTTAGGTTGGAAAAGACCTTTAAGATTCTATCCTAGCACTGCCAGGTCCACCACTAAACCAGGTCCATGAGCACCACATCTACATCTTTTAAATACCTCCAGGGATGGTAACTCAAGCACTTCCTTGGGTAGCCTGTTCCAGTGCTTGATAACACTTTTGGTGAAGAAATTTCTTTCAGCTCCGCCTTGGCAGAGAGTAAAATGAAAGCTGTGTGCATAACCTGCGTGTTATGAGGTAGGGACGAAGATGCCTCTGATCATCCGACTGGAGGAAGGCTTGGAGAACTGGACATTTCTTTGTTTTACATGCAAATTTACTAATACAGAGCTGGAAGTTCACGTAGTGTGTGTGGTCTGACTGACCTTTTCAGTTGTGGTTGTGCATGTGCATATTCTTAACTTCTAGAAGCTCTGCTGACTCCATCTCAAAATATAACGGATGGGTAGTCAAACCACAGAAGCTCAATTTTGAGGTCAGTGCCTTGGGCTTCACAATTAATTTTGTATTTTGAAGCTTTAAAACCAAACTTAAATATAATGATTTGTACTACTTCGGCTGCTGCCAAATTCTGTTAATGACTGTTGTTCAACAAGCACAATTATCTTTTGTTTTGGATTTTTAAAAACCTAGAAATCTAATGCAATTGTGTCTGATGTTCTCACACATTTATGAGTGTAGAGGAGGATGTCGAAGACAATTTGAAACTTCACCTTGGGCCTTTAAAACTGTGGCTTTGAGAACTTATTTTGGCCAATGTTTTGGAAGCTTTCCGCTTATAAGGAAAATGAGAATACCTCTTCTCCATATTAAGCATTAAAGCCATATATTTTAAGAAGAGGTTGTAAATGCAAATTAGTCAGACAATGGCAATTTAATAATCTGTTTGGTGAGGTTAGCATCGCATTAGTAAGGGTATTTTAGAAGTCACATTATCTGTGGGCAATGTGGTCTCAAGAGATTGGTAGTGAATATGTTCGAGGGCTTGTGGGATTTATGGATTCATTTCATGGTGGTTGTGTTTGGATGCTTTGTGTTTTTTTCCCCCCAGACTTCCTGTTCTGTTTTTGCATTTGGTAACTCCTCTCTCACTCCACCTCCATTCTTCTCTGAATTTTCTTATTGTGCTGTTTGAAATTATAAAGGATTATGGAATGCATTGCCTTAGCTGGTCATGATGGAAATGTGCAAATCTTGCTTTGCACCATACACATGGGATGTGTGTCTTGCCAGTGTATTAACATCTGCACTTGAAAATGCTCTTTGCTGGTGGGTAGGTGGTCTCTCTCTCTTCCATATCCCATGCAGACAAAAAAAGAAGAAAGACACACATTGTGTTTCAGTTTCTTTTGATATATGAGCTCAAACTAGCAGTTTGTGTTTTTCTTCGTCTTTCTGCAATGCCTGAATTTTAAAGAAAAATGTGGAAATGGTAGAGTAGAATTCCTTACAAAATGCTTCATCCTGCTTTCAGTGTGATGCATGGCGAAAATATGAAATTGAAGTCCATTCAACTGTACCTGATGTTTGTTCCTCACAGCTGCAGTAAGATTAACCTCTTCTCTGACTTGGTCCTGCCTTTGTGATAGAGACCCTGCTCAGATTCAAGCTGGAACCCATTAGAAAGTCTCCATCAGTTTTTGTAATCAGCAGTCATTAGCCATCTCCCAGCTCTTCCTTCTGTTTTGTAGCAGATGGGTACTGTTGGTTTAAGAATGTCTAGACAGCAACCAGCATCCTTGAGGATACCTTCTCCAAGCTTCAGTGTGACGGATGGGGATGGGGATGGGATGGGGATGGGGATGGTGGTGGTTTTTACCCCTTGAACCTACCAGGATTACCTTTTTTCAGAACCTCATGTTTGCTCTCCCTTCTGGTTTTCTATTTCGTAAGCTGGCCTGAAGTTTCCAAAAGAGACAGAGCTTAAAGCGTTTTGTGGTGGTGTTTCTAAAGGGTCTGAAGTTTTCCCGAGAGGGGGGAGGGGGGGCGTGGGGGGGGAAGAGTGAGATATGTGTGTGTGTGTGTGTGTGTTGTTTTTCCTCTGTTCTACACAATGGAGCTTTCAGAGAACCTCTCTTAAAAGGCATAGCTACAGCCTTTGTGTGAAGGGTGTGTCTGCTGGCAGGGTTTGCTGATGCAGACAGGCTGGCTGGTGATTAACAAAGGTCATTAGACTTTGGAATCTGGCAGGGGAGCGGGGTTGTGTGTCTTCTGCGCCAAGCAGGAGGGCTCCCCAGGGACAGGGCAGGCTGGTGGCCCCCCGCCTGCCTGCCCCCCCCTCACCCCTCCTGCCCCGCTCCTGGGAGGCTCAGCTGTGTGTTGTTGCCTCTGCTTGTAGGACAGCTTGGACCAGTGTCTTGATGCTGTAATGCTCTGTTTCTGGAACGAACCGTCACATTTGTCATCCATGGGACAGGGGAACCAACCGTAGGAGATGCTTGCGGGCGATCTGCTCAGGGAGGGCAGGTGCTGCTTGAGCAGCGCAGGGGGACAGCAGCGACCTGACTTGGAAGGCGAGTCATGCAGGAGAAAGGGATAGATATTCTGGGGATGCCGATTTTTCAAGCGTCACCCAAGGAGGAGGAGGAAAAAAAGGGGAAAAAAAGAAAAAGCCTGGTGTGCTTGAGATGAAGCTGAGATAAGTGAGGCCATGTTGTGCACAGGCGAGAAGCTCTGAGCCTCTGAGTGCAGGAGTTGTCTGAGCTAAAATGGCTGCTCCCAAAGCTCAGAGGACTAGGGCAGCTTACTGAGTCTTAAAGCTTCAGTGACGCAGGGGCTCATATCTCTTGAAAGTGTGATAAACACATTCAGCAGAGCTGTGGCTTGTTTGGCTGAGATGAAAGGACTAAGCTTGGGGGATGGGTAGTGAAAACTGGATGATCTGCTTTTCTGTGAAGTGCTCTAAATGCAGGAGTCGTCTGCTCCATGGAAAAATTTGTTTTCAGGTCTAATGGACTGTGCTAAAGGAGACGTGGGGTGGGGCTTCACTCACTGCTGTAATTTGATCCAGAGCAGATAGCAACCTCTTCCACACAATTTGGTCTGGTGCTGGCACATAAAAGCTTGAGTATCTCGATTATTGTAACTTTGTTAGCTGAAAAGAAGCTGGTGCAGCGTTCATTTTCTTTATTGGTGGTGGGAGGGAGTAGGGGGAGAGAAAGGGCACAGTGCAGCCTGCAAAGTAATGTAGGTAAATATGTGGAGAGCCTCTGTGCTCAGACGGTCCAGAATTTGACTTGCTAGAAGTTTATTTTAGCAGACTAGAAGCATTCTTTCATATAAAACCTGATGCAGTACCCTCTCTTTTTTCTAGCTTTCTCCTCGTGTGGAAGTAGCTTCATACTCTCCATACAATAAACACATGGAATTTTCAGTGCTTTGGGCTGCCCTTCCGTCATGGACCTCTGAAACGCCCAGTTTATTATCCTTTCCCAGTGCTGCATGTGGATGCTTAAAGAACTCATTCCTGTATTAACATAGGAAGGTTGCTCTTGTGCCTAAGTACTGCTCGGGGCAGGAGGGTCTAAGGCTTTTGTCTTAGTTGTGCTTTGTGTCTCCTCTCCTTCATAATGGTGCAGATACATACAATTCTCTGTTGCAGCATTAATTAGTCACAAACTGAACCACCATACTTCATGTTAACATATCTCACGTTGCTTTGTACTTCAAAGTATGCTGGGCTGTTGGATAAATTAAGGAAGTAATGATGTCTCTGAGTCTTTGTAAATCCCGTTTCCATTGTACTTTTGCAGTATTCCTATTCCTGTTGGTGTCCCTCTCTTCCTCCAGCCCTCAATCCCCCAGACTGCTAATGCACAAAGGTCATGTCACCAGAATAGGCTACAATAAAACTATAAACATTTTAACAAGGAATGGAAATGCCCTTACAAAGCTTGGTGGAAGTAGGGCAGAGCGAAGCATTCTACCTTGGGTTCATGTAACTGCATCTCATCTTGCAGGTGAGTCTAGGTTTTCCACCACCATCAGGACTGATAGGATGTTGAGAAGATAGGCAGGTTTCTTCCTGTGAAGGCTTTTGATCTATGGTAGTGATACAGGCAGGACTTGGCAACTTACAGGAAGATTAGAGTGTGTCTCCTAAAGATACAAGCCACTGTCTTCGATTGTGAATTTCAGTGCATGACTGGGAGTAATGTGCAAGACAACCTTCTGGATGAATTCATTGTTCACTACAAAAATGTAGTGAACAAGACAAACTTCTGAACAACAGCCCTATCTTGCATAATGGAAAAGCCAAGAGAACAAAGTCCACTGAGTCAGTAGTCACCTGTTAGAAAGTTGACTGTTTGTAGTGTTGAGTTAGCAACTTGTGAGCTACCAAGATAGGAGTTGATGTGAATCTGAATTGATGCCTCTTAATATGGTAAGCAAAGGTTAAGTTTTATGCTGCAGTATTTGCGGAATCTCTGGAAATGACTAAGTCATCATAAGCTTGGTATTACCTATTTTTAGGATTCGTTACAATGGCATTGCTGTAAAACATATCTCTTCTCTCCTTCCTCTGTTTTTCTTGCAGAATTTTCTAATGTAAAAGATCATCCCTGAACCATGGAGGTGCTGCAGTGTGATGGCTGTGATTTTCGAGCTCCATCTTATGAAGACCTAAAAGCTCACATCCAGGATGTTCACACTGCTTTTCTGCAGCCAACTGATGTCTCTGAGGAAAGTCCTAGCCAGCCAAGGTCTGGTTCCATGAATGCTAGCAACCAGACTGAGGTTGAATTTTCTTCTGTAAAGGATGAATTTACAATTGCAGATGAAATAGCAGGTAAATCTCAACTCTAACAGTGATTTCAACTCTAACCCCCTATTTTACATGTGGCTTATTTCAGTGTGTTTTAGTTTCTACTTTTAATGTGATTTAAAAAACTCGCGGTATCTTTATTTCTATGTCAGCAAAGCAGATGTCTAGCTTCAGCCATATTGGTTCTGACCATGGCTTTTTCTTTCAATGAAAACATGGAGGTTGATTTTATTTCCCAGCTGCTTTTCATGTATTTCTTCATATTGCTTTTTGGTTTTCAGATTTTCATGGTTGTTCTTCACTACTATGGACCACCTCAAAATTTTCAACTTTGTTAGTATACCAGCTTTCTTTTTTCCGCCAAGGAGATTATTTTGTAAATTATTTATCCCAAACTGTACACCACGGTCATATGTAGACACTATGCATAATCATTATTTTTCTGACCATTGCCAGATATGTAGATCTCACCATAAGTAGGTGAGGGAATCCTGGTGTGATTATTATTTATTCAGGATGTGGTTGCATTCTGATGTATACAGGGTGGGTGGAGAAAAAGCCTCTTTATTTGATTTATATTTATTTACGTATACACCTTAATTCTCATTTTAGGGCAAAATGCAACAAGTCAGATGGGGACTGGAAGTTACTATAGCCAGAGCCAGACTTTCTATGGTCAGCACATGGCTCCAAATCCTAAACCAACCAACAAGTTTTTCCAGTGCAAATTCTGTGTGCGTTACTTCCGTTCCAAAAACCTCCTCATAGAGCACACACGCAAGGTTCATGGAGCCCAGGCTGGGGGGAGCTCAGTGGGGCCACCAACTGCTAGTTCCCTAAATTACAGCATCATGATGCATGAAGGGTTTGGCAAAGTTTTCAGTTGCCAGTTCTGCACCTACAAGTCACCCAGGCGTGCAAGGATTGTTAAGCACCAGAAAATGTATCACAAAAGCAACCTGAAAGAGAGTTCAACTCCTCCTACTGCTGCCGCTGCTATGCCTGAATCAACATCTGCTTCTGTGCCAGTGCAGGAACCCTGCAAGGAGCTGCCTGCAGAGGTGGTGGAGCGGAGCATTTTGGAATCCATGGTCAAGCCCCTGACAAAGTCCAGGGGCAACTTTTGCTGTGAATGGTGCAGCTACCAGACACCTCGAAGGGAGCGCTGGTGTGATCACATGATGAAGAAGCACCGCAGCATGGTAAAAATACTGTCAAGTCTGAGGCAGCAACAAGATGGAACTGGTGCACCTGATGTACAGACTAAGAGTGCCCAGAATGCCTCTCCAAACTCTAATTATATCTCCATGAATACAACAGGACGTGAAATGTCAAATGCTAATGTCTCAAACTTCAGGAGCTCTATGAGCAATTCCCTTATGAGGTCCAACTCTTCTACATCTTCCAAGTTTTCTTCTGTGTCTTACTCTCAAATGAAGCCTAAGTCACCTCACAACTCGGGCATGGTTAATTTGTCTGACAGATCCCGCTATGGAATTGCTGATATGACAAATTCTTCTGCTGACCTGGAAACAAGCAGTATGCTAAATGACTCCAGCTCAGATGAAGAGCTAAATGAAATGGACAGTGAGAATGGCTTGAACTCCATGGATCACCAGACCTCAGGAATGTCTGCAGAGCAGCTGATGGGATCTGATGGCAACAAACTATTGGAAACAAAGGGGATTCCCTTTAGAAGGTATATGAACAGGTTCCAGTGCCCTTTTTGCCCTTTCCTGACAATGCACCGCCGAAGCATTTCCCGTCACATTGAGAACATCCATCTGTCTGGGAAGACTGCTGTGTACAAGTGTGATGAATGCCCTTTCACCTGCAAGAGTTCATTAAAACTTGGTGCCCACAAGCAGTGTCACACAGGAACAACATCAGACTGGGACACTATGAACTCTCAGACTGAAAGCATCGCCTCTTCTTTGAACGACAGCACACTGTCTTACGAGAGTGGAAATATAAATGGCAGGAAGTCAGCTGGGATGATGGAACCGGTGCAGCCGCAGCAGCAACAGCAACAGCAGCAGTCACCCCAGCCCCATTCACAGCATCCATACAAGTGCACAATGTGCAACTATTCCACCACAACTTTGAAAGGCCTCAGAGTTCATCAGCAGCACAAGCATTCATTCTGTGACAACTTGCCAAAATATGATGGACCACCATCAAACACGCCACAAGAGAGTGAGGCAGATGCTCACCCCTCTGCCAGCACAGTGAAGAAGAGCCAGACCTCCATCCTTGGGCTCTCATCTAAAAATAACTTTGTTGCAAAGGCCCCTCGGAAGGTGTCAAATGACTTCCCTTTGGATCTCTCTCCAGTGAAAAAGAGAACTAGAATTGATGAAATAGCGAGCAACCTGCAGAGCAAAATCAACCAAAACAAACAGCAAGAAGATGCTGTAATTAACGTAGAGGATGATGAGGAAGAGGAGGAGGACAATGAGGTGGAGATAGAAGTGGAGTTAGACAGAGAAGAAGAGCAAACAGAACCAATGATAGAGGTTTCCAGTTCTTACGCACCCCAGCAAATGTGGGGCAGAGAGGCTAATGATTCCCAGAAGGAGACAAACTTTAGAAGCATGCAGCATGACTACAATTCCACCAATGGAGCGGAGATTGAGCTCACTTTATCTGAAGATGAGGAAGACTATTATTCTTCTGTCAGCATGAAGGACCATCAGAGCCCTAATGCCTCTGTTCTGGGGAGCCAGTCAAACATGTATGGCACCGATCAGAACAATGAGAATGCAGAGTTTAATGACTCTGGAAGGCTATACTATTGTAAACACTGTGATTTCAGCAACAAATCTGCCAGGAGTGTTAGCACCCACTACCAGCGAATGCATCCCTATATTAAATTCAGCTTTAGGTATATCCTGGATCCCAATGATCACAGCGCAGTATACCGGTGTCTTGAGTGCTACATTGACTACACAAACTTTGAAGACCTGCAGCAGCACTATGGAGAGCATCACCCTGAAGCTATGAATGTACTGAACTTTGATCATTCTGATCTGATCTACCGCTGCCGCTTCTGCTCTTATACAAGCCCGAATGTTAGAAGCCTGATGCCGCATTACCAAAGAATGCATCCCACAGTGAAAATTAACAATGCAATGATATTTTCAAGCTACGTTGTTGAGCAGCAAGAAGGACTGAACACCGAGTCTCAGACACTGAGAGAGATCTTGAATTCTGCTCCAAAAACTATGGCAACCTCCACCCCCGTGGCTCGCGGGGCTGGTGTGCCAGCTGGTTTTAACAAAAGTGCCGCCAAGAGTTTTAGTCCTGAATGTGAAAATCAGAAGGAACCTTCAGTCAATAGTGTAGTTGTTTATGACTGTGACGTGTGTTCATTTGCAAGCCCTAACATGCATTCGGTTCTGGTGCATTACCAGAAAAAGCACCCTGAAGAAAAAGCATCATATTTCAGAATTCAGAAGACCATGCGTGTAGTCTCTGTTGATAGGGGCTCTGCCCTGGCTCAGATGTCTTTTGAGTTGGGGACACCCATCTCCCCAAAATTGTCCAACTTGGCTTCTCAACCTCCACCTCCCCCACCACCACCCCCAGACCTCAGTACTGAACTCTACTATTGCAAACACTGTTCATACAGCAACCGCTCAGTTGTGGGAGTGCTTGTCCACTACCAGAAAAGGCACCCGGAGATAAAGGTCACTGCCAAATATATCAGACAGGCACCCCCCACCGCAGCTATGATGAGGGCTGGTGAGTTGCCACCTGGTATTCAGAGACCACCAGTGTCAATGCAGCAGTTGAGCCGGGGTGGATCTGAGACTTCTGTGAATCCTCCCGAGAATGAAATGTTCTTCTGCCAACACTGTGATTATGGAAATCGGACCGTGAAAGGCGTGCTCATTCATTATCAAAAGAAGCATCGTGACTTCAAAGCTAACGCAGATGTGATTAGGCAGCATACAGCCACCATTAGAAGCCTTTGCGATCGCAGCCAGAAGAAATCAACTGGCAGTGTGCCTGCTCACACCTCCAGCACTGAACGGGACAAGTCAAAGCTGAGGGCCCTCAAATGCAGGCAGTGTAGCTACACATCACCTTACTTCTATGCACTGAGGAAGCATATTAAGAAAGACCACCCGAATCTGAAGGCCACGGTCACATCCATTCTGAGATGGGCATTTTTGGATGGCTTGATAGAAGCTGGTTATCACTGTGAATGGTGCATTTATTCACACACAGAGCCAAGTGGTTTGCTTGTGCATTACCAAAGGAGACATCCTGAGCATTATGTTGACTATACATATATGGCAACTAAACTCTGGGCAGGTCCCGATCCTTCCCCTCCTGCCCTAGTGATGCCAACAGAGATGAAGACCTATAAATGCAGAGACTGCATTTTTGAAGCATCTTCCATTTGGGATATTACTAATCACTACCAAGCATTTCACCCTTGGGCCATGAATGGAGATGAATCTGTGTTGTTAGATATCATTAAGGAGAAAGATGCTGCTGAGAAGTCCATCTCACAGCCTGATGAAGCTGGGGCCAGGATGGATTCTGAAGACCAGATAACAACATCACAGATGGATCAGGATGCAGAGTGTGCAGAGGATCCCAGCCTTTCCCAGGAAAAAACTGTCCAGCTGGCTTCTGCAAACCCTGCCATCTCCTCCACTCCGTATCAGTGTACAGTTTGCCAGTCTGAGTACAACAACTTACATGGCCTCCTGACACATTATGGCAAAAAACATCCTGGCATGAAAGTGAAAGCTGCGGACTTTGCTCAGGATATAGACATTAACCCAGGGGCTGTATATAAGTGCAGACATTGCCCATACATTAATACACGTATTCATGGCGTTCTCACACACTACCAGAAGCGGCACCCATCAGTAAAGGTCACTGCTGAAGACTTTGTGCATGATGTGGAGCAGTCAAATGATATTGCTCAGAATGATGTGGAAGAGACAAGTAGGATTTTCAAGCAAGGCTATGGTGCTTATCGGTGCAAACTCTGCCCTTACACCCATGGAACACTTGAGAAGCTGAAAATTCACTATGAGAAATATCACAATCAACCTGAATTTGATGTTTTTGCCCAGTCGCCACCAAAGGTGTCTGCCTCAGTGGAGCCAGACATGGTGACTGAAATCAAGGCCTCCCCAGAAATTGCTGCTGAGGACGTTGGAGAAGTCTCTGTGCCAGCACCTCATTTTTCCAGTTCTCATTTAGTGTCTCACACAGTTTTCCGGTGTCAGCTCTGCAAATATTTCTGTTCGACCCGGAAGGGGATAGCGAGGCACTACCGCATCAAACATAACAATGTCCGGGCACAGCCAGAGGGCAAGAACAACCTCTTCAAATGTGCTTTGTGTTCGTACACCAACCCTATCCGCAAAGGGCTTGCGGCACACTACCAGAAAAGACATGACATTGATGCTTACTACACTCACTGCTTAGCAGCCTCCAGGACGGTAAGCGACAAACCCAATAAAGTGATCATTCCATCTCCTCCTAAGGATGATACTCCTCAGTTAAGTGAGGAGCTGAGGAGGGCTGTAGAGAAGAAGAAATGCTCGCTTTGTTCCTTCCAGTCCTTCAGCAAAAAGGGTATTGTGTCCCACTACATGAAGCGTCACCCTGGTGTTTTCCCTAAGAAGCAGCATGCAAGCAAGCTGGGGGGTTACTTCACTGCCGTGTATGCTGATGAGCATGAAAAGCCAATTCCAGCTGAGGAGAGGAATGACTTTGAAAAGCCTGAGGTGGAGACTGAGACTCAGGAAATTGAGTGGCTTCCCTTCAGGTGCATAAAATGTTTCAAGCTGTCCTTCAGCACAGCAGAGCTGCTGTGCATGCATTACACCGACCACCACAGCAAGGATTTGAAGAGGGACTTTACCATATTGGGAAGTGGCACCCGCTCTCAGAACCCTGTCTACCAGTGCAAGCACTGTGATACAAAATTGCATAGCACGGCAGAGCTGACTGCGCACTTGAATGGTCACAATGAGGAATTCCAGAAGCGTGCCAAACGTCAGGAGAGGAGGAAGCAGCTTTTGAGCAAGCAGAAATATGCAGATGGTGCTTTTGCAGATTTCAAACAAGAGAGGGTAAGGATTCGTGTGTCTGGTCTCTTTCCCTGCTCCCCACTCCCTGCCAGGGAAGGGAAGCAAAAACGCTACCCTTCTTTCTGCACCCCAAGAGGCTGCCTATTACTGATGCCCAGTTGCATGTTCTCTTGACAGCCAAATGACCACAGGCTAATGAATGACTCAGCGTGCCAGTGAGCTCCATAAATCAATTACACATTCTGCTTTAATTTTCTCATCCATCCTCCACCCCTCCCTAGGTTCTGTAGGAAGCCCTGCTCTTTCCTACTGCTTCCTTCAGTATTTTCTTTATCTTCTTCTTTCCTTCCTCCCACCCTTCTGGAAGGCCATCTGTATCTGACAGTTACTTGTTCTTTTGTGGCAAGGCTGCCATGTACTTTCTTACAGATTCTTTATAAAATGTCCAATCCCCCTCGTCAGTGTACCTCTGAATAACGAACAAGTTTCCTTCTCAACCTTCTCTCTCTTTCAGTACTTTCTCTGATTAAGCACTCAATATTAACATGACGTGAACCTATCATCTGATGACTGTAGCTTTGGGCGAGTGCCTCATAAGCCGAAGACCAAATTGTGCTCTTTCTTGCCTGCTTACTCCCTTCCTTCTGTTTCATTTTGAAATATACTTGCTGTGGAAAAGCTTCCCACAGCTGTTGGGGAAGTTGTGGTGTCATGAAAGAGCACAGATTCAGGCAAAACTGAATGGTCTTCCAGAGGACCACTGTTCTGCAGAAACTGAAGGTTCCTCCTGCACAGATGCCTTCTCCACTTACTCTGGAGGCATTAATAGATGTCAACAAAAATTGACCTTGCAGTTCTGCAAAACAGGACATGTGTACATCAAGCATAATTTCCCTTCAGGTGTTAAATCTGGTCTGTGTTCCTAAAAATGAGATAAGAAAGCATACTTCAGTGATTTATGCTTGTGTACTCAAACAGGCTTTTGGACACTTGGAAGATGTTTCAAAACTTAAGGAGAGGAAGGTGGTTGGCTACAAATGCAAATTTTGTGTGGAAGTCCATCCAACACTTCGAGCCATCTGTAATCACCTCCGCAAGCATGTCCAATATGGGAATGTCTCTTCTGTGTCAGCTACAGTAAAGGTAAGAATTTCAGAAAGGTGACTGAAGGCGACTGCAACTTCTTGCATTGTTTAAAATAAAGGACTTGTTGAAAACCTGTGGAGGGCTCTTGTGAAGTTGAATGGGGTTTGAACTGGGTATTCCAGTTCAGCATGATGTTTTAATCTAACACAATGTTTCTGAAGTGCATTTGGTTTATTTTAAGATGTTTTAACTTTTTTCCACTCTTGATCTAGGGGCACGAAGACTATTTAATTCTCATTTCTTCTCAGCCGCAAAGGAGTTGATGTCGTTGATGACCGAAAGACTTGGTTTATGAGCAGGAGGCTTTCTCTCAGCTATTCTGGGCTACTTTTCTGCTTAGTTAAACCCTAAAAGAGCTGCTTGTTTTCTTTTTTGTTTTTTTATTTTTTTTTTAAGAAGAGGAAGTGTGGATGTGCAAATATGCGACGTTGCTTTTGGTACACCTTTCCAAATGAAATTTGCACACTGGCTCTAAACAAACATTCAATGGCCAGCTGAGCCAGTGGTCCCATTCGGGTGATTAGGTGTAAATGTTTTGTTCCTTTCTCCCTGTGAAAGGGGATGCCTTCTAGGACATCTCCAAGGATAGGCCATGCTCCACAGCCCGATTTCCTGGATATTGGCAGGGGTAGTAGTGAAAGTGCAACAATGCTGTGGGAACCAGCTGTGTATTCCTCCTCATGCTGCAGTGAGCTTTTGCCAAAGACTCCTGCTGCAGCTCTCAGTGCCTGACTAAGGGTGCTTCTTCGATGACATCGTCTGCTCGTGAGGAAGCGGAGTCCTTCATAGCCTAACTCATAGTACCTGAGAGAGCTTTCACTGCCCTACCACTGACCTTCCTTTATCTTACCTGCTACTACTGACAGATTCAGGTGCTTCCCTCCTAACAAACCATGTCCTTCTCCCTGTTTCTCAAATGAAGTTTATGTAGGGTCAATGTTTTTTTTGAGTGAATAGAAATTTTGCAGCAGTGAACAAAAGCTGAAATTCATGGCCAAAAGAATGTGATGGAAATACTCTTATAAGTTGTTGCAAAAATGCATGCTCTGGTTAGAAAAGGGAAAGTTAGGAAAGGGAATACAAAAGAGACATTTTCTGGTTGCTTTCTATTTTAAAGAGGATTCTAAAGTCTTAGAGTACCAGCTTCTTTCTTGTGAATTTGACACTTCTACTGGACAAATCTACTGTAGGCTAGAGGAGTTGTTCAGTCTGCAGAGTA
This sequence comes from Anarhynchus alexandrinus, assembly GCA_008711295.1. Lineage (NCBI taxonomy): Eukaryota > Metazoa > Chordata > Aves > Charadriiformes > Charadriidae > Anarhynchus > Anarhynchus alexandrinus. The sequence continues at coordinate 2,050,630 of VUYV01000134.1, forward strand.
GGTAGAATGTAAGCTAGAGCAAAATAAACTACAGTTAACTTGCTCTATACCTTACTAGTGTTTATCTGATCAAGTTTAGAAGATTCATATCAAGGCTATTGAAAGATAGTTGATTTGGTTTCTTGTCTTTTTGCATTATCTGACACAAATTCGATCAAGGAGTGAGATTCTTTTTTTTACACATCCATGTATGTAGATAATACATATACTTATGTTTTTCCCTCCCAAGAGTAGGCCCTTTTTTAGAAAGCCATTGATGTGGAGTTTGTATAGGGATATATTCAAAAAACAATGCAGCAGGAAACCTAGGCATTATAATGAACACATGGGAAAGACTGAGGGGCAGAAGGGAGAGAGAATTGATGGCTTTGGGGGGGTATGTGTTTTTTAGCAGGAAGCTGAAGATTCTTCAAACACAACTTTGATGGAGGGTTGTGAGGGAGCCAAAGACCCTGGCATTGTGGAATTTACAGAAGCTGAATCTGGAGCATCCTTGGAAGATGAAACCAGGCCTGGGGGCTACCACTGCAGCCAGTGTGACCGGGTTTTGATGTCTATGCAGGGTCTGCGATCTCACGAGAGGAGTCACTTGGCTCTGGCCATGTTTACCCGGGAAGACAAGTACAGCTGCCAGTATTGCTCCTTTGTCTCTGCTTTCAGACACAAGTAAGTTGTGGATTTTATTTTTGTTTTCAAAAGAAGTACAAACTAGCACTACTGTTTTGTAGGTTGACATTGAAGATGAGCGCACTCAACTTGATCTTGAGCAACACTTTTCTCAGCGTTTAGGTACTTTCCATGCTGAAAAAAAAGAGCCATTATGAGTGGCTGTTCATAAAAGGTTGCATCTTTATATCTTCCTGAATTTATTTAAGCCCTTTTTTTTGCACATAGGGGAAAAGCATGCAAGCAAAAGAGTAAGACTTCTTTCAGTAGGCAAACCGTGAAGCCCACCACTTATGCAGCCTTGTCTAATGCACAAGACTTAACAAGCCAAGAAAAAAAGTATTGTTAATCTTTCATATATAAGGAACTTCTGCTGCATATAACTGCCTTGTTTATAATTACAACTCTTTGATGATTGAGTTTTCAATTCTCATGTTAAATAACTGTCATAAACTTACCTTTAAATTTTTTTTCTTTTCTTAATTACAGCATGCAATTTCAGTCTACAAATATTTCCAGTTCACACCAGTGTGGTACCCTAGTGACTCCCTCAGCCTGTTTCCTTGTCTGATGTAGCATGTGAAAAATACATAGTCATCATTAATAGTCATGTGTCTTATGATTTGTTTCCCTAAGGTTGACTTTGCCTTAAACTGGGTAATTTAAAAAAAATTTTTAATCATAAACATATATATATATAGCATGCCCCCCAAAAATGGGGTTTGTGGGATATTTTCCACTTGGACTGACTTACAGGTACATGTTTTCTCTAATTTCTGGGGAGGGGGCTGCTTATTTACCATTTTAACGAAAGAAGAGACATCCAGATGCTCATTTGATATAGGCTTTCATAGCATTGTCAGTAGAAGTGCTCTTAAATTTGGTGAAGATGTCACTGTTTTGCAATCAAACACATGGGAGAAAAAGCATGATAAAAAGCATTTTTAAATTACTTATGTTAAAAACAGAGATTTCTGCTAGTGACACAGTGTTGCAAATTGATGCCACAGTTTGGTCTGCCTTGTTGAAAAGGTCCATGAGTTTGAGCAGCCAACAGTAAGAAAGGAACTGGGGGAAGGATGGGTACTACTGGGCATATCCAACCCTGCTTTGGCAAGGCTGACAGCGGGGGACACCCCTACCTCACATAGCTTTCACAGCCTGCTATTTGCCTAGTAAACTGGTTTGCCTCTGAAACCAGACTTGAGTTTGGTCTCAAGTCACTCTGTTTCCTGCCTAGGAAGCAAACAAAGTCGTGTCCTACAAGTAGAAGGACAGGTAAGTGAGTAAGTGGTGGGTGGCAGGGAAGAACCCTACGGGTATCACCTAACTTTGATAATAGGTGTTGCTGTTGTTGAAGCTGTCTGCTTCATCTGTTTGGGTTTTTTTTCTGATGCAATTACTGTCTTGGGAGATAAAGTCTGTGAAAGAAACCAAACCAAATGTTTAAACAACCTGCTGTTCTCCCAAATCTGACTAAAACTTTAAAACCTGCCTTTGGAATAATTTTGCTGGCAACGTATGTGGTTGTGAATATAGTTTTAAATATTACTGTGTAGAATACCTTAAGGTATATATTTATAAGAGCTTGATATGTATTATATACATCTTTGGCAGTCTGCTTTAATTGTTGAGTAAGCTCATTCCCTGTCAGCTATTTAAACCAAGTTTTGTTCTATGAAGTATTTACTGCAAGTGTTCAATGTCTTACTCATTTAGGAGACTTTTTTCCCCATTTCTTAGGAAAAGCTGTGCATTTTATGTTGCCACAAACTCTATCCTGGATTTCTATTAAATTGTACTTGTATGAAGTGGCCCTGAGAAGAGACATAAGTTCCTTTTTTTTTTTTTTTTTTTCTGTCATCAGGTCTTTGAATACACAAATTTCAGTGTTAGCTCTCGTAAACAGGGATTTGCTGGCTCAAGCTCTTGACAGTGTGGGACTAAAGATCCTGTGACAATCTTGTGTAGTGTGAGAGGGCTGGAACAACTGCCACTTGATCTACGTGTTGATATTCAGTAAAAAAAGAACAGGAGGATTTAAGAAAAATAAAAGGAAATAAGCCTGAAATACATCTAGAATTAAGGTGGCAGGTGGGGAGTAGTTTTGGCAAATTGCCACTCCTCCAGTGTGCTGTATCTGCCCTGTTGTTGTTCCATCACCATGCATAAGATGATTCAAACTAAGACTAGATCACGAAGTGAGAATGTGTCCAAAGAAGAGCCTGTACTGGAAATGTTTACAACCTGAGCTGAAACTACCTGCCCGCCACCTGGAGAAACTGAATTCATGGCTGTCAACCACAGTGTAGGAACTGCAGAACTCTGCAGGACTCACTCAGATAGAATGAATTTGATCTTTTGTTAGAAAACTTGGAAAACATCCTTTTTTCCCTTCCAAACTTTGCTGAGCTTTTACGATAAACTGGAGAGCAGGTTCTAATCACCCCCCAATATTCAAGCTGTCAGTAGTTTCCAGTTTCCCTGAAGAAAATAGAGGCTGGTCTTTACCACCTCTTCTTCTCTTGTGGAGCTTCATGCAGAATCTCCCATACTGTTACTTCTGAAACTCTGCTGCCTTTTAATCCTGGAACTCATCAACTGAAGCCTGCTGGCACCCTCCCCAGAACAGGATCTCTAATCTGCTTTTGCTGCTGTAACCAAAAGAAGGCTTCCTCAGTAAAGCTGGTCAAAAATACTTCCCCCCCACTCCATCAATAGGACAAAAGGGGGCATATTTTCACAAAAATGTTTGCCAGGAAAAAAAAAATCTGTAATGATAATTTTACTGTTCTTATCTGTTTCTTGTTTCAACTAGTCCTTTAAGTCTGGATCAGGTATAATTTAATTTATACTAATCTTGCCCTACACGTTTATTTAAGTGGCTTGCTTTCTGCATAACAGAATTGGTGTCAGCTCTGCTCCTTTTCCTCAGATTAGATTCTACTTTATTCTGTAAGCAGACCTATTGAAATTTAAGAGACCGTATGAGAAAGGATAGTTGAGCCTCTTATTTAATTTATTATTACTGTTAAGTGTTTTGCTTTGCATCTGAAGTAATAGTTGAAATTATTTACTCTTTTGCATTTCCCTTTTCTGTCTTTCTCTTTTCAAGTCTGGATCGTCATATGCAGACCCATCACGGACACCATAAGCCGTTCCGTTGCAAACTGTGCCCATTCAAGTCCTCTTATAATAGCCGCCTGAAAACCCATATACTCAAGGCTCATGCTGGTAAGTTTTCCCTCTCAGTTTTGCAGTGCAGCAGCTGAAATGGCCCGAGTATTCTTGTTGCTGACCGCAGATGCTGGTTTGAATCACGTGTTTTGTCACCAAATTTGGGTAAGATTTTCAAAGGCAAGTCAGGATTGGCCAGGCTACGCACCTGTTGGAATCAGTGGGAGTTTGGGGCGTTTTTGGAAGGATAAGAATTTAAAACAGTGATGAGTACTTAAAGAACTTCTTCCTTTTCTTCTGTTTTCTTTTATATGAATGATTTTTTTTATTATTATTTCTGCTTGCTTCCAATAGAATTTAATCAGTCCACTTATACCATTGGTGTCTTAACAGATTGGTAGTGAGCTTTGCTCTGCTATGTGTGCATTTATGTTTGTGCTTTAGGTGACTCTGGGAAAAGGATTGTGGATTGCACCTGGTTTTGGTAGAGTCTTATGCTGGCTTTTATGTTAAAACCAAACACTGCAAACTTTGGAAGTCAGGTCTGTGTGCAGCAGACTGAGAATGGCATGATTCCATTATCATACATGGAAATTTGTCTTGCAAATCTCTGTATTGCAGTACAGAATCCATACAAGCAAGCAAGCAAACGTGCTTCTGATGAACAGGAATTGGGAAGGTGATGTGTCATACAGGATAGGTCACCTAAAGTGTTGCACCTTTGATAACTAAAAAGTGCAAGATTCGGAATTTCCTCATCTTTATTCCTTGGTTCTAGACTCTTGGCACTGTCACGCATCATGCATTGCAAGGTTATCAGAAGATTAGAGTCAAAAACCATTGGCTCCACTGGCTACAGTTGCATCTTTGTGGTTAAACGGACAAAAAAATCAACCCTCAAACCACACTCCAAACATGCACGCTGATGCAAATAACAGAATATTGACCAATCTAAAAAACTGCAAACTCGCTCGGTTGTTAAAACTTGCAAGTAGAAACTCCTGGAACAGATGACAAAAGGGCTAGAAGTATATCCCTTTATTTATTATTCGTTTACACTGCGTCATATACTCGGGTTGGGGTGAAGGAGGGAGATGGGAAAATGGGGAGAAAAGGCAGGAGGAATTTATAGCTGTCTGCTGATTTTATTATTTTTTTTAAAAAAAGGTAATCGTCACCATTGATCCAAAGGCACTTTTCATCTACAAAAATGTAGGAGGGATTGATGGTCGATTGTACTTAATTTCCTGTATTGATTTCGGATTTCACAGAGCTTGTGCTAGGACCCTTTTCTGTACTTGGATGGGTATTGTGGATTAGCTTAACTTAACTTTTGCCAGCTTCCTGTTGTATAGGACCATGGCATTCTGTCCCTTCTAGGAAATCCAACTGTGTGCACCAGTTCCAGTTTACAGAGTCGCATATCGTGTACGGAGGTGACATGGTTCTTTATCTTCGCCAACCATAAAGTGTTTTCTTTATGTTATTGTACAGTTGGGCTACTTTGTGTTACCTTGTTTGAACCTGCCAGATTTTTAGAGCCAAAGTTAGCATACAACTAATATTTACTTCACACTTCTCTTCATGTGAGTCATTGATTTATTTATTAGGAATTCATGCTCTTGAACTTGATTAGTGGACACTTCTTGAAGGACCATGCTTTGCATCATACAAGAACACAATTTCATGGTTGCCTAGATAGTGCTTGCACAATGACTTGTGTAATAGGGTTTCCAAAGACTTATGAACTGTTTCTGCCTCAGTCCATTTCTACCAAACAAATATTCACATCACAGAAAAATTGCTTGTATGTTTTTCAGTCAGAGCTTTGCTTTGTTGTATTTTGAGTCAATCCTTCAGAAATATATACTACTGAATAAACATGTTATGAAGACTTCCCGTCAGACTCCCCAGTTTTTCAATAACACAGTGGTTCTCTGAACTTCTGCTACCATTTTTTTTTGTCTCTTGTCAATCATCTTATTATCTGTTTATGTAGAAGTGGAAACTTCAATCCCCCTGAATTTTTCTGAAGTGTCATCTTTAAAATTCAGTAAAATCCTGAAGTCTTTTACTCAGTCTGCCTCTCTCCCTTATTTTCTGGGGACGGGTCAAAATTCAGAGGACTATAAAATGCGTTCTTGGCCTAACAGCTGGTACCAATCAGTGTTTCTGGCATTTGTTTTTCATCCAGTATGTGCCATCTCCTTTGGCATGTAGCAGAACAGCTTACAGTATCTCTAAATGGGCTGTCTGTTGTTTTCGTCTGAACTTTTTCACCTGTTTTTTTTTTTGCGTATATTTTATGGGGCCTTTGTTAGCATTCCTAGTGTCCTTGCTTCATTAGTCATGACACCGGATGTGCTGCATGCACAAGTGGATGATTGTAAGACAGAGTATTGGCCCTGCTCAGTTTCTGTGTAATCTGGAACATAATGTACATATTGGGTGTTGAGATCCACCACATACATTTTTAGATTTATTTATTTGTATGTGTATTAATATAATTGTTTTATGAAATGCAAAACTAGCTGTCAAAAAAGTGCGGAAGGCTTCTGTTAAGCCAAACTGCAGCCTTTCCTCTGCAATCAAACATATCCTTTCATGCTGATGTCCACCTGAACTGTTATGGCTGAATAGTGGGTATTAGTTGTGTCTAGACTGCTTAATATGTAATCGTCCTCTGTTTGCTTTAATGTCTTGTGGTGCTTTTAAGTTAATAGTTGGTGCCTGCTGTCATCCAGGAATCTTTTATGCTGACAAACCATGGAGGTCTATATCTGTATCTCGCTGGTACCTTATACCTTGGAGTTTCTTTTGTCCTTACAGTATCCTGTTGCACTGAGCAACTTGTACATGCTATACAAAAAATGTTTTCTTTCTGTTTGTAAAAAGGTAATATATAACTGATATAATATGCAGATGAGGAATGCCATTTGAAAAAATGTGGGACAATTTCTTGTTTCACCATTTCAGATTCTAAGTGATCTGTTCTTTTTCAGATGTACCAAAAGAGGCTTTTTAAGAGGTTGTATTTTGTCCCCATGATTAGCATAGTTTTTCTCGAAGAGAGGGGCGGGAGTTATTTTCATGTAGGGTGGCTGCTAAATCTTTTCAGGTGTGCTTACTCTGACGCTGCAATACATGTGTTTTCACATTCTCTTTTGGTTCACTTATTTCCAGTGTTGGAAACAATGCTGTTTGAGAGCCTTGTTTGCTAAATTTGTTGAGAGATGGAAAACATGTTCTGCTTTGTTCATTACCAGAACTCTTTTTCTTCTGTTACTGTTCATGAATATTTCACTCCTGTATTAGTTTTGGCACTTTATGTACAACTCATATGTGGCCAGTGTTACTCTTGTACATGGAAGTGGCACTTCTAAAACAATAACTTGGCACCTGTATAATATCACATTGTTTGTGTTGGGACAGTTTCACTTTGTGTTCCAATTGCCTCCATGCTTAATGCAAAACAAATCTTGTCTCAGGATTTGTTTCCCCTTGTTTGCTGTCTCTGTGGCTTGGAATGTATTCAAAATTAAACTCACTACTGTTCATTACTTCTGTTCTTTCACTTCTTTTAGTGCTTTTTCATAACACACTTTCACATAGCCTTACAGATACGCACTGTTCTTGGCATTGCCATGTTCACTTCTTGTAGTAAACCAACCTTGACTTGGTTATCAGTTCTATGAAGGTTACTCCTGCCTAATAGCAGGTTTTTCATAAGGAAACTGCGACCTTCCCCAAATGTAAATCGTTCCCACCCCCCCATTTTGTATTTTTGGAGGGACTTTTGTTAGCATTTTGTAGTGTCCTTCTTTCTTCATGAAAATTATGCTGGATGTGCTGCATGCAGCAACAGATTACTTCACCCTCTCTAGTTGTGGTGCTCCCAAAGAAATTTGGCAGTGCTAGTGTTAAATGACTCCATTTTCATCCCAGAGTCTGTTTTCTTCTCATACCATGCAACACAGGCATGCTAAGAGTTTGGTCTCTGTTGTTTGGCATCGGTCACTTTACAAGGATCTGCAGTTGCCAGAAAGTGATACTTTGGTCCAAAGCAGGTGTCTGTACCTGCAGACTCCAGACTGCTCCAACAAGGAGATGCGCATATCTTGTTCTCTTTGGGATCAGTCTTTCACTGAAGAGTCCATGGGAATTTTACTGCCGAGTTCAGTAAAAGAAGTAAAAAAAAAAACGGGCCCCATTTTGTTTCTTTTGTGAGCTGATGACTTGCCTGTATTTCGCTCACCCAGGTGAACATGCCTACAAATGTTCCTCCTGCTCATTTTCCACCATGACAATCAGCCAGCTGAAAGAGCACTCCTTGAAAGTGCATGGGAAAGCACTGACACTACCAAGACCCCGCATTGTCAACCTTGCAGCCTCACACGCCCACCACACCTCCAAGAACCACACTCCTGCTGAAGAAGTGGAGGACTCTAATGGTAAGAGGTGCCTCAGAGCAAGAATTTAATTGTCTAAGGTGCCACTTAATATTTTTATTACAAAAAAAATTACAGCAGGCAGCTTGCCCAAAAAGCAGCTTCATTTGATCATTAAGAAAAAACCTGAAGTTGCATCAAAATCAAGAGGAAACGTGGTGTTTTAGGAAGTGGCCTGCTCTAGATCCTCACTGATTCACACTACATTAACTTGTCCTGTCACCAGTTGACTTTGGAATATGTCACTGCTGGCTTTACTTCTTAGAAGAGATTAAATTCTAGAAAATTTTCAAAGGCAGAGCTTCTATTGATAGCAAGTGGGAAAGGGATCATCTAATTCCATCTATGCTCCTGAAAAACACCCCTTTATCTTGTTAGTAGAGCTCTTCTGTGAAACCACATGATTAAGCTTAAAATGTGAACATGTAATGACAGTAAAAGTAATTATTCTTCTTGTCCTTGCTACAGAGGACACCAGAAGTACCTTCAGATATTAAGCTGCAGCTGCAGGAAGGAGAATCTGAGAACCATTTTCTTTTCCATGCTTTCTTGAAAGCTGTTAATCCCCTTGTGCTGGGCGAGTATACAGAAGATATTTGGAAAGCAGCAGAGGAAGGGACACTGTTAACAGATAAAATGCAGACTCGTAGAAGAGGTATCACAGCAAGTGTTAAGGCTTTTTAAGTGGTAGCTTATGAGGCATGTTTTGGGTGTCACTTCCTGCCAATTAAGAAAAGAGCTGGTCTTTGGGAAAAAAAAATCTTCATGCCTGGATGAGTTGCATTGATATGGGAGGAGAATGTAGGTGATTATAAATAAAAGGTTCAGACCTGAAGATGTTCAAGGAACTGGGATGGATGGAGGAGGTAGTAAAAGAGGCAAAAAACCTGCCTTTTTTCCAGAAGTTTGATAGGTTCTTAGGGTTTTTTGTTGTTCCTATTTTGCTTTCATTACTGGCAAACTAAGGATGGGAGAGCTAAGATTTTCAGTAATCATCTTGCAGCATTTTTGGTCTCCTGTCTTCCCTTCTTCCCTTTCCCACCAGAAAAAAACACGTGAAATGAGTGAAAGATAAGAAATAAGTTCAGAAAATGACAGAAAGAAATTTAAAGAAAAAAGTAATCAGCATAGAAATACTTTATTGAAGAAAAAGAGAGATGTGAATGATATTTTTGTGGTTCAGCAAGTCACTTCTGGAGTCAGAATCTTATCAAAAGGTTTTGACCAGCTGCTCTCAGACTACCTTTTGTCAAAGAGTTGTCTGGAACAGTGCAGTGAAGACTTACTAACTGAGCTTTTATTTTTTGCTAATGCTGGCTTAAACTAATCCAACAAACAGAGTACATCTTGTGATGTATTCTGCTGGGGTTTTGTTGCTTTTAAAAAATGTTTCATTACCGACTAAGAAGTGAAGAATAATTTTCAGTGGCTGTCCTAGTCTTTCCTGTGTGTTAGCAATCTTTTAGTAGCAATGGTGTGTTGAGAGATACAGAAGGACAATATTTGAATTTGGGAAGGATGGTTCATTTACTGGTTTTTTTTGCTTATCCCAGGAGCTCAAAGTCATCATTAGTGAAGTTAAAATTCAAGTGCAGATCTCTGTAGAAGATAATTTTACAGCCTTTAGCAACTCTTCCTAAAAATACATAAAATGATGACTCTGTTAACAAAAACATTTCATGAGGTTGACTCTATTACCTAGATCTATATTGCAGCCTGAAACCAAGGCAGAATTTGTCCCAATTAGCTTGATCATCTTTAAACAGGGTTAATGGTTAAGTCACTTTGACAATAATAGAAGCCACCCACTGGGGAGCTAGTCAGACAAGTACAGGTGTAATAATCGTGTTAACATTTTAAGCATTGCTTGAGGAAGGAATAACCTGTTTTAAGTAATTTATTTTACATTAGGAAGTTGGCTGCATATCAAGTTAATGATGGCTGCTCTTATGACATCATTTATTTTTGGTTTTTAGAAGGGAATAAATCAATGTCTCTGTGGCCTAGGCCTGCAAGTTGAAGGTGATATGTAGGACTAGATAAAAGACTGGTCCCAATAATAGGAAATGTGTGACAGGCACTATTATGTCCAGCTGGAGCCAATATTAAGTGGGGCTCACATGTTACAGCATAGTTGGATTTTGCCTGTGTTAGTGTGTATAAATAACCTGCAATGAGGGCTATGATCAGGTTCATTCACTGGGGATGCAGATTGAATTAGGGCTGGGGTGAAAGGCAGACAAAAGGTTGGTCACATTGTTACGAACTTGTTTTATAGGTTCGTAGGTATGCAGCAAGCGTAATTGAAATGGTTGCAGAAAGGGTCTGTTCTTGTCTGTGGATGAATATTGTGGTTGGAATAGGAGATAGAGCAGGATGACTTGGGGAGATTTGAGAAGCTAGCAGAACTCATCTTGCCAATTGTTAAGCTCTTTAAAAATGGAGAAAAGGGAAAAAGGTACTGAATTGTAATAGCAGAGTGCGTGTCTGAATAGAACTGTTCTAGGACAACAGCCCAGTGGAACTTCTGTTGATGCTTTTTTTTTCCCCTCCAGAAATTGTTCCCTGAAGGGCCTTTCTTAGAGCATTTCTTTTGTTCTTCTAGATTGATCTGTTCATTAAAAGATGCAAATATATTTAAATTTCTATGACTCATCTCTTTTAGTTCTGTATTGGTAGCAGGAAGTATATCTGAAGTGTTCTACTGTATATCCTGGAGATGTTGTGGATGCTTGACATACTTTTCAGGGAAGTGAAGTTAAAGTGGAATAGGTGCTGAACGTTTTAGGTAGGCCCATTCCTGGCAACTACATTGTCATTAGAAAGCATAACAACCATTTAAGTGTTTGTATGCCTCTCTCAAGGCAGTAGTGTAAGAAGGTGATTGTGTCAGTCTCAGTGAGTCAGCAGAGAAGGCTTTCTTACAGAGACATTGGAAGATGCTGCTTTTTGTATCCTACATCTCTGCATGTTGGGTGGTGTTTTAATTTGTAAGGAACGTGTTTTCATTGTATCCTGATCTAACTAGAGGTAAAGCACTCAGGGTTTTTTTGGGTTGCGGGGTGATGATGTTTTGTTTTGGAGGTGTTTTTCTTACAAACAGCTGCAAAAAGCAGCAAATGTTGATCACCAGTGCAACTTTTCTGTTTTACATAGCATAGGGGCACTGAATGGTTTGTGGTATCCAATTCTTGTTGAAATGATAAGATTGCCATTGTGGTAAAATGTTCTTTTGTTCTCCCAATATTTTACAGCTACTTTTCCTCTTCAAGAAAGAAACAGGGGTGTTTGACTATTTATTGGCATTTGTGTGGTTGGCTTTTTTGTTTGTTTGGATTTACTTATTTGCCCTTTGCACTGAAATGTGGCTTAACAATTTTGAGAACTTACACGGTAAAAACTCAGTGTAAATTGAAATAATACAAACTGCTAGGAGGATTGGGTGAATCCCCTAACAAGATCTGTTTCTGTGTTCTTTCACAGTCTTTGTGAGAATCAGAATTTATATTCATGTTAATCTCTGCCCAGAAGGGTTGTATGGATTGATTGATGATACTGTCATCCTGTGGGGCAGTACGTGTCACAGATAAAGGTTTCCAGCATTGCACTGTGCAGGGTTAGCTCTGTTCCTGTTGACTTGAGTGCAAGGCAATGGAATCCCACAATCTGCATTGTCAAGGCATAACATTAGAAGACTACCATCTATTTCAATAAGGAAGAGTTGGAAGGAAGGCAGAGGCACAAAAATTGTGTGACTGAACACTAAAAAATGGGAATAGGAACAATAGCAACAGGTGTCATCTGCAAAGTGATCATCAGCTAAGGAGAAAGCACAGGGCAACAGATGCTGCTTGTGTAAGCACTGGTGTTACGCATGTTTGCTTGTATGCAAGGGCTGTGGAGGTGGTGGCCTGCCTTCCTTTTATAAACTGGAGAAATCCATGATTGCAACCTATTGTCATAAAGCAGAATGACTCAATAGATTGATAAATGGTTTCATGTTATGACTTCACCTTCAGCAAAAGCTTCTTGCGAGCATGTAGAATACTTGCCCTACATTGCCCTGGCTAGTACTACTGCTTTTTTTGAATAGCTCTTTATTTTGTGAAAATGGCCCTTTGGCCTAACTGCTTTGTAGCGCAAAGTACTACTCTTTATTCATATGGCTGGCAGATTTGGAGCCTCATAAATCTGTTTGTATCATGACTGTGTGCAGTAAATCAAAATAACAGTTTTTTAATTCTACCGATTAAGAATATTAAATTGTCAAAATAAAACAGTAAAGTGCAAGTGATAAACTAGACAGATATGGATGTGGCTTCTAAATGTGGCTTCTAATATCTTCTCAGTCATGCTGCTATTTTACAAGATCATTCCTTTTTAGTGTAACCAGTTCTTGAAATGTAGAAAGCAGCACATTTTGTGCGTGCCCTTGAAGCTCAATAGTCATGCTTTTCACTGTTGTGCAGACCAAATGGGATCTATCATTAATACCAGCACACATCACAAAACACATGCAGGGTCAGAACTAGAGGATCTTTTGAGTTCCCTAGTACATGGTATGTCAACATCTTCATTAAATTTAATTACTTGCAGCAGGAAATGCATTGAAAACTGCTAAGTGAAACACCCAGTGCCCTGTTCCAGCTTTTTTCTGAACTTTAGCCTTTGCCAGTGGAAAAGAACTTTGCCTCATCTAGAGACTGAAATATAAATACATCTGCATGCTTTGCCAGAGCTAGGCTAGGTACAAAACTGCTTGACTAACTCCTGTTTCTGAGGCTGTTGTTTAAGAACTGTGAATTCCTTCCCTTTTCTGTACACTTTTTCGAAGTGGATAATGCATAATCAGGACGTGTGTCTTCTATGCTGCTTAACAGGTGAAATCCTGAGGGGTGCTGAGAGCCTTTAACAGAGTTGCTAAGGCAGTTTCATGTACTTACCAGAACCAAAGGACAGCAGTGGAAAACAAGGAGTCTTTTCAATAGCTGATGGCAATGAGGCAGGATTGTTAGTGATCCACTCAGCCCTAGAACCACGCTTCTCCCTCTTCTTTCCCTCCCTTTCAGAAGAGAGGCAAATTTTCCATATGCTCAGACATACTGCCCCTGACTTACTGTTTTTTTTTAATCCATACCATAGTTTGTTGCTGACTTGTTTGTTTGTGTTCACATGCACTGTTGCTCTTGATAAGGGATATTTTTCTAACCTTCCAATCAGGGCAGAAAGTTCCTAAGACCGTCTCTCTTCAACTTTGGTGATGTTTCTGTTTCATAGTTGCTACTGTGTCTTAGTGTTTTATGGCTGCTGCTGTTTGGGGAAGACAGCCTCGGGTCAGAGACGAACAGTTAGTTTGGGGTCAGAGTCTTCACACCCCGGAAACCTTGTATTGGAGCAGAATAGCCTTTTCTTTGTCTTTAGTTTGGGGTTTGTTTTTTTTCAGGGGGAGGGGTTTGGACCCCACTCTTTTGAAGTTTGAGACCCTTTTATTTGACTGTTGTTTGACCAAGGAGGCAGAGAGACAGTAGTCGTTACAGGACAAATTCAGGCAAAGATTCAATACCTAATTGCTTTAATTGCAAGATAAGTTGGAAGGATAGCATCCATGTTAAGGATGCAAGAAGGTGATCTGCATAGTGCAGAACAGAACATGCCTCTGCTTTTGTAGTTACAGTCAGGCTGCAGAGAGCTGTCTACTTGTTCTGCCTGCTTTTGTGCCCTATAAGAGTGATGCTGCATGCATCTCCTCACTCTGAAGTATCAGATTAACCCTTCTTCCTTGCAGGCTGCTTTTTTTTTTCCCCCAGCCACGTTCCTTCTTTCTCTAACCTAGAGCAAGTTTCTGCTTTTCCCTCAGACTTTGCCTGTCTTTCCTTCCCAAAGGTGCTGTCAGTGGCCACGCTGCCTGCCAGTACTTGTTAAAACTCTCCAGTACTTGTTGGTGTGTCTTACTTCTTGTGATCAGCGTTAAACTAATTATCAGATGTTGGATCAGATGGGAACTTTTCTTCTGCATCAGATTGGCAGGGACTGGTGGAACAAGTGCAGGGCTTGTTCACCTCCAAGTTTACTGAACAAACTCCTCACTGTTTCAAGGACCTAGGGCACTGGGGATGACCTTGTTCTCTGCAGCTCTCTTCCACTGCTGTATAGTTGTTTGGCTTTTGGCCTTTTCCTACAGCGTGTTGAGAACAGTTTTGTGGCTAGTGGAACAGAGGGAGATGTTTATTCTGTCATTGGCTGTGCTCAGGGGGGTGTCAACTTGCTGTTCATTGTGCTCTTTTCTAGTCCTGAGCTTTTTGTGCTTGAGCTGAATGGGTAAAGGCAAAATTGAGATTCAACAGGATGGAGACAGGAACTCATGCAGCTGGGAGAAGGTTGCTGCCAGTCTTTGTATGGATTTGGCCAGCCTGCTGCGATGGCATTGATGTGATACTGAAAGACTTCCCTAGGGTAGAGAGAAGACAGAATAAGTTGTTTGGGTGGATCAAGTAATAAATGAAGGAAGAAACATCTTCTGGATTCCTTCTGGGCAGACAGAAATTACTTGATTGCACCCATGGGGGAAAGGAAGCATATCTAGATTCCTGTGAGTTTTTTTTCTTGAGGTTTTTGCTTTTGGCTCTGATTTTTATGTTCAGGATAGGTGACAAAGTGGCAGGTGATGCTCTCTTAGCTGTCATGTACTACTGCTGTCCCTGGAATTTGTGATCACTCTATACAGAGC
Organism: Anarhynchus alexandrinus; assembly: GCA_008711295.1. NCBI lineage: Eukaryota > Metazoa > Chordata > Aves > Charadriiformes > Charadriidae > Anarhynchus > Anarhynchus alexandrinus. The sequence goes on from VUYV01000134.1 coordinate 2,065,648, forward strand.
AAAAAGGATGCTATTGCTCTGAAGGGATACGTGATATGACTTGACCAATGCTGTGCAAGAGAGCATTTCTGCAGGCTATCATTCCCACATGTTAGTGGCATTCTTGTGGAAGCTAACTGATACTCTCCCTGTCCCCCGAGACTCCAGTTACTTTCTGTTGATCTAAAACTTGCTGGAGCGATTTGGTGCTTGACAGAGAGGTAAAACTCTTTGCTTATTTTAGCTCTGTTGAAATGGACATATATCGTCATCGCAGTTGACTGACCAAAGTCTGACGTTTAAGTAGCTGGTTTTATTTCTTCAAGAGACATTGTTACTACATTTTGGTACCAATGTTTGAAAATACTGCCTGGAGTGATCTGAGGTCACTCAGACCTGGTGATATAGATGAGGCCTTTCTGTTCGCAATAATAACAATAATGATGTCAAGGTGTATGCTGGAGGTCTCCAGAACAAATTACAAGCTCCTGAGCTCTATGAGTAGAATGGATCCTCAGTACCCATATATTGTCACTGTAATTTTAGGGCCAGTTTTAAAGCAGAATGCAAAAAGGTAGCACTTGATAAAGCTGGATTTCTTTCCCCTCTTCATCTGAAGCTTAAAGGCAAGTGAGAATTTAGGTAATAGAAGCATGTGTGTTTGTGGCCATGTTTGTATTAATACAAACATTTCAAGGGCCAGAGCAATAGAGAAGGAAATGTGGAGTGCTCCTGAAAAATATCTGATTAATTGCTCTTAAAAATGAGAAGGAAATCTTGGAGCATAATAGCATGAGGATGGTTTGGTTACCAGTGAAAAAAAAAAAAAAAAAAAAAAAAGGTAGATTATTGTCTGAGTGAAGAATCAATCAAAGTAGGAAATCTTTGTAAATTCAGAAAAGAACCTGTTACCAGTAAGTCCTTTTGGCAGACTGGTTAAATCAGCATCTTGCTAAAGCTATTTCAAGATCTGTTTGCGTTCCTCTCTTCTGTAAGTGCACTTCCATTTATGAGGTGTGAGTTTAGCTCAACAGAATCAACAGAATAAGGAATAGATAGAGAACTTTTTATTTTATGCATTTTATGGAAATAGGTAAGCACATGGAGATCCCAATGTTTGACATTTAGCAGAAGTCTTGGTTTTGAGTGCTGCTCTGTATTTAGACAATGGAAATTTATTCATTGCATAACAAATTATAAGAATACAGGGTTGAAACATGACCAACAGTTTGAACTGTTCACCCAGTATAAGCCAGTGGCAGCTGATTCTCAGCCAGCAATGTTCTTTAAACAGAAGGCAGTGGATCAACAGAGGTGAAATAACATGAATGCCAGAGGACAGGAAACAAAATGGACTCCTCATACATCACCTCTCTGCTGTAATGGAAAACGGCAATGGGCAAAGCAACTAGTGGGGTTAGAAAGCTGTAGTGGCTTGGCACCTTTGTTGCAAAGGTTGCAAGTGGTAGAGCAGTTACTGAAAGAATCTAGTTTACAATGAGAGGGTTGTGTGCAGCTTAAATGTGACTACTAAGTGGCCAAGTCACCTAAAGGACTGCAGGAAAGTTATATTACGATGAAGCCAGCAAAGAAATTTTGTTGTGGGTAAGGCAGAGGAAAAGAAGGGCTAGGAAAAGAAGGATGAAATAGCTACATGGTGAAGTATTTCCTGACCCCTAAAACTGATCCCTCCAAATCAGAGCATTTAGCAGAGCAGGGTAATGATTCAGGCAGCATTCATGACCACGTTGTGCCTGTCTTGAAAGCTGATGCTAATGGGAATTCCTGGAAGTGTTGGATACTCAAAAACAGTAGGGCATGGGAAGCTCTTGGACTGATCCTTCTCTTCTGATGGAAATAATATGGTATAATTTATTTCATCAATTACATTGCTTCTACTAAGTCTTATAAAATCCTACTGCTCTCCTTTGCATCATCTTATACAGAGTATTATAGCCACTCTCTCCTCGATCTCAACTATGAAACTCCCAAGATTCTTCAGCAGGCAGCAGTATGAGACTCTCTTTGTGTAAAGGAATTCAGATGATAAAACTGTTTATTTTCTTCTTCTTAAATGAAATTTATGTCCCTTTGAAATGATTTTGATATCAGCACAAGAAGCTGCATAGCACATATCCTATCTCAGTTCCATTCAGAGATAGGTGTGCACATAACTCTAAAGAGAATTTAAAGTTAAAAAGAAACGTGGATATAGTTTCTCACCTCTTTTGAATAAACAAGATTCCACAGTCCATGTATCTTTCTGGTTGCCCTCTTCTGAGCCTTAGACATATATGTATTGTCTTTCTCACAAAAGCTGCTCCAAAATGGTCCAAAAAATGGCCTTTACAGATAATGCTGAAATAAATTCTGCCAACAAGATTTTTGGGTTTTGGTGTTGATTTTTTTTTCTGTAAACCCTTTAAATGGCAATTTTATTTCAGGCCTTTATTTTTTTTCCTCTGTAAGTACTCTTTGTCTTCTGGAATGTGCAAAAAAGGACACAAAATTTGTTTCCATTACGTCTCCTTCACAATGTCCTAGCAATGTAAAGGTTCTTTAGCAGAAATCAGAATTTAGGTAGAAAAATAGGTTTATATTCTGTTTTTAAACATGCAGTGAATAAAAACTTCCTTGTACTGTATGGTTCTCTAAGCTTCTTCATGAATGTTTTGTTGCATCCCTCTGAATCTTACTCTCTTTTATCTTCCCCTCCCCTCAGCTTAATTTATTGCCAGAACATTTCACCCTCCCACATATTCTTCCTTCCAGGTCAGTGCTGCATGGCATAAAGTGAACAAATGTGTGTAGTCTTGACAATCTTTGTATGACACCCTGCTTTGCCACCTTCCCACTTTTCAAGCTGTTGCCATTTATGATTACATGCTGTCCTACCACTCAGTGAGCTGGTAATTTTGAGTCCCATTGAATTTCAGAAGGGATTATGTTCCTAAATCTCATAGGTTCCACTCTTAGCCTTATCTTATGCATTTTAACATAATTATTAGTTCAATCCTCCATGCTTTTGGCCATACATTTTGTGTTTGTTGGTATTTTTTGGTATAGTATTACATCTTGACTTGGTTTCACAAATGTGATTCTATCCAGAGGAAACCATTTGTCTCCTGCTTTTCTTAATTCCTTGGAACTCCTCTGTCATTCTTCAGAGAGATCTTCTCTTTATGTGAATAAATTCAGAGAAAATTAAATAGCATTCCAAATATTTTCCTTTTAGTTTCTTTAGGACTTTGTCTCACAGATCCATAGTATCCTAGGCCTGTATTGTTACTACATTCCCTCCCCCCCCAAGTGTTTTTAAGCACTTTTTGTTATTTATACATTCTCTTTGTTTTTTTCTTATCTCGGGAGCCAAACATCCTCTTCCCCAGTTTCATTTGTCATACAAATGCTAATCTCTCCTGACTTTGGTTGATGTTTCTGTGTGGATTTACCAGGAAAGCGTGGTGTCTTCATTTTATCTCCTACTGTCTCCTGCTAGTCATTGAGCTATTCAGTTATTAGCAGCTCACTTTCCAGTGTACTCAAACAGTTGCTTTTCCTGAACAGTGTTTCTCCTTCCATCCTTATCCCTCATTGTGCAGGCATGCAAATGGTTGTATCAGATGTGTCTAGTTCTGTTCACCCTAAAAGGATGAAGCAATGGTTTGATTTCTTTCCATTAACAGGTACTTTTTCCTCTGGTTTCTCAACTGCTGCTCAGTGTCTCATACTTAAACATGTCCAGGTGTTTTTCGGTCTGTGTTGTTTGGTTTAGGTGTCTTGTTTTAGTGTGTTTTGCTGTTGTTTATGTGTTCATTTATAGCTCTGAAAATACCTACAAATAACTAAACCATCATTTAATTTCTGAGTAAATTTATGTATCTGGATCAGAATCTTTAATTATTATTTTCTTCTGAAAAGATACCAAGTTTTTCTTGTTTCAGGTATCTGAAACGTATTATATGCTGCAGAGGTTCCATGAAAACTTGGATTTTCATTTTGCTTCTGTGGTGGGTTTTCGTTGTATATTTTTCCCCAGTGTATGATCTCAGGGAATGCAGGTGTGTACCAAACTGCATTTTCGCAATTGTCTTGTATTCCATTGTAGTGAAAACTGAATGCTCTTTTGGATAAGTATCTTTAAGTATTGTTGATATACTCATTTTGCCAGTCTTTGTGTCTGTACTCTGAATAAAGTTTTGAAGGTGGCAACATCACTTACCAGGCATTTAAGTGGTTTAGGCACTCTGGAAATGCTGTCTCTCTTCACCCCAGAGCAGAGATGCTCTGAGGCTTCCTTATGTGTTATTACCAGCACGCAGTAGTAATTTAGATATGGCTGTGTAGATGGGGCACCATGTGGACAGTCATTTCTGCTGCTTTCCTTTCAACTAGTCATTTCCGCGTTGGATATGAGAATGCTGTTATATACTGAGGGTGGATTCTGTGGTCTTTTAGATCCACAGGTGTTAGGAGGGATTACACTACTTGCTCACCTTGTTATTTTTCCTGTGCAGGTAGTCTGTAGGTAGACGTGATGTGTGAAATCTCAAAATTGAGATTTGCAGCATTGCTGCTGTTCTTCCATTTTTGGCTGCATCAATTACTGTTAATTTTTGCCTCTTGGCATGATGTAGGTGTCCTTCCTTTTATGTCAGATCATCCCATGTTGTTACCTTGCTTTTGGAGTTGCATGGTGAAGTCCTTCCATTCATTTTGGTTAAAGTTACTGTTAAAAATTAATCTCAGTGGTTTTGGTGTGAGCTTTTTTTTTTCGTTTGATTGATTGTTTTAAATCAGTCAGGGCTAAGTATTTCATTTGCTTTCCTTGCATTGCATATATGAACATCCTTTATTTTCTTGTGCTGCCTCGAGGCTATTCAAAGAAAAAGATGCCTTTTTTTTTCCTTAACATGTAATCGGTACTTTCTGGTGTTTCATTTTCTTCCCCTTCATGTTTTCTTTTTCCCTTTGTGTTTTACATTACTTAATACAAATTCTCTAACTCTTCCCTTTGCTTATTTTAATGTATTTCATCTGCTTTCTGACTTTGATGTAGGCTTCTAAGGCCATTTTACTTTTTTCAGACATGGATGGCTAGACCCTCTTCCCGCTCCAGACCAAGGTTGTTAACACTTTCCTGGAGTGCTCCCAACCCTTTGTGCATGGGGTGCAGGAAAAAAGACTGAGGTGGAACTTGCATTGTGTACAGCCATGACTCAATTGTTGGTCAGTTCTGAGGGAAAAGCTCTGCTCTCTTTCTCCTTCATTCTTCACTGTTACATCCAGGCATCCTGTTGTTTCAGCAACATGACCAAAAGGTGTCCAGCAGTTTGGTGCACAGCAGCTCGAGGCTTGCGTAAGTGCTAAGGCTGTCATAATACTTGGTCAACGTCTTAAGTCAGCCCAACTGTGAAGTACATGCAGAGCTGTTTGGAACATCAAGCCACTCTTCCAGCAGAAATAGAGGAGGTGGCCATGTAGAAGTGCTCTGCCAATTTAAGGCAGTGTTGTTGCTCCTTGGCTGTGGATTTGCCTCCATAGTCCTTCCTTCAGGTACTGCTTTTGAAAAATAAATGAAAAAATCCAAAACCTCAATCCCATCATCTGTTTCTTATTTGCTGGCAGTGCATTCTGTGCTGTGTGCTCAAACGCATGTTTGGAAGCAAACTCAAGTCAGTTGCTATCTTTCCACTGCCTTCACTGGTTTTGGAGTGGGCATGAAAAAGTCTGGTTCACTGAAGTTGGTGGAAAACCTCCCATGCCTTTAGTCGGCTTTGGATTCTGTCTGAAGTGTTTCTGGTGGAGCTGGATTGCACCTGCATGCTGGGATAGCTGTCTGGCAAGCTGATTCTCAGAAACCAACAGAAGCCCTATACACATGTGTTAATCCTGGGTGTTTTTCTTCAGGAAGTGCTAAATCTTGCACTCCAGAAGGATTGCAAAATAATGAAAGCATTTGGCAAGGGAAAAGGGGAAGAGTACATAGGCCGAACTAGGGACATGCATGCTACCATTAGTAAAGTGTAAGACTCTCTGCATAAGCTCTTCAGAAGGCAGTTTTTTTTTTTTTTTTTTTTTTTTTNAAATATCATAGCTATCTTAATTGTAATGGAGCAATATACTAAAAATTGTAAGGTGGCCAGCATGAATCCTGGTTGAAAGAAAGTAAGAATTCAAATGTTAAATGTAGAATTTGCTTTTGGCTGTTGCTGATGACAAGCAAAGCTACTTTGTGTACTTCTTTTTCTGTGGTAATAGACATCTAGCTATCTACTTTTGGAGTTTTCACATGCCAGATTCTAGTTTTCCATAATGGATTCCAATATCCGATTGAAAGTTCTAAAGCTGGAATAATAGACACCAGATGATAGGACAAGTAAAAACTTCTAAAGTATAGTAGATCTTCCAAACAACAGCAAAACTTCCTTGTTCTGAAAATAATCTTTTTTTAAACCTGTACCTTTCTAAGCAGTGGATATCACTGAGGCTTTGGCTAGGAACCTGGATGATATGATGGAAATTTTTCATCCCTTCTTCCTGAGGAAGGGAACGATAAGCTACAAACTAGACTTTAATCAGTACTCTACAAGTAATTTGACCAGTACACATACAAAAAGATCAGTTTCCAGCGCTATGAACTTTTTTTTAGGCTGTCATATCCTTGTCAGGAAATCTGGCTAACTGTGTTTTGAGCTTTTAGAAGCATTGAACCCAGTAGCCCAGACACCAGGCTGCAGATACACAAGTCAGCAAATTTGCTCTGAACCATGCGTCCTTTTGGATCTCAAGGTCCTGTTCCAAAGGAAGGCAAGCGCACGGTTGCTGCCTTTGAGGGAGAAGAGAATTCTGCAGAGGTTTGCAGCTCCTCAGGCCTCTCCTATGCCAAAGTAAAGGAAGTGTAGAGCCTGTTTCAAACTCGAGGAAAAGAAAGCCTTGACATTTGAATTGGTGGAGCTCACTGTGAGCCCTCATGGTGAGCAAACCTGCTGTAGAAGTGATGGAAACAGGACATGAATATGCTGCACTGTGATCCTGCCTCAGTTCACGAGGCTTGGATAGGAAAAACGTAAAGGATTTCTTTCATTCATTTTACCAGAATCTTTCATGTCTCTGCCTTTGTCTTTGCTGTACACCTGGTGATGAAGCCAAGGGAGCCCAGAAATATTTGTGCTTGTGTTTTTTTTTGTCTGGTTGTTTTTTTTGGTTGTTGTTAGTTTGTTTTTCATTTCTCAGGCATGTATAACCCCTTTCTGTGGTAGTGAGAAAAGAAAGCAAGCATTTTACTCTTTTGAAGACAGGTGGAGAAGTCTCCACACTGAGTGCTGTATAGGCCCGTGTGCCTTTTGTTTCTCCATACTAATTGGTTAGAATGGATGGTGTTAAGTTCCCACAAGTATGTCTGCTAGAGAATTCCTACATATCCAGCCTCGGGGAATTAAGCTTTGGAAAATGAAGTACCCACCAAAGCAGTGGCTGGTACAGTTTGTATCCCAACTCCCGNCTTTCCTGAAAAGTTACACTGAAATTCATCTGTGCTTTATTCATCTGCTTTCATTTGTGCCATTCATGGGCAGCTGTGGGCTACATAGGACAAAGCAGATGGATTCCTAACCTCCACATTCAAGCAGTGTGTTGGGAAAGGTTCAACACCACCCTCCCCCTTCCTTTTTTTGGGGGTCCAACTAAAGTATTGTAGCATTTTGTTTCATTACTGAGACACCTCTGGACTGTGTTTCTCCACATACCATTAAAATGGTGTGACAGAGTTCTGCTGGGTTGTAGAAGGGATGTGTCTATACAGATATACCTATAGGAAGAGATCTCTTTCTCAGTGTAGCAAAACTTAGCAGCCTCTAAGAAAATGTTATTTAGAAGTTTGCTTTACTGGAATTTATTATTAAATATCTTTTCTTCCAATGATGACTTCATTTCAAACATCATCAGCTAGGAGAACGTGAATTTACCTGTTGTGAAGACTGCTTGAAATGTGACAAAATTGTATCATTTTGCTAAAGTTAACTTTTGATGTAGGTTTCTTAAGTAATTCCATGAATGTGTAGGGAAGAGTATCCATTTATTTTTCTTTTATTTTTTATTTTTCCTTTTAGATAGGCTATTTACATGTATCCTGTACCAGATCTTCATTGGGTGTAAACTGACCTAAGACATTTGAGAGGATCTGGTCTGATATATGCACCAAACACATAAGTGCTTGGCAGTATGATTAATGTCCTTTACCTTCACAAATTAAAACCAGACTTCTTTTCAGACTACTTTTAATTTAAATCGGTCAGTTCTTCTCTCCCCAAATCAGATCTAAAAAGCATAATTTATACTGATCACCTTTTAAATTGTAGTATACACATTAGATTAGGTTAAGAAGTGCTACACCTCTTTTTCTTAATCCCTTCAGAAAGCTGTCAGCAGATTTCATAACCAACATCTTGATCAACCCCCTCTAAAAGCCAATAGGTGCTGGAGCAGGCCTCAAACCCTTTTAGATTTGTTGATCCACCTGGAATAACAACTTCTCTCTGATTCTGTACAGACTCTTCATACTCTGAGCCTCCTGATGTTCAGCAGCAGTTGAACCACTACCAGTCTGCAGCTTTGGCCAGGAACAACAACAACATCAGCCCAATACCACTTTCCGGGAGTGCTGCAGGAGTGGAAAAAACGGAAGCCATCCTTAACTGTGAATTTTGTGAATTCTCCTCGGGTTACATACAGAGCATTCGGCGTCATTACCGTGACAAGCACGGAGGGAAAAAACTCTTCAAGTGCAAAGATTGTTCCTTTTATACAGGCTTTAAGTAAGTACTGTGCAAAACAGATAAACTGAAATCATAAGGGGTTTTTTAGCACTTGAAAAGACTTCTGAGGTCTTTGAGAGCTGGCTGTAGCTAACAGAAACATGGCCACTGCTGACCAGGGAGAGGAACATAAGAAATGCCATGCCAGATCACAGCAGCATCCATGTAATCCATTTTCCTCTCTCCTACAACAGCCGGTACCATCTGCTGCAGACGAAAGCACAATAAGTTCTTGCAGTAGGTTTTATTTGCTGGAGGAAATGGTACAGGTAGTACTTTTTCCTCAGCCTAGGCAATTAGAGGGCTATCCTTATCCTAAAGTGTGAAAATTTTCTCTACCAAAATAAGGTCATTTCATGGTGCAACCAGCATGAAGCATGGGACAATCAAGTGTCCTAGGGAGACAGGAGAATTTATATCACCATTCTGAAGAAACCTCTCTCACATAATTTTATTTCTCCCACCATCTACCTAGCTGAAATGCAAAGCATTCTCTAGCATGTATGATAGCATAAAGGACGTTTCAGAAAATCCAATTAGATGTGCAAAATTTAAAAACTTGGTGCTGTGTGTGTTTCTCTGTGTGTGTGTTTTTAGCTGCTGTTCCGTAAGGAAAAAAAAGGCCTATGCACCTGTGCTGTTCATCGTTTCCTCCTGATATGCTGGACCCTTGAGCATAACACCCTCTGCTGACATTTGAGGTCTCAAACTTGTTAAGTTCTTAGGAGACTGGTGACAGTAAGCAGTATGACTGGATAAAGCGGAGGAATTCTGTTAAAGAAAATGTTAAGCACAAATCTGAGAGAATCCACACAAGCAACCTCTAGTTACATGTCTCTAGCTTCTGTTGCTTCAGCCCCTTGCTGCCTCTATGGTATAATTTGCTGCTTGTGCTTTATATCCTGATTGCTATCTGTCTTAAAGATTACCAGCAATTGCCAGGTCTGTTCAGTCTGTTCGTATCTTGCGAATGTCGTTTTCTTCTACCTGGATGAAATGAAATCATCTTAAATCAAGCAGCATTTAAACACATTCATAGTTGCATAAGGGAGTAGTGTTCTTTCATGTGGTGTCTCAAACATTTAAGGATTAAGTCTTGCTTCTTTAAGAAGCACAGCGTGTTTTCTGTCCTTAAAAAAAAGGGGAGGGGGGCAAAAAGCCCTCATACAAATCTCCTCTTCAACTCACCATAGAAACTGAAATGCGTGAAAGCACTCACTGAAGTTGATAGAAATATACCTGTAGAATTTGGTGATCGCTGGATTCAGGCCCAAAGCCGGTTGTGTTAGTAAGTTGCTTTGTGTTCAAGCTAACAGTCTTGAAGCACTCCAAAGAGATTTCAAACTCTAGTTCAACGTGGCAAGCTCCTTAGCTTTTGCAAGCTTTACCAGTGCTTTAGGAAAAAATGACCAAGTGCCCCAAGTTTACAGACACCTCTCCTTTCAGTAGTTGAGCTTGTGGTTAGATAGGTGTACAGTTAATTTCCTCTGTATGCATGTCTCTTGCAGCTTTTAAGTATGCAGCCAGTGTAATGCCAGCATGAAATTTTTTGTTCAAAAGTACTGTGGAGTATTCATTCATTCCTCCACATTATGAAGTAAAGTATTCCTAGTCTTGGGTTTGCAGATCCTTATAGCTGGTGCTTTAAAACTTAACTACTCAGTCAAAGTCACTGTGAACAAAAGTCTGTTTGGAATCCTGAATCTAAACATTTTAGCTGGTTTTGGACTTGTCCTAGAAAGACAGAGGTGGTTAAGGGTGTTATCTGCCACCAGAAATAAGTCTGTCCTCACCTCTGCAAGTCTAGAACAGTTGGTAGATTCTGTTCAACTTGCTAAAAATTTAATCTTTGCCAGAGAAAGTGCACTGAATATTTCAGCCTGAAGGCAAATAATAAGCATGAAAGATGGGAATTCTTTTGCTATCTTAACTATAGCAGTGTGCCTATAGAGCAACCCATGCAAAAGAATGTCTTGTCAGAATGAGTGTTTGTTACTTGAGGATACAAGCCTGCAAATAACTCTGCTCATGTGTTACTCATGTGAGTAGCCCTGCTGAAATGCCATTTGGCACTGTGAAGACAAGGCTGAGTGGTATCTGTACCATTTTACATGACACGTCCCTTATAGAGCTGTGACACTTCATCGTTCCCTGCACACCTCTTCTGACTGCTTCCATCTCTCCCTCCCGTTTCACAGATCTGCTTTTACTATGCACGTGGAAGCTGGGCATTCAGCAGTTCCTGAGGAAGGACCCAAAGACCTTCGCTGTCCTCTTTGCCTATATCACACCAAATATAAACGCAACATGATTGACCATATAGTTCTGCACAGAGGTAACAATATCCCTGTATGTGTCTGTGTTTGATGAGGGGAATGCTGAACAATGCCCTTGTCGTTCAGACTGGTTTCATTAAATTTTTCCATCTCTGTACACCATTAAATTTTCCTGTCTCTGTACATGAGGACAAATATGTTGAATAAGTCATCAGCCCTTGAGTATCTTTTGTTTCATTTCTAAACAATGCATCTTATTTCCTGTAAAATTCAAAGTTAACCAGTGCTGAAACAGGGCAGATTTAAAATTGTTTTTAAGCTTTTCCTCTAGAGAGTTTAACAGTCATCAAACACCTGTTCAGCAAGAGTTGCCCTAATTTACAGCTCTGATCTAGGCCAGAGTTGTTTCCTGCTTATGTCCTTGTTATCATAAAGTCCTTGCTATCATAAACTGCGTGACAGGGTGGATCAACTAACCATAGAGGCCCCAAAATAACCTTTGATTACTTGCTTGATTTTTTTTTTCCTGTTCAGTGTTCTTAGAATCAAACCAAGAATTATAATATTTTTGTTTTTCTTTAAGACTCCTTTTCTGTCTCCACCTCTCCCTTCATTTTTTAAGCCAGCTAAAAGTGGGATTAGGGATTTCTATGTTCTATTAACTGCGGGCTTGCCTGCTCAGAAGAGACAGCTGTTTGGGCTCTCTGGGCTGGGATTCCTGCCCATAGCTATCACACTTGATGCTTGTAGATGGTCTGTTGGCTGCCGAAATCCAAACCCATGTGTTGGGATGGCACTCTGCCTGCTTGCAGGTTGGGCAGAGTTTCACAGTAGGGTAATGGTGGTGAGCAAACACAAGTTTTGCATGCCATCTTTTTCCTGGAGGAGATCCTGGTGTGACAAGCACTATCATAATTCCTTGTAACATACCCCTTTTCAGTGTTGGTAGCTTAAAGTCCTTCTTGTACCAAAGCAGTGAGGTTGGCAGAGTTTATACAAATTTCTGTCCGCTAGCCGGGCTATTCTGAGGGAACATCTGCAAAAAATGACCTGTCAGTGATTCAGGCAACATGTTACAAAGCTGCCTTATTTGGTTATAAGAATTTGGCAGGTGCTTTAGCTTTTACTTACTGTCTTTGAAGGTGTTGCTGTGTCAGGATTTTGCTCAGCTTCAGGGCGTACTCCAGAATTAGCTCACTTTAGAGGAGCGAAGGGTTTAGTTAAACCCTGTGCACAGGACTGTGCGGTTCCAAGTGCTGCTGATGTGTTCTTTGGTTTGTGGCTGTGCCAGGGCTCCAGTGGACACTGCCAGACCTTTAAAATACAGATAGACAGGCTGAGGGAGAACTTGGTGGGCTTAGTTAGGGTATTTTCCATCATGCATAGACTTGACACTGGGAATGTCCAGTTGCGGAAGTGGAAGAGCACTTCGTGAGTTCAAGCAATTATACTGCATGTACAGAGCTGTTTCTGAACAGTTGCAAGGAGGTGATTACCTCCTGGTAATCACAGATCCTTTGGATCTGTTCTTTTGTAGAGCTGTTACTTCAGTTGCACAAACCCACCCCGAGCCTTTGTGCTGCTGAAACAAAGCTGATAGCAAAGGGCATCATGATGCACCCTGTAGAGCATTGGGAGAGAGTAAGAGAATTTTTAATGCAAGTGGGATATTAGCTGATAAAAATCTCAGAGGCCACTGAGGGAAGGACATGGGTTTTCTGTGGCATCAAGCATCCAGGTAAATAAAGGAAGTAGGGTCCTTCCTTAAAGTTCATTCTGGTGCATATATCCAGCTAAAAAATTGTGTGGCAGCTGAAGTAGACAATTTGACAAGATTTAACATGCACTGAAAGAGAGGCTGAGCAATGGTGAATGTAGTCTGAGAGCGCCTTCCCTTTTTATAGCCATTGTATTGGTAAAACAAGGGTATAGCCCTGAGCTGTGGTCCAAGAAAATTAGTTTTGAGGTAGATGGAGTGGTGCAGTATGTAAAATCAAGAGTGAAGGATTTGATCCATTTAATAGTTAATGTTCCTCCTGTGTAAAAGACATGTTTACAGATGTGTGACTTTTGTATTACTTCCAAGGTGCTGCACCTCTAATCCTTGGTGTAACAGCATGTGCTTGAAATGGAGAGTATATTTGCCTCTTAATGAGTGGCTGCAGAAGCTAACTTGTATAGGGCTAAAGCATGATCAGATAGAAGGCTGAATGCCTAGTGAGAAAAAATTAGGTGAGGAATTTGCTTCCCATTAACAATGAGGGCAAACAGGAAGCCTCCAAGAGCTTTCTTCCATGTATGAACTGTTCCCCTCATCAGTGTAAAAGCGATTCACCATGCCTTCTGCGGGCCCAGATGGAGCACAGACTCATTACAGGTGGCCGGTGCCAGGGGACTGACACAGCTAGAGTCTGCTATGCAGGTAGGTGAAGAGAAGAAGTTTGGCTCTTGAGTTCTTCCTCGCCTTTGTGACAGGCAAGCCTGGGGAGAGGAGACATGGAGGAGACAGTGAACTCTTGCTTTGTGGCCAGCTGAGGTGTTGGCCTTTAATTTAGTCTGGACAATGCAATTAGTTTTCATTATCCCTTCCAGTAGCATTCCCATCACACATTTTGAAACATGTTGGTATTTTTCCAGGGCTAAATGCAACTTACAAAGATCACATTGGGTCTACTTGAAAATCCTTGGAGCGTTTTTTTTCTTCTTTTAGCAATCATTTTATTCTCTTTCTGGTAGTGAGAACAAAATAGTGATTTTGTTCTTCTATTTAATAGAAATCACACCCATTTCTCTTCAATAGTAACTTTAACATTAAAAAAGTCAAATTTTCAAATTCATCTACCTCCCCAAAGGCTTCATTGCTACATGTCTTCTTCCTTGCACGTTGTTGTTTCTAGCATTATTCCTTGTAGACACAGCTTCATTGATACATGCAGAACCCTTGCGCTGTGCTTGCTTTTCACTAATGGAATGCAAATGCAATGTGTTCTGTGACTGTAGCTTGAATTTGTAGGCAAAACCGCATATTTTCAAACACCCAACATGACCAAATAATTGGTCTGTGTGCAGATAGTAGGACTGTTTTGTTTGTACTTGGTTTACCTTTAAGGGAAGGAAATAACTTGTATATGCTGTGGTGTGTTGCTGAGTAAAAATTTTTCCTTACAACCAAGGGCTGATAGAGTCATGAGCTCTTTTATGCCTTGAGCAAAAAAATGTATGTCTGCTTTGAGTTACTGTACTGCAAATACCTAGTGCATTAATGGCCTTTCAATTTAATCTCTGATCTGCATTACAATTAGACTGAGTATTTCTGTCTAATGGAAGGATTGGATTTCTTAAACCAAGATGATGCTTTTTAGGTGTTTATTTTGTTGTTGTTCTTTAATTACACATCTTGCTAAATTGTTCCATAATTCAGGGCATCTTTTTGTGAGGCATATAGAGTAGTCTTTGTTTAGAGGCTGCTGAACTTTGAGGAAGTCTACACATGGATAAAGAAGCTACCTCTTTCAATTTTTGATGGGGCCTTATGGTGTGCTGTAATTTTGTGAGTTGCCCGGATATGATAAATGCTGTTTAAATGAGTAATTAAATAAACAGGGCTTTGCAGGGACAAGCTGGAAATGAGAGTATGACCTTATGAAATGTGAGGTTCTGGATCCAAATAACCTGCAAGTTCCAAAATCATTGCTTGGGGAAAGTTCACTGACATGGATACATCATGTAAAATTTTTATATCATCCCCTGAAAGTGAAATCCTTCAGGCTAGAATTGATGTTTATGTTTATTTTGCTTTTCTCATGTTATTGTGCTGCCTTTGATTTGGGGAGTATGTGTGTGATTGTGAGACAATAGGTTTTGCTAATATGAATTAGGGAATGCTGCATTATTCTAGACTGGTAGACAAAAAGTTTTATACCATCTCGTGTTTTTGCTTTTTTGATCTGTGCCAAGTGCTAGACAAAAAGTGAATTTTCAAATATTTTAATTATTATTTCTCTTTGAAAACGTCGCTTGACTTTTTCACTTTTGAAACCAGCTGTGACACTGTGACACTTATTTCAGTGAGTTCAAAAACACACAGCTGCAACGACCTTGTAAAAAGTCTTCTTATGACCCCAGAATCACAGCTTTAAATTCTGTTGTCTCTTAGACCCTTTTCTCCCCTCTGGTTTCCCCACCCTGAATGGCCACAAATCGGTGTCTTTATAGCTAGAGAAGCTGTTGTTGGTGTAGAAAAGAATTACAAGTCCACAGGGGTTTTTTTTAAGGCATAGCTTTGGGGTAAACTTCCACTTTTTGAAGAGGCCAAAGAGGAAGTTATGAGATAGGATAACTTTTTTGTTCAGGGAGAAGCTGAGCAGGATGGAATATTTTGTTGGGCTGTGGAAAAAGTCTTGTGAGCAGTGGTGGCATGTCGATTGGCCAAAAGTGAATGAACAGCAGAGCTTTTGCCACCTTCCAGAAACCCTAAGGGAGTTTGTATTTCAGTAGTTGGTTTTGGATGTGATATTCTCCTCCTCGCTAAAGAAAAGGGCCCATTGGCTTAGATCCGTATGTGAATTGCCACATCTCACATTCCCCTAGCCTTCATTTTTACCGTCTGAGATTCAAGACTGCGGTTTTTGTTTATTTTAATCTGTCATTAGGGATGAACCTGCATGAGGAGGATCAAACTCCTCCTTTAATCTGCAGTCCACAAGGAGTAACAATACTAAATTTCAGTGTTCTCGTTCAAAAGGCCAGTTGAGTAACAAAAGCCCATAATGACCATCACTAATGGTGACCCTCAACTGAAGGGTGAAATTTGGGGTTTCCCTTGTGCACACAGCTCAGGGAACCACAGTGGATGAGCGTTACGTGCATCGGATTCTGGCTTTGTTAAATGACTGAAATCAATTGCTGCTCCATTAAACACCAGTGCTTTCTCTGAGAAGTAGGGAGTTTAAAAACTCAGCAAGAGCATTTCAGTACATACTTCTATCCATGATCTGAACTGTGGGAAGCGTGACATGAACATGCGTGCAGATTTTGAGTCTGAGCTTTCTGAAAGCTGTGAGTGTGTTGGGAAGTTTCTGGCCCTGGCTGAACTGCACAGCCTCTTACAGGAGTAGGTCCTGCCTTGCTTACCCTCTCAGATCCCAGAGAGTAGCTTAGATGTGATGGTGAGGATACCAGCTCCTATATTTGTAGAGCCAGCAGGGTGATGCATTGGGAAACACCCTGCAGCTTCCCTGTTTATTACCTTTCCAGCAGCGGTTCCTGGTTGCTGTCAAGTACTGAACAAAAATGGACTTTTGGTTTGGCTGATTTATGGCTGGTTTTATATTCCTAGGCTCTCCTACTCTGACTCACAGGTGGAGTCTCATTTGCCCAAAACTTCCATTCCCATCTTTTTCATCTGATAAGCAGTCGCATTTATGAGGACACCTGCATTTCTAGCCTTGGAGGATTAAACCTGTCATTGCAGAGAATTTTTGTCTTGTGTTTTTTGTGTCAGTCCAGCTTAGCTCCAATTCCTTTATAGCCAGACTGCCTGCCCATATGGCACAGCCTAGTCTGTGTGTGGGTGGTAGTGCCCAAGCACGTGGGCCTGGTATTTCATTAAATTTGTTAAGTGAATGTTGCCCTGTCCTTACAGAAGAGCGGGTCGTTCCCATTGAAGTCTGCCGTTCCAAACTGTCGAAGTACTTGCAGGGAGTTGTTTTCCGCTGTGATAAGTGTACCTTTACCTGCTCCAGTGATGAGAGCTTGCAGCAGCACATAGAGAAGCACAATGAACTGAAACCTTACAAATGCCAACTCTGCTACTATGAGACCAAACACACAGAGGAGCTGGATGCTCACCTTCGAGATGAGCACAAGGTAACATCCAAATAGTTTTAATTTGTATCAATCTACTCTTTGCAAATGCTGTATTAGTTTACTTGCATGTCAACTCTGAGTAGCCTACTTGCCATGGGTGGTATTTTTTTTTCTCTCCGTCCCCAAATATGGAAACTAATCCCTCCCACGTTGGGCTTCACTTCCTCTGTTTTCTATTATTTCTTTTTTTCTTCAGAAACTCAAAATTGAGGGTTACTAAAGCTCTTCAGATTGACCAGAATTGGCAGACTGTTGTATGCGGAGTATGGTTATCTGGAAAAGGCACTTGTGTTTGCTGAGTTNTCATTCAGCCTCTCTAAAAGGCAGGAGATTCCAAACATAAGATTGCTCTGGCAGCTTCAGCACCCTGACATGCCGTACATATTTTAATAACAATGAGAGCAATACATCTCTGTTTACATTTAACGAGGGAAAGATAAACAGCAAGTATAACCAGGTCCTAAGTTAAGACTGCTTTGGAGTTTGTGGAGTGCCTGAGTGCAGATCTGATCCAGTCTTTGAGAAGTCATTAGAGGCTTTCCACAGACTGTTAGCTTTGAATTTCTGTAACTGTGAACTGTGTAGCTGAAAGACACTTAAATTCTAGAACTGAGATGTGTTTTGGAGTATTTGTTAGAGTGCTTCCTAATCATGTTTCCAGGGGAGGCAGGTATATACCTCCACCTGTTGGAGCTGAGCCGTCCAGGTCCTTGGTAAAAACTCACTCCTACTTCATTGACTGAATGACACTTTTCTTACAGCCAAATACATTTATATTGACAGTATTAGCAGCAGAAGTCCCAGCAAAACTTTTCATGCTTAAAAAATACTTGTCTGTCTGATGAAAACAAACTCTGTAAACTTACGTTGGCCTGCTATGCTTATCTGACCTCTCCTTTATTACTTCTGGAGAGTCTTCTGCAATTCACACAGTACGTGAGATGCTCAACACCTCCTAGTCACCACAGCAAGGCGCCTGGCATATCCAGGAGGCACTACTCCTCGTTCTTTTGACACAGTGCGTCAGGCTGGGAAGATTATTCCCTTACTTAGCTGTCCCTTCCAATCCAGACCTGCAGCGACGGTGTCAGTAGTTGAGGGGATCTTTTCCCCATTTCTCTGTGGTAATTTATATCTCGTTAATTTGTGTCAAAGTTCTGGGATCTGATACCCGAGTGATATATTGCACCTTGAAGAGTTCCTGTGCATGAGTTGAGTTGAATTAAGTGCCTTGCATGTGGTCTTGTTTGTTTATATCTCAGTGGGTAACATGTTAAGTCAGAGAACCTCATCACAGCTGTCTGTATGGAGTAGTGCTAGGAATCTGCACACCACTGCATTTAGGATAGTTTGCTATTTCGAGATATACTACAGTCTAATTCATATGCTCCTTAGGTTCATTCACATTCCCTTTCCCGCAGAGGGATAAAAAATAGTCAGTGGGTGTTGATATTTCATTCAGCATCTTGCAGGAGGTGTTGTACTGCTCTCATTCCTCCGTCTCCATCCTCTCTGCTTCTGTGGCTCAGTGCCTGTGCTGCTGGAGGGCTGTCTCTTTGTATGAAAGATGAATCCAAAGTCCTTCCCAGCAGTGATCAATGAGCTCAGAGGGCGCTTGTCATCCAACAAATATTAGCCCTAGTGTCCTGGTCATGCTCCACGCTCTCCGCCTCTGCTGTAAATCTGGACTACTCCTCTGCGGTTTCTGTTGGATGTGGTGGAGTTCCTGACATCTGTGCCCTAAGCTGCTCCTTTCATACTGCTGCTGTGAGCTGTTAAGTAGCTGGTGCATTTCACCCTAGGGTTAGCTGAATTTGACTGCTGGGTGAAGTGTTCCCATTATAGTCTGTATATCAGTTTGCAAAGCACTTTGCAGCCTTTCGTAATGAAAATTAATCTGTTATTAATGAGGGAAAGTGTATGTGGCACACAGCAGCCGTGTGCTTAGTAAAGAACCCATCCTTTCATGCGTGAAGCTGAATGAACCAGTCACAAAGAATTTTTCTTCAGTGTGGATGTGCAATAGCAGCGTTTGGTCACAGCAGTTGAACAGTCCCATAAAAAGAGGGTACAAATTAGAGGCGTTTGCATTTCTGGGATTGTTTGTTTGTTCGTTTTAATACATCAAAACCAGGGAGAAATGAAGGGGGAGTTACTGAATGTCATTAATTTTTGAAAACCGAAAATGAGAAATGCAGAATAAACAGGAAAAGAAGAATCACTATCATTGAAAAGAAAGGAGTGTTAATTTGATTAGGTGACTGCATGTCACCTAAAGCTGAGTAGGTTTTGGGGTGTAGTCAATTTTGTTTTGCATATGTGGTGATTTTTCTAATTAGCTGATGATTGTGCCGATGGCTGACAAAAGTGTTTCTTTCAAAGGTGAGTCGTAATTTTGAGCTGGTCGGACGGGTTAACTTGGATCAGTTGGAACAAATGAAGGGGAAAACAGAGACCTCCAGCAGTGATGAAGAAGAGAAAGAAGAAGAGTTAAGTCCCAAGACTGAAGAGAGAGGTCAGTGCAGCTTTTGCTTTTTTTTTTTTTTTTTGGCTCTGCAACATGCCCCACCAGTCCCACCAAGCAAGGTCAGCTGTTGACTTTACAGCACATTCCTGTAGAGCCATGCAGACATGCCAGCAGGAGCAGAATGGGGCTTTTGTGAAGACACTGCTCCTGGGGGAATCTCATGTTTCTAATCCTTATTACAAGTCTTCTGTCTGTTAAAATACGTACTATGAGAAAACACAGTTAGCATCTGTGACTTATCTGCCCATGCAGATAACATCTATAAGTGCTTGGAAAACTATGTGAGTATTTTTGTGGTCTGTCAGATTTTCTGTTTTGGTAACCAGTTTTCAGCTTTTCACTAGACATTGTTCAAGCGAGGGATGAAGGGGTCATCGCCAAACTTTTTTTGTGGGCTGTTATTAACTCTGTGGCCAGCATTCATTGTCAGAGGGAGTCAGTCCTGTTGCAGTTGCTGCAGTTGGCAGCTCTGGAGCCAGGGTAGGTCCATGCCCCACCTGTACCATTGTGTATTTAAATATGTGCCTGAGTTCCTATCTAAGACTTAATCCCACAGACTTCATCCAGGGCTAGGCCATGTGCTTGCTAATGCTTTTGGTTTGGTTGAAGTTGGATCAGCCCAGGAAAAAGTAAGTTATCTGTAAATTGCACTGGGGGTTTCTTGTCCTTCCGTTCCAACAACCTTGCCCCATGAAAACCAGGTTATCGCAGAATCTGGTGTAAATCTGGTGTTATCTAGTCTGCTCTGGTGCACAGTTCATCAGTCAAATGCAGGATGTTCACAACTCTTTAACATCTGTAGCCCTGTGATGTCCGAATGTTGGGTTCCTGGGGTCACCCACTCTCCTGTTTCTGACAGCTGCAGTTAACAAAGTTCTGTGTACTTTAACTAAAGGTATGCCACCATATTTACCTTTTTGCTCCTAGATTTTCAGCTTTCATACTCACTCAGGAGTTGCTCACAAAAGAAAATGTGTCTTCCTATGTCTTTTCAGACCTTGAAAAATTGCAATTTCTGGATTCGCAGGTTGTTTACAGAACATGAGGGGCTCAGATCATGCATTTTACCTTTTAATAGCAAGACCCCAGCATCTTGGCTTTTGTTTCATGTCCCTGCAGCGTAAATCTGGTCTGTGCTTATCACAAGCAGTCATTTCAAGTGTGGTTAGCGATAGCTTTTATTTAAATGGGAAAGAAAGCAAGTTGGGTAGAAAACCATTTATGTTCTAATGAAAAATATCTTTCACAAGATCTTAGGTAGACCAGTGGAAAAATCAGAGGAGGACCTAAAGGGATGTTTGTTCCATGTCCATGTCAAAGCTCAACGTTAGTAACTTGCTTGGGTGTCTGTTTGAGGACAGCTTTGACCCTCAGAGATTCATGGCTGGAACAATGATTTGTGTAATGATTTGACTAAAGGGCCAGCTCACCTTAGTTGCAGATGTAGCAGGCTGATTAATGTTTTGTATAGACCTGCAGCTAGCAGGGGAGGAAGAGTCATGCTGTGAAGATTACCTTAGCATTACATACAAGCACAGGTGCTGACGTGACCTTGAAAGCCATGGTATCTAGACTCAGGAGAAGAAGGTGCTATCTGCCAAGCCTTACAAATCCCTGTAAATGCACCATGGAGAGGGGAACAGCCCAAGGTGAAGTTCATTGTTTAAATTGGCTTTAGGTTACACTATGACAATGTCAAAATATCACCTTCTATGCTGGAGATTTAAATTTGCAGCAATAATAGGTAAGTGTTATCCCGATGTTTCATGCGATCAGTAGTTAAGCAAGGCATAGTGTCTCAGTAATTCTAATTTTTATTTTGTACTTTTTTCACCTGTATCTGTGGGTTTTTTATCTGTGACTGGCTAAAATGATTTCTGAGTGGTTTTTCAGATGACCAGTCTGAAAAAATCATGCATATTTCCAAGTTTGTTTTGCAGCTATTCTTTCTTGACTGGTTTGTAGGGTCAATGTTTCACCATTGTTATTTTTTCTCCTTTTTAATCTGTTACCATTTATAACATATTGTACTAAAATAGGTAGAAAATGCAGAAAACACTTATGCCTACTACAACATGGGTATTTAGAAAAGATCCAGTTGTACTGACTATATTTTTCTAGACAAGTTGTGGATTACCACTGTAAGGTGCAAGCTGCAAGGTACACTTTCGAAAAATGTCCTGGTGAGACAAGAACTGAAGGTATGGTTGGATGCTGAGCTGCGTGCTGACATCTCCCTATGGATTTTCAGAAGATCATTCTAATACAGAAATGGTTTGCCCTGTTAGCAGAGGACCAGACCTATGGTTTTAAATCCAGCCTATCACAGTGGCTAATGCTATCACAGCTTTCAAACCACATCAACCTGTGTAATCCTGTACGCCACTCGGGTGCTTCTGGCAATTCTAGCCTTTGTGGTGTTAGCAGGAAGTGGATTTACTGAGAGTGCCTCTATGTGCTCCAAGTATCTGGAAGCAAATGCTCTCTGAACCCTCTGAAGCCTGTAACTTTGGCAGAACCAGCATTTCTTCCCGTGAGTCAAACAGCTGCCTAGATTCACAACTTTGACTTCAGGCAGTACTGAAGGTGCAAAGAAGAGTGTGTTGCTTCTCCAAATGCAGGTTATTGCACATGTGAACAGAAAAAGCTGAACTGATATCTGGGATGGGAAAGGAAGGAAGTCCTTGGTGAAGGACAGTGGAAAATATATTGACCTGGGAGGAAGAAGGTGAGGGGGAGGAAGAGGGTGTCTGGCATAAACCATGGAAAGAACAGCTGGCCCTGGTAGGGCCTGCATCCCAGAGGGACTGTCTGCCTCTACTGATCTTTATGTCTTGGTCTTAGCAGAAACTGGAATCGGGGGGTATTCTTCCACAGTAGACAAAAATAAACGTCCATGAGTGTTTGTATGTGTGATGCAGGAAGACCACAGAGAAGTGTCTGTGCAGTCTGTTACCTCTCTTCTGCAGGTTGCAGGGAAGAGCAGCTTATGATGCTCCTCCAGGGAAGCAGTCCAAATTCACAGTCTTAGAAGCAAAACTGATAGGGAAGTAGGGTGAACAAGATAATGTTTCTGAAGAGGTGATGAATTTACTAGAGTAGCATTTGCTAATCTGAATGGGAGTTGCAAGTATAAATCATAAGCTGGTTTGGGTTGAAAGGCACCTTTAAAAATAATATAGTCCACCCCCCCTGCCATAGGCAGAGATGTCTTTCACAAGATTAAGTTGCTTAAAGCACCATCCAACCTGACCTTGAACGCTTCTAATGGTGGGGCATCCACACCTTCTCTGGGCAACCTGTTCCGGTGTCTTACCACCCTCATCTGAAAAAATTTCTCCCTTATGTCCAATCTAAGCCTACCCTCTTTCAGTGTAAAACCGAAACCCCTTGTCTTGTCACTACAGGCCCTGGTAAAAAGTCTCCAAAATTTTTACCTTCCATAAATATTTGTCCCGGTACCATGACTCGTCTGTGCATTACAGTGTGTTTATAAATTTGTACCACACATAAGGTACTAAAATCCAGATATAAACTGAACTAATGGCATTGACTTACTTTCTGGTCTAACTCTTGACACAGTACCTTGCTTTGTGATATTTAACCACAGAATAAATCACTGACAGAAAGAAATACAAAGTGAGTTTTTTTCTTTTGGGGGGAAGAGGCAAAAAGTGATGTTAAGAACCATTCCATATAGAACTTTAGTAAAGGCTAACTAGTGAGAAATGTGTCACAAAAATATTTTACAGGACTTAAATACAGATAATAGGCAATGCGTGGGCAATTTTAAGTTCATAGGCTGATCTTGAACAGAATAAATCTGAGAGTGAAGAAATCAAGTGAGCAGAGATCAGAACCAAAATGAAGCAAAATCCCTTTTATTATGTAGTTTGGGAGGAGTCGGAAAGACATTCTGTTGATTTCTTGCTTAAGATAATCCCTGCTAAGGAATTAATGCTCTGAGCAGATGGTGCTGTCTCATTTCCAGCAAAAGAATCAAGTGAGATAGTCCATGCAATTATTTTTAATGGCTTATGTGGTGATCTTCTTAATTTGTGAGAAAATGTTTCATCTTTTGTTAAAGCTGGCGGTGTTCACATGGAGCTTGGCTTTCAGAAATGCCGCTCCCTGAGCTGCCAGTGACTTCACTCGTATTACTAGGTGCTTGACACTTCTGCAAATGAGGCCCCAAGCACTTTGTCTAAAAGATTAGGATGGGATGAAACACCTATGCAGTTAAGATGCAGCACTTAACCCATGAGACTTCATGATGAAGGGATATCTATTTATTATGAGGATCACCTGTTAGATATACTAAGTCTTTATTTCCTAAAATTTGTACTACCAATTCAAAAATTATAGATGGGTTTTAGTGGGTTTTTTGATTTTGCTTTCAAGCCATTTCAGTCCTAAACTTCTCAGTTTTGGTTTTGAATTAAAACTCCGCAGTCTCTGCATTTGTTGAAATACAGGAATAGGGAGTACTAACTCATTACCCTTATTTGCAGAGATGCTTTAAGACTTCGGATGGGATTTGTCACGTGCAGTGTCACTTTGCTTTAGGGCAGTTGCATTTTCACAAACAGTTATTTGATAGGTACATCCTTCTGCTTGTCAAGGATGAGAAGGTGCAGCAGAGGGGATCAGAATAGAATTTCAGTGGTCCCTTCCTGCCCTGGCACTTCTGAATTCACAGGCTATGCTGCCTTTTCCAGATCCCATGATGTTTCCTGATAGCGGTGCTCCAGAGAAACGCTTCCCGTGCGAGTTCTGTGGCCGATCATTCACAGAAGGCTCTGAGTGGGAGCGACACGTACTGAGACACGGCATGTAAGTTGGTTTACACTCCTTTGCCAAACAGCTAAAGGTAACAGCAGATCTCTGTGCATTCCCCCACCCCATTCCTTGCCTCCCAGAAAGCTCTGTGATGAAGGCAAACACAGTTCTATGAAAAACAATTCTGTCTGTAGCAAGTGTGGGTGCAGTCATCGGATGTCCCTGCATGGGAAGTTCCTGTTCATCCTTTTTGACTCTGCTGCCCAGGGTGGCTGTAGACTGTAGGGTTTAACTGTGATTCTAAAACTTACGATTGTCTCAAGGTGAATACCACTTGGCCCAGCATTAACTTTACCTGAGTATACTGTTGGTTTTGTCTGCCAGCAGAGCAGCATAAAAATGGCAGAAAATTATACGGAATGTTCTAGGAAGCAACTAGGTGTTTTTTTATTGTTATACCTCTTTTGCATGCTTGCAGCTAAACTTGCATACCAGTGCAGAGAATTATGTGCAGAGAAATGTCAAGACTTTCAAGGGAAGTAAAACCAATCTGAATAAACTCTTGCTAAAATGTACATAGTGAAGTTCACTAGTTCATCTTCATAGTGAAGATCTTTGCCTTTCTATAGCAGTTTGCACACTGTGGGACAATACGCATCACAGATAAGAATAGGCATCTCTGGAACAATCATTCTTCTTTTGATGAAGATCTCATCAGTAACAGAGGTATCTTTGCTGACCAGAGTTTCTTCAAAGAGTAGATTTCATTCAAGGTTGCTGACATGTGGAAGACATTTGAATACAATATTGTGGGTTACCTGTGAGGCAATGAGAAATATTACTTCTCTTAATCTTATCTGCCTAAATATCAGTACTTGAAATGGTGCAACCTATTAAAAGTTTTATTGGATCATTAACTCTTTGGGAAAAGTACTCTTTTCCTGTGCCTTTGGTTTGGTGCCTTTAAGTCTTGTTTACAAGGGACTAGGGAAAGTCAGAACTGAGGTTCTTCCCTCTCATCTCATATCTGTCCCAGTGTAGAGCAAATAAAGATTTCGTTTCAAAGTTAGAATGTCATGGGTCCCACTGGTAGCTTCATTCCATGCCTCTGCTCTTAGGCGTGAGGTGGCAATGGTGTGGCTTCTTGCCTTTTTAGAAAGTCATCTGTTTTTCTCTCTCATGTGATACGCACAGACTGGCTTTGCTGTTCTCTGTATCGACTGTAAGTGTTTCTGTTTTCTGCTGCTTGGCTTTCCAGGGCACTGAACGAAAGCAAGCACAGGACCAGTGAGGACAGCCAGCCAAAGGAGGATGTAGAAGAAACTGTTAGCACACTGCCAGAAGAAGAGGAAGAAGAAGAAGAAGAGGAAGAAGAGGAAGAAGAAGAAGAAGAGGAAGAAGAAGAAGAAGAAGAAGAAGAAGAAGAAGGCGGCATTGAGAAAATGGTGGTGGACTATTCCCACAACAGCGAAACAGCAGTCAGCATGGTAGCTGCTGACAAACCTCTCCAAGACAACTCGGAGGCCAAAAACGAATAAGCATTTGGTGTGATTCTAATCAACGTACTTGAACGTGATGAATGGGGTGGGGTGGGTGGGTGGGGTGGGCAGAAGGAAGAAATAAAGCTGCTTTTAGGACTGAATGATCTATTTTCAAAGCACTGGTACCTGTGTGAGTGTGTGTATATTAAAGTTATTTAAGTGATGGAATAAGTGGCTCCATTACATCACTGCATCTTTTCTTCTGGATCTTGACAATGGGAAGTTATATTCATCTCGGACTAATGAAGCAACTCCCCGTATTCCTACATTACACATCGTGCTTTGCAGTGGAGACTTGGATTGTTTGTGAATGGAAGCGTCGTGAGCATGGAAGAAGTGGGGGGGACAACTTTTCAACGCACAAATTTGGGTGCGTTTTTCTAGTTTTAATACATAACGCTTTTCCAGACTGAATGCAACTGCTTTAGAAAAGAAAAAAAAAAAA
>VUYV01000134.1:2093035-2150861 GCA_008711295.1 Anarhynchus alexandrinus
AAAAAAAAAAAAAAAAAAAAAAAAAAAGAGTTTCTTTCCAAAAAGTAGAAAGTACTTGACTGAAACCTAGTTTTAGAAATGCATGTGTCTTTGTTTGTTTTTTTTGTTTTGGGAGGGGATCTGGGGGAGGGGGAGGGGGGAAAATAGGAAGCTGCTGACGAAACGGGGTCCTAGAGAGCTTCACATAAAATTGATGGCAAAAATGTTGCATTTGTGGAATAAGTGCTACTTGAGAAGCATGGTGTTTTGCTTTTGGGGATTCATCAGTTGTGTGTTAGGGGGATTCTTTTGAATTTTTTGTTGGGGTTTTTTGTTTTGTTTTGTTTTTTGAAGTAGGGAGGGAGCGTCATGGAAAAACACATTGGAGGGACAAGTATAAATACACATTTTGTGTCTGTATTTGTTTTTTAATTGGCCTCATTTCAAATGTATTTAAACAGTTCCATACCTGGATTGGGTGTTTGTAATGGTTACCAAAAATGAAAAACAAAAAAAAAAAAGAAATAATGATTGTGACATGCTTTTATCACTACTTTATTTTTCAAATAACATGTAAATATTGTAATCCATTGGATTTTGTTTTGCTAACCTGTTAATAAAAAATACGGGACCATTATCCTTTTAACAAGCTTAGAATGTCATATTTTTTTTCCTTTTTTTCTTTTCCCAGAAGTGTATACCTGATATATTGTGGACACACATTTTAGATGCATTATTATGATTCTGTTGACTGTAATGACATAGAATTGAAAATAACATTTTTTTCATTGTTTAATTTATACAGAGGACTTTTTCAGAGTTTGACAGAAGGAAATAATAGCAAAATGCTAACCCATTGGCTTCAGCACTCGGTATTTCCTGATTTTAAAATTACTGCTTACTGATGGGGGATAGGAAGGGGATACTGAACTGTTGCACTGACGGGTTTGTTTTTTTTAAAAAAAAAAAACAATGAAATTAATAAAAACTTTTTAAGAGTCTCTGCTTGTGTTTGTGTAGTTTTGTATTGGCTACTCTGATGGTAGGTCTGTGCAAGTGGCTGGTTCTTCAATGGGCAGCTCTGGGAGGGAGCAAAGCACCCTTTTTCCTGTCTGCACCCTTTACTTCTTTCACTGGGAATTTCAGATTTATAGGCAGGGGGGGAGTGACTTCCCCTAGCTCACACAGGTCTGGGGTCCACCACATCCCCAAAGAATGCATTGAATATCCACCAGCCCAACATCCATTAGAGGTCAAGGGCGCACTGCTAAGGTCTGCTGACTCCTGAACCCAAACATAGAAATGAAAGAATTTTGCCAGCTGCCTTGAAAGATCAAAATAGATGGAGACAGGCTGGTATTTAGATTATCAACTCAGTCTCTACGAGTTGGGATACTGTATGCTGATGAGTATCTGATGAGCTACTGGATCCAGTAGCTCCAGGCTGTGCTTAATTGGAGTCAAATATGCATCTAGTAAGATGGGGCAGAAGGCATTATTTTTTCCTCTTTCTATGCTGAAAACTTAAAATGTTGCTTGTGGTGGTGTCTTGGAATCTTTCTTGTCTAAATAAAGATTTTTACATGCACGGTTAGAAGATGTCAGAGACTTTTTTCTGGCTATGTTTTAATCAGGTCCTGCTTCCAGTTTAAGTAGCTTTTTGATTGTACTGGAACTGGATGTATATGATAGAATCATAGAATCATTTAGGTTGGAAAAGACCTTTAAGATCATCAAGTCCAACCATTAACTTAACACCTCAAAGGCCACCACTAAACCATGTCCCTAAGCACCACATCTGTTAAACAGTATGAAAGCTTTGATCACCTGATAGTTTTACATGCTTCCACCTTTCTACCTAGGAGTCAAAATATTTCTCTATTAAAATACTTATTTCCTTGTCCTATGTTTACAGATTAAAAAAAAAAAAAAGAAAAGGATGCGGTTTAGGCTGTGAGACAGTCTGGAAATATGTGTTCGTAGAATCAGAGAATAGTTTGAGGTGGGAGAGACCTTTAAAGGTCATCTAGTCCAACCCCCCCCTGCAATGAGCAGGGACATCTTCAACTAGATCATGTTGCTCAGAGCCCCGTCCAACCTGACCTTGAATGTTTCCAGGGATGGGGCATCTACCACCTCTCAGGACAACCTGTTCCAGTGTTTCACCACCCTCAGTGTAAAACATTTCTTCCTTATATCTAGTCTGTCTTCCCTCTTTTAGTTTAAAACCATTAGCCCTTGTCCTATTGCAATAGGCCCTGCTAAAAAGTTTGTCCCCACGAGGGAGACATTCAAATAAATTTGCACATTGTATGTTCTAGACCAGAGCTAACCTACACTTCCACCAATTTAAAAAGAGAAAGCGTTGCTCAGTGGTATGTCACTAACAAGAATGATACCACTGATGTAAAGAAAAACCTTGGCGTGATTTCTAGAGTATTGCAGTTGCATTATCCCAGTCACGTCAGTGGCAGGATTGTGCGAGTCTGAAACAAAGCCCTCGATCTTCCTAGTTTTAGGTTTCTGGCTGAACATGACTGAATCACCTGCCTTGAGATTCCTGTGCTGAATTGAAATACAACAAGAGGGTGGGAGGGAAAAGGCAAAGGAAATACTTACTAACATGGTCCTTTACCCACATTACTTCTCTGCCTTGCCGGACAATTCCCTTTCTTGTAAAGGGGAGCCCTGGGGTTCACAGGGAACATTTGTACTGTGGGACAACTGGTGTTCTGCATACACTGTATTCTCAGGCTCATTGTCCTTCCTTTTCTTAAGAAGTCTGGGTAAATGTTTGCCGCGTTATTGCTAGCTGACTGCTGGCATTTTCTTTTGGTCTAGAGGTACAGTGCCTGAATGCTCTCCATGCAAAGATCTTGCCTTCATATTCACACAAGTGCAAAGGCTTGGCAGGAGTTGCTATGGAAAGGGAGACTGCTATCTCCCTCCCTTGCAAACACACAACCTCTCTGCAGAAGAGTTGAGCAGTTGAGGTTACCCTGTGACTCAGGGACCAACACAGGATTGGCAGGGTCATGGCAAGTATGGATTATAGGTCCAGAACTGTATGGTTTCCAGTGGACAGTCTGCTCTTTGCGAAGTGATAGGGACTATGCGAAACATTGATACTTGTGGCCCAGTTATCTTGGAAACTGGTGCCACATGGAAGAGCCCATGTGGACTTAAACAGCAAAAGTCAGTCTCCTGGATTCAACAAAATATCTAAATACAATTGCACATGTTCAGTACATTGCAAGGAAAACTTCCCCAAGTTTCTCCAGCCTTCCTCACCCTGAAGTCTTTCTTCAATATTTTTCTGATAATGCAGAACTTTTCCACCATGAAAGCCAGCTGTCTGGCTTCAAAGCAGCAATATTACTGAATAGGAAACGATTCTGATTAAGATTTTGGAAAAGGGAATGTTTTAGTCCAAGATAGGTTCAGGATATTGGAGAAACCTTACTTTGTTTGCAGCATGGTTAATTCCATGCCCATGCCCATCTGCCCCCCCACCCCTTTCCCAAACCCTGATGGAAACAGGGGGTTCAGTTTGAGCAGTCTGGAGCACAAAGTTTGAAGGCTACGGTCCTTCCAGGATGCAGCTTGTAAAACTTTTATTGTATTCTCATCTGTCATGTACCAAATGGTCATTGGACAAACAGATGGGTGTAAACGCCCTGTGAACCAGAGGCAGGGCTGGATGGCATAAGTCAAAGAGCAAGCATCCTGGCCAAAGTCTTGGTAAAGAAGGCTGATGCCTGTTTGGATCAACTGATGTTTGGAGAGCCTAGCTGAAGACATTGTCTTTCCTGCTTCATTTGCAGTTACTTACCTATGTGTGGAAATGCAGTGCATATTTTGCAAGGGTAGAGGGAGAGAAGGAAGCCTGATTCATCACATGTGCAAGACATATGCATGTGTGGCTATAAAGGGAGAAGACACCCAGGTAGAACAACTGGATAGCTTTTCTGCGGGAGGGTGGTGCAGCACTGGGGCAGGTCAACTCATGAGCATGTGGTGGTTTTTTGCACTCGTACAGACAAAGCCATGACTGACATGGTCTAGTGTTAGCAGTAAACCTGCTTTTGGCAAAAGATTGGACCAGAGACCTCCAAAACTCCCTCCCAGGCCCATTTCCTATTTCAATTTCCAATTTTCTTATTTCTTCAGTGTTCTCTTAACATTAGATTTCTCCAGCTTGTCTCTGACTTTTTTGCAAGCCCACGTTTTTAGTGAAGTGTGAACTACTTCAAGGACATGAACACTGACTCCCAGACTCTTCTCTGACCAGCATTTCCATCTGTCCTATGTCCAATCATTTTTGACCAAAAGCCATGCCTTGCATCTAAATGTATGCTCAGTGACATACAATGTACCTAAGGCAATGATCTCTTAGCAGGATCAAAGCAGATTTTATCAGACTTTCTCTGTGTGTTTATATGCATCATTAGCAGTGGACAGCACCAAACAGCTCTCAGATGTAGAAACTGGCTATCGTGCAGAAGATATTGATCAGTATTTCTGCATTTCATCTTGGCTCAAACTATTTAATTAGTTCTGACTTGAATCCTACCATTCCTTTTCTCCAGCACTCCCACAATATGCTACAAATCAAGTGAAATACCCAACAAACTAGTGTCAGTGTGGTGGGGTTTTGTTTTTGCTTTTCTTTTGTGATTGAGCCAGTATTCTCGCTTGTTACAACAGGAGGAATCCAATCCAAAGTTCTGCCAACTTGGAAAAAAATGAGGAAAACAGCATGAAAAATAACCAAAATAAAATAACTTCTCATGCAATGCACTCCATTGTGTAGCAACAGACGGAGTGTGCAGCTAAGTGTCAGGTAGCACTATTGGCTTTTCTTGTACGGCATTTGAGATCTATTTTGTTCTAGCGGAATGTGGGAACTGATCAGTCCGGGTCTGTTCCTTGTCTTGGCTCCTGAAGGAAAAAGCAGGAAATCCCATGGTGAGCAAGAAGGGAATAATCTGTCCCTAATGAAAGTCTCATCTTAATCTGTTTTGATGATAGCTTTATGCACAGAAGCAGAATGAGTCCTACTTCTTTCACATTCATTTTATGTTGTAGCAATATAAGTTACAGTACTTTTGCTACAGATTCCATTTTAAATTTTACTGAACTCTTGGTTTCTCTGATGAGATCTGTCAGGTAAAATATTTTTGTGTTAAAAAAAAGAAACTGTTATTTTATTATCCTAAAAAGAAATGCTTCCTAAAAGTTAGTTGTGTGATCTCTGTTATTCTTATGTTGTTCATAAAATGCATTTTTCATGTACGTAAAATAATCTGTCAAGAATTCCCACTGATTCATTTCAGATAGTATGCTTAGGAAAAAATGAAATCAGCTGCTGGAATGAGAAGAGACATGCTTCTCTTCTTCTCAAATAATTTGCCTCTTTGAATAGTTAGTGTAAAAGCAAATATGCCTCAGCTTGATTCTTGAATTCTCTATTGAGTTTACACTTCTATTAATGAAGAGCTTAGCTCAGTCTAGCCAACTGTACATGCATGACTTCCAAATCTGAGTGAAATGTGTCTCTTTGCAGCTGTTCTGTTGTGGTCTCAGTAGTGTTTAAAGAGAGAAATATATTTACCAGCTATGCCTCCAATTAATTTAGCTTGTGTTGAAAATGTTGGACTGAAATTTTAAGTTTTCTCTGCAACTGAAGGAAATCATATTAAGCTACTGGGCCAAATGAGGCTTCAAGTCTTTGTGGAATCATTTCGACTGAAGTCACCGAAGACTTCTAGCAGAGATGCTGCAGTAAAACGAGTGGTAGTTTTGGTATGTATGAACCAGTAGATAATTAGAAGGCAAGCTCCGTAAAGCAATAAGTCTTTGATGTGTTATTTCCAGAGAAAATGTTTTCCTCTGCTTAGAGTCTTCAGGACCTCAGCTATGTGATTGTTGAAACCACATGATTTAAGTAAAAATAGTCATTCAGAAGTAGAAAGAATTTGGTTTCTCATAGGTGAATAAATATACAGCACTAAAAGCATGTTGCCTGCAGAAAGAAGTAAGGTCTTTGAGCCATCTTGCTGCAGCTGCAGGGTATTTCTTGCTATTACTGTAGGAGTCTCCTTCTGGAAAACAAGTTAGAAAATGAGGGCTGCTTCCCCTATTCCTCAGCTGCTCCTGTAATCACCTTTTCCACCTTCGTTTGTAGTAAGTCTCCTAGTTACCAGACGACAAACTGGCCGCACTGGAGCTGGTAGGAGTTGGGCTATTGTATTGAAGAGACGGAGAACATTACTGTGGTTGCTGGTGCTAGAGGAAGTCCAGGCTCATGTACATGCAAGACTGAGACTATACAGACACCATCCCTGCCTGGAAGGGAGGAGCATACAGCAAGGCAAGAAAACAGAGTTGTCTGCTAGGCTTCAGTTGGGACCAGACATAATCCATCTGGTGATCAAAAGACAATCTTTGTGCTTGCCTTCACCAGTCCTTAAAATCTGTTCTGGCGGGGAGGTGTAAACAGGACATGTGCTTTTTCGGCTCAGTCACAGAAAAAACATTTTGGGGGTGAACAAATATAAACATGCCTGATGCTTCTCTGAGGAACTGGTTGGTCTTCTGTCCTATCCAGCAAAAGCAGCAGGGACAGGCGATCAGATGTAGATATTATATCCCATGTAATTAACTTAGCTAACAGCAGCAACAAAAGTATAATTATATTCTTATCATCAGATTAAATGTACGTTGTTATTTAATCCATTTAACGTACATGTTTAGCAATTAGGACCTCATTCTGCAGGGATTCATGCTGTAACTTAGATTTCTTTCCATGTAATTTAATTGGAAAGCTGACAAGGAGATGCTCTTTTCCTACTGATTTTTATCAAATGGATGTTGTCCCTGAGTGAGTGGGCGGTTCCCAGGGACACTGTGCAGTCTGGGAGAGCCTTAGAGCGAGATGGAAAAGAGGAATAAGCGATAAGAATCTCCAAACCAATATGCTGGTTACACACGTGGTGGCAAAAGTAAGCAAATGCATTACTTCCTTGGCAGCCTCCTTGTGTTTCAACATTCATAATGGCAGTGTGAGATTTTTAAAAGCCTCAAGGGGCCTGTTGGCATCCTTTGGCATCTGGTTTTGAAAACATCTGAAAAGCATGTCTTCCAGGAGGTGAGAGTTCAGGACTTAATATTGGAGTTCATACTATGGGTGTGCTGGTGACCGAGGGGTTCTCCTGGCACTTCTTTCTGATTGCAGACATGGAAGAATTGCTTTTCATGGCGAGCCTCCATTCACCTGGAGCAGAGGACTTCACTCATCTGCTGCAGATCTTTTGGTCTTAGCCCAGGAAAAAAAAGTAGACCTCTTCCTCAGTGTCATCCTGGAGAGCAAACTCTGTGATTTCACACTCTGCACTCAAGTAGAGGCATGACCGGGCACCACCATCAGTCAACAACAGAAAAGCGCTGTGCTCACAGGTGCTTAATCTGTTGAGGGAAGAGGTCATAATTTTGATTTTCATGCAAAAAGGGAACCTTGAATAAAATAAGCATCCAAGATTTCTCAATTAAAATGTTCAGATTCAATTTCAGAGAGGTCCATCCTGATCTGAACACTAGCAAAGCCTGTAAATGAAATGGCAAGGATGTAATACAGATGAGCTGTTCTCCAGCACTCAGGTGAGTTTCTGCTTTATGAGAGTTTACCAACTGATTCTGTGTTTTAGTCATACTTTCTGCAAATAACAAGAACTCCACTTCATGGTTGGTTCTTATGCATACGTAGGTGGCTTGCATTTTTATCAAGATAACTGAAGTATCTCAAACCTGGCCTATATTTTCCAGATGTGTAATGTCACCTGAAAGCTACTGATGGAAAAGGGAAAATGCAAAACCAGCGAGTCACGGTACAAGCTCACTTCCTAATATTTTCTGTCCATGGGGTTATCTGTAACTGCCATCCATGCTGACATAGTCCTTTTCGTCACAGACCTCAAAACAGAGGATGAAGTGAGGTAAAATGCAAGTACTTCTTCTTTTCAGCACTGAGGTGTCTGATGTGTTGGAGCTGGAGCTGCATGTAAGCTATCTTCTCAGATCTGAATTGTGCATAAGCTTTGGAGAAGTCAGGAGCTGAATACTGCCCAGTCCCCATGGTAGGTCAGACTGAAAACTTACTTACAGCATGCCTGAATCCTGATCAAAACTTCGTGGCTCAGATACATCTCTAATCTGAACATCTAAATTGATGGTTCCTAAATAACCTCTCTGTGCAGCTGTTTCATTGCTGGACTGCTTTGTTCTGCACAAAGTTTTCCAGACATTTTTAGCTGTCTGTGAGCAGTGAGGAATCTTGTTTGCTTCTTCAACAGCAGGTTTCCAGCACAGCTTTAGTTACTCCAGATTGTGTCCAATTTCAGGCTGGGATTTCTTTCTTTTAAAGGTAGTGATAGTCCTCTCTTGACTAACTTTCCTGTGTTGTGAATAACATTCACTGAATCTAAAATATTTAGACTTTGAATCCTCTCAAAGCAGGAAGAGTTGTACAAACTTGCATTCACAATTCCTAAACCCTCATTCCTGTTTATACTCCAGTGACAGACAAGATCTTAAAACTATTTATGAATGTCTCCAGTCATCATTTCAAGGTCCCCTTCATGGAAGATCCATAGCATGAGGAAGGCTTCTGTTGTTAATGAAGTTTTTCAATTATTTTAACTCTCATGTTTCTTTTCACTAATGGTAGTCATAATTTGAGCAAGAGCCCATTAGTATTTCATGCTAGTGTCCTTCGTCATTAATGCTTTCTCAAAGAGAGTAATTTATAGTTAGGGGATGGAATAAAATATGGAACAAGACACTAATATTTTTGTACATGACAATAACATAAAGAAGTCATGTCACACAAGTATTTTTGTAGTGCTTGCTGTAGTATGAACAGAGCACAAACCTTCACCAAAAAAATCTTACCATCTAAAGGACAAACAAGTTGTAGCTCACTGTTGGAGCAGAAGTTTGAACATCTCCATGTGCTAGATGGAGAACAGGTATAGGAAGTAGAGGAAATGATGTTGTTTTGGGGAAATCTATCATAACCGGAGAATTAATTCCGGTAAGTTGGGTCCTTGTACATGGCTTTAGACCAAAGACCTTCCTTTCTCTTTTACCAGAATAAGAATGTAAAACCAGAAGGGACTGTCTGCACCATGGAGCTGGATCCTGCCAAACTAAGCTAACCATAAAACTGGTTCAGCTCTGAAAAATGCACTGAACATCTGCTCCTGTGCATAGAAGGACACTAAACTCACCTCAGAACTAAGCAACAAATGCCAGGCCAGGAATAACACCCCCGAACAAAGAGTATAGACCTGACATGTGGTGTTACAGGGTAAAAAAATCCATTTTTCACCAGTGACTTTCAAGACATGTTCAGGTCCCGGAAAGAGGAGAAATATGTTCCTTCCACAAACTATTTGTTTCCTTTGAGCAGCTCCGTATTGTCCAGATTCTTGGTAAGAACACAAATTAGTTATTTCACAGGTTAGATGGTATCAGGATTGCTGGTACCCTTGCTGATGGTTATTGAAGACATGAATCAGTTTCCAGAGATTAGGAGTGTATTGGGTTTATGCGCCAAGGTTTGGGGTAGGGGGTGGTGTGGGCTATAGGTGTGGCTTCTGTGAGAAAACACCAGAAGTTATTCCCATGTTAGACAAAGCCAGCTCCAGGTGGCTCCAAGATTGACCCACCACTGGCCAAAGCTGAGCCCATCAGAGATGTTGGTAGCGCCTCTGTGATAACATATTTAAGAAAAGGTAAGAAACAGTGTGCAACAGCAGCTTTAAGAGAGGAATAAGAAAATGTGAGAGAAACAGACTTGCAGACACTAAAGTCAGTGAAAGAGGGGGAGGAGATGCTCCAGGCACTGGAGCAGAGATTCCCCTGCAGCCTGTGGCGGAGACCATGGTGATGCAGGTTGTGCCCCTGCAGCCTGTGCAGGACCCCATATTGGAGCAGGTGGATGTGCCCTGAAGGAAGATGCAGCCCATGGAAACCCCACACTGGAGCTCCTGGCAGGAACTGAGGCCCACGGAGAGGAGGTTTTCTGGCAGAACCTATGACCTTTCTGAGGAAAGGGAGGCTTTTCTACCCACTCTGGTGTGAAGCAACCAGGCATCCGTGTTTTGGGGCCCTCTCTTATTGGACGTTCACCTTGACCAGGCACTTTCACACCTGCTTACAGAGGTCAGGGGGCTGGTTGGATGTCCTTCCCCTGCCACCTCCTTCTGCAAGTGGAGAAGCACAACAACACAGGTCTCCCTCCAATAACCCGTCCAGCTTGCTGGCGGCTCTGTCTTCCTCTGTGCTGACCGTTAGCAATCCCTCCTTTTCTCTGAAGCTGTGGTGCAAGTCCACAGCCCTTCACGAACCTACAAGAGTGATGGGCCATGCTGGCTGTGTGCAGACACCTTCTTCACCTGTGCCTCTCCTCTTCTTTGAATCTGCATGCAACAGCTGAAAGCCTCTGTGAAGAAACCAGTCTCTTGACTGCACTTGGCAGCCTTAAGCTGTATTGCTGAGGTGAGGATGCTATCTTGCCTGGAAAATGGAGTTTGTCCTTTCAAAACTCATTGTGATGGGAAAGATGGTAACATTAGCTTGGGCAGCAGATGGCTTTTTCAGGAGGACGTTCTGGGAACGTGTTCAGGTTTCACCTTTCATGTGGTATAGGTGCATACTGGCAGCTGGTTTAGACTAAACAAAGAGTAATTCTACGTCGTGGTTTCCTTCTGTCAACAGACTGCGTGACTGGATGAAGGGC
The DNA here is from genome assembly GCA_008711295.1 of Anarhynchus alexandrinus. NCBI lineage: Eukaryota > Metazoa > Chordata > Aves > Charadriiformes > Charadriidae > Anarhynchus > Anarhynchus alexandrinus. The sequence continues at coordinate 2,103,816 of VUYV01000134.1, forward strand.
CCAATGACATATATTGGCTATTATTTTCTTTCCCTCTGGGATCCCTAGTAAGCAACCTTCTTGACTGCAAGTCAAGTCAAAGGTGCCGCTCCCCCTCTTCTCCCCCCTTTTCTATTTTTTCAAACTCCTGTTGCAATACCTGGTCACTCACCCTCCTCCTGACGATGCTGGAGGCCTGCAGCTCTCTGGTTTTGTCTCCCCTCTTCTCTGGCCTCTGACACAAGCCTGCCTGGTGGTGTTATTTACCCCTAATCTTCTCTTCTTCCACATGTGGATGTTCATTGCAGATTTACTTTCCTCTCTCTCCTGAGGTGCTTTTAGGTATTGATGAAGTTATCCACATTGTGAATTGCTATTAACATATCTTTTACAGGCCAGATTTTTAAACACAGCCTCATGGAGATGAGAGCTGAAGACCTTGCTCAGGAGCATCTCTTGCTGCTGTCCCTTCTTTGTCTTCTGGCTTTCTTGGGAACATCCTGTACTGTGAGAAAGGTGATTCTGGAGACAGTAAAACTGAACAATGTATCATTGTTCCTGACAGAGCATGGGACACAGCTGATATAAAATCACTGAGCGGTAGCTGAAAGCACCTAATTGCTAGAACGACCTGAGCACTGCATGTTGGGGGGTTGTTTCACATGGTTAATGAAGAGCTCAACAGTATTTTAGTGATAATTTGATACTTAACTTTTAGCCTGTTATGTAAGTGCTAATTAAATGTTTTAACATGCTGTACATGTTTTATGTATTAATAAGCAATAAGTGTACAAGTTACACTTTTTATGTGATTTAGAATTAATTGCAGGGTGGTGAGATTTTCTCCTTTATATACCTATTAAACCCACATAACTGCTGTTTTTACAGTTGATTGGTGTTCAGTTAACATACAGTAATTGCTCTTTAAAGGCTTTAGTAAGTGCATATTTGAGACAATTTACAGTGTTAGCAATTTCCTGGTACTATTCCTCAGAGGTACAGGGAAGCTAATCACGTTCAACGCTGGAATTCGCTGGGAGTCTGCCATACGTTCCCCACTGCGCACCATGCGAGCTACATTCAGCCATGAGGGATTCCACTTTCAGGGTTGATAAACACACATGAAGAAACACTTTATTGGCTATAAAATGATCCTGCTGCACAACATGATGAAGCGAGGCAAGCAGCTGGGAGGTAGGGACACATTGTTAGAAAACAAATCAGGAGGGGCATCACTCGTGTTTTCTGGTTTATCCTGCAAAGCCACAGAGAAAAGCAACCGGCTGTCCTCTTTCCTCTGGCTAGATCACATAGTCCCTCTGTGTTTGCCTTCAGTTTAGCTGTAAGCCTGAGTTCCTGCCTCTCCATGCGATCTTGGTGTGACCTCAGGCAAGTCTCTTAGTGCCTCTGTGCCCCACTTACCCTTCTGTGGATGTAACACTCTGACTGTCTTTGCTCTGAGGGAATATTATTCATTCCAGACTGCAGGCTCCAACACTAAAGAGATCAAATGCATATTTAGGATAGATTTAAAAGCAGACAAACAGCAACACCCTCCTGCCCCATTAATTTGGAAATTTTGAGGGCAACAGAAAACTGATTGCTGCTTCCTAAATGACTGAGGCAGCAAGGTGCACAAAGTGCCTGCCACTTAATTGACACAGCCACCTGAAATCCAATCTAGCAGGGAAAGCAAAGGAAGAATATCATTTGAAATCTGTATGGCAGTGAGAAAGAGTGCATGGAAAAGAAAGCAATTTTTTGTTCCACATCATTCCTTTTGCATAATGTTGTATCCTTTTGACAAGGCAGCATAATAAAGCTTAACTCCCTCTTTGCTCTCCACCCTCCAATTGCTGACTTAAAAGAAAACAGCAAAGCCCTATCTTTAGCGTCAAATGAACAATGGGCACTCTTCCAGCAAGAAGAAATGAGCTGCTTTGAAAGAGTTGTGGAGGAAAGTGCAAAATGTTCTAACTTCTCATGAAATAAATATTTGAATGATAGTCACTTGGCTCATCCTTTAAGATGTCAGTGCAGGCTTTGCACTCCAGGTTTATATAAAATATTGGTTGGGGTAGATAGAGGGGCCAAAAACCCCATATTGCAGATAAGAAAAGACAGAAATACAATAGCATGAAAGTTTTTCACATTCAATACACTTCAGAAACAGTAACTAATTAATATTTCCACTACAAGATGGTATATTTCATCCTATCTTACTGATGAAACTTGGCCAAAACTTTCCAGGCAGCTTGGAGGATATTGAGACATCGATTTTAACAAGACTTAGGAAACTCAGTCCCTTAGACAGCACTGTATTTCAGCAGAGGCTTGGGGCTATGCTGCTCCAGCTTGAACAGAGCTGTAGGAAGTCACTCAGCACAAAGCAGCAGGGACAGTACTTTCTCCTACAGGGTGCTGAAGACTTAATGAAAAGCACGGGCTGAGACCAGACAAGAACCTGTTTGATCAAGTTCAGGGCTTCATCCAAAGTTTTGCTGAAGCCACGAGGCATTCAGACCAAGGGTGGTCTGAGCTGCAAGGGTGAGGAGCTGCCCCCACAGAAACAGGGAGAGCCTTGATGCTCCACTATTTTCCCTATTCTGTCTGTCTTCTCTGTTGTTTTTTTTTTCTCTTAAGCTGTTTAGCATGGAAAAAATACTTTGTTTACAGTGTTTAGGCTCCTGTTATTGTTGTTGAAAGCTAATAGAAGCTCTTAGAAAAGTTTGGAAAAGCTAATTTAAAAGACGTTCTGTCAGGCTAAGGGGTTGTGTAATTCACTGTATTATCAAGGTAGATTTAATATTTTTGAAGGAATGTCTTCATTTAACTCACTTTAGAGAGTTCAGGAGGGAATCCACCAGTTTTCTTCCCCTTCCAGAAACAGCCACTGGTGAAATGGAGCTTTCAATGCTTTCTCCACAAAGTGATGATAATAAAAAATTCCTTGTATGTTTGTGCTAGTTCTTGTGCCCACAGGAAAATGCATATAAAAATGATAAATTACCTGGATGTGCATATTGTCAAACCGTAAAGTTCCCCTCAGCAGCTGCCATGGTTCTGGCAGTTCTGCATTGTCTCGGTTACTTACATGTCTCCCAGTTATCTTCCTCCTTCGGTGCAGTTACATATTGCCCACTGACGATGATATATTGAGACTCGCTGCACGCAACTGAAAGAGGGAAAACAGTCTTAAAGGTCAGGCTTGGGGGTAAGGTTCAGATGAACTGTGTTCAGTCTTCTACACCACACTATGATTCGTGTTTAGGTCGGTGGAGACAATGCTATCCTACATAGCACGAATATGGTGAAAGTAAATTCCCTAGGATGTTCAAAGCAGGCAAAGTGTGACTTTTGACAAGCAGGCGATCATCAAACCTGGTTCACAATGTGGACCAGTGTGTTGGGTGTTTCCTTGCTTACTTCTCACTACCTACCTTCTGATAGAACAGTGACTGTGGTATGAGGTATGAAAGAGCAAAGAGCAACAAAATACGTGCTCTAAGCAACTTGCTTCTACAAAACTTGCAAGTATGTGATATTCTGACATTTTCATAAAATTTACAATTTAAGCTTGTTTGTTGGAGTAGAGCTTTTCACTGGAGATGTAGTTAAATGTAACCATTTATCCTGGTTGCTTTTAGTGCTTCTAAAATTCTTTCTTGCAAGTAATTAGCATTACCTAGAATCTCCTGTGGTGGTGAGAGTGATTGTGTTAATTTGGCAGAGAGAACAATGTAAACACTTATAAAAATGCTCATTGCCCTTTGCAAGAACTGGAAGTGGAAAAAAGATTTTGCATGAAGGGGTGGTGAAACAACTTGCTCTGGAAATCCTCTAGGTTTCTATCTCCATCTGAAGTATGATTCAGTGTTGATGTGGCAGTGTGATTTGCCCTAAGCACTGTTTCCAAAGCAGAGATGGTTGGAAACTTTCCAAAGGCAAGGTTTTCTGCTGGGAGGTGCTGATTCAATGGATGCAAAACCTGCCATGCAAGAGCATAGCTCTGGCCGGAATCTCCTTGTGAATCAAAACAATTGGTTTCAATTGTTTGAAGTCCTGAAAGGGACGGCATTTGTTTAGAGAAAATACACTGTTAACAGTTCAACTTGAAGTGGAAGATTTTAATTTTGATTGAAACACTTTTTTTCCTTTCTCCTCTCTGGGAAGGACCCTGTCACCTTTTCCCTGGCTCCAGCTGTTTGTCAGCACACGTGAGGAGCCAAAGCTCCATCTCAAGGTGGTGGAGGATTAAGAGCGGTCCCAAGGATTCACTCTGTGGGTGTGTGACGCGTCACTCCTGCCTGCACACCAGCCATGTGGGCTGGCAGGGTCCTTGGCCGGGGAGAGCCAGCTGCTCAGACCTGCTGCAGAGCTGGTGCTGCTCTTTCCCTGGGATTTGGCACCCGCTTGTGGTTTGGCTGGGGACCCCAGTTTCTCCTTCCCACTGCCTGCCATGGGCATGGCCCCAGAGGCCTCCGGTACCCTCCGTGGGGAGCACTGGGGAGGGGCACCACAGGCTGGCAGGGTCTGATTATGTTTTTCCTTGTGCCTTCAATAAATGTGACCCAAAATTCTGTGCCTTCTCCTCAATGAAGCCCTCCTGCAGGTGCCACAGCCTGCAGCATGAAGCATCTCTGCTGGGGAGCACACGGATTAATCTAAGCAGGTCATTTCACAATCCCTGCTCGGTGGCGATACTCTCGCCTACCCCTGACCAAACAACCGTGTTTGTTTTTTCACTGAGTCCCACAAATCTGCCTGTCTCGGCGCAGGGGACACTTGATACCCTTTTACAACTGGAGACTTAATTAAAGTGAAACAAATACTCTGCAGTAGGAATCCATGTTCTCCAATTTCTATTAAAGGTAGTGCAGAGGGTAGCAACGTCTAATGGGAGCAGAGCAAACAGGAGGGATTAAAGCTGTATTATCTCATCTCTGTGGACCGGGAGCAGAGGTACAGGGAGAAGGGTGTTTTAAAGGTTCATGGCATCTCAGCCACAGTAGCAGAGGAGGTAGGGAGTCAGTGCCTTCACACTGACAACTTTCCTGAAGCTTGGTAAAGTGGCAAGCAACTGAGAGGACAAGCTTCTGTTACCGTCTCTGGATCCAGGCTGGACACCAGAGAAAAGGATGAGGTCAGGATTACAGAAACAGCACAGGCTGAGGAAAGGCAGAGTATGTCAGGCAACGTTTCCCTGGTGTTTTTCCATGACCTCACCAGGCTCAGCTTCTCACCTTCTGAAGCCCAGGAGGGACACCAGGGAGTCACACAAACAGTGGATCCTGAAGAAGTGCGTGCACTTCACACCATCCTGCTGAAAAATAGCAATGTGTCAGGGAGCCGGAGCATGCCTTAAGACATGTTACTGTCCCGCAGTAGTTGTCTCCTTTCCCTATTGTCTCCTATCACCAGTGCCTTCTTGAAAACTGGAGTATTTTCCTCTCTCTGTGCCTTGCCAGAGATATAACCAAAGGCAAGAAACAATTTTCAACTGTCAGTGGACTTGCTCTTCTTCACTATTCTTTCTTGTTACCCAGAGGTTTCCTTAGTCCAGGAATAGTCAAGGATCACACGATGCCCAGAACTGTAATGCTCCCTTACAATAATACCTATCTTGCTCAACTGCACGGCCATGGCCTGTTCCTCTCAGTGAAGGAGACTACAAAAAACCCATAAGTTTTGTCAGCATCTCCTTCCTCACTCACACTGGTCAGCTCTTGCCTCCTCTAGCACTTCATGCTGGTGCAGAAAAAGAAGATTATGAGTTCTGTCAGATTAACTCCAGGAAGTTTGAATAAATACAATAAATCCCTGAGTACTGTTAAAAAGGTTTTGCAAAATGACAAAAAATAATGCAATGGAAGGACTCCTCCTGAATGATATTTCCCAACCTACGGCAGTGGCAGTGGAGTTGCTGACCTCTGATGTGGGCAGCTGTAGTACTAAGTTTTTGTTCCAGATCGTGTTCTGTGGTGCCTGAGGCACTGCCAGGACAAGTGCTGCATGACAGAGATGTGGCATGTAGGTGGTGCAGGATGCAACATTAAGAGGATGCACTGGGCAGGGGAAAAGTGAGAAAGGTGAGGGCCCAGCAAGTACAGGCTTGGTAGCGGCCATGAACGTGGAAAGATGGGGACACCAGCGCATGGAAGTAGAAGGTGGGGGAAGACCTGGTGTTTGAACAGCTGACATGCAGTCCATAAGCAGCCTGGATAAAGCTATTTCCACCCACTGGCAAATAAAACAATTTAAAAAAAGAGACTTTGCTAGCTTTACACATGCACGCACATGCATCTTGCAGTGTCACTGCAAGAGGAATTTCCTGATGAACTGGAATATGTGACTAATGCATTTGTGAAGTTGCTCTCCATTGACTCTGATGGATTTACTTCCCTTTGTGCCCTCAAGAATCTGGCCAGAGGCATATGCTACCCTGCCCTGTTGGGTATGCAGGGGTGCAGATTTGTGTGGTCAGGTACTTTGAAATTCCATCCTTTGGTTCCATTGACAAAATGAATCACCCCTGAGCTTTTTCAGTGATTTGGAAGGTGCTCAGATGTCGGTCTATAAAGAGTTAGCTAGATCTAGCTCTTTAATGTTTCTAACGGTGATTACAGTGAATTGAGTTGTGGCTCATACATCTGTGAAGGTCTGCCAGTCATTGCTCCCAGTATCTGGAGTGCAAAAACCTGAAGATCTTTCAGTAGCTTGCTGCATACATCATTTCAAAAGCGTAGAGTACAGCTGGAGTTTCTGCTAAGCTAAGGGGCCTCACGTAATAGTGCTGAGCATCTTTATGTGAAGTGGAATGAGTAGTATGGACTCAACTGTGTCTGAGCGTTGCCTTCTGAGGTTGAGTGCTACTTGACACAAAGGATTCAACACATGGTAGGACAATGGTATCACTTACATTGTGTTCTGCTTCTAGCTGGTGTGAAAACAAGAAATGCGCACTTCTTCTTGACAAAGAGATATCCCTGACCAAGGCTCAGCCTTGCCCCATTGAAGCATGGTTCTGTTCTCAGAAGTGCCTGGAGAAGCACGCTGTGGAGTTGCGTGCTCAGTTTGCTAGTGACCTCCCCATCCACAGCACCTCAACGCGCAATGACATGCCCCTTATTTCTCACCTGCCAGGCTTGCATGCTCTACCTCAAGTGCTGAGACCACGTGGGATGTGTTCATCCTCTGTTGTAAGCAACAGAAGTGAAGGGTCTGAAAGGAAAACTCTGCTTTCCATTCCACTCACATTAATCTTTATAGGGTGGTGAATGGAGCTCAGGAAACAATTTAATGATGATCCACAGTCACAGACCAAACCCATATCCTGCTGTCTCCATGGTGCCTAGGGAAGAAAAAAGCTATGAAGTACTTCTATAATTACTTGGGTCACCAAAGTAGCTGTATATACACAGAGGAACCTGGTTCTGCGGCAGCTGCCTGACAGATGGAGAATAAATGTAACCATTAAAACTGATGAAATAACAATAATGATCGTGATAAAAATGATGACAGTGACAATAATAGTAATAATAATAATAAGGAGGAGGAGGAGGCAGTGGGGGAAAACCATTCATAAGTATTTTTGGTTTGGGATTCTCCCCAGACTTGTGTATTCAGGCCATGCTCTGACTTTGCCTATTCAGTCTGCATAACACCTCAAAAATCAGCCTTTTCCACCCACCCATGCAAATAAAACTCTTGCATTTCAGTTACTACCAAAACATTTCTCTGACCTTAACAAACACTATTTTGCCTTTATCATTTCTGTCCAGCCCATTGCTGTAGTGACTGTTTAGTTATTTGACTGTCTTTGCACCTTTTCATTATCTGCTTTTTCTACCGAGCATCAGACACAAGACTGCTGTTTTCCATGGTTCTCAGGTTCTGTTGAACATTCAGCACACACTCCTGCTTGGGACACTTTTAAACAGTGCCCCCAGGCACTGGAAGCCCCCACTGGTGCCTTCTCTCATACCTTTCCCACTTGCTGCACCATCTGCAAAGCTGCCCTGTCTTCTTTTCCAAATCCTTCATAGAATCATCAAATCATAGAATGGTTTGGGTTGGAAGGGACCTTAAAGATCATCTCGTTCCAATCCCCCTGCCATGCCCAGGGACACCTTCCACTAGACCAGGTTGCTCAAAGACCCATCCAAATCAGCCTTGAACTCTTCCAGGGATGGGGCATACACAACTTCCCTGGGCACCCTTTCCTGGGCATGGTAAAGAATTTCTTCCTAATATCTAATTTAAATCTACACTCTTTCAATTGAAAATCACTACCCCTCATTCTATCACTACACTTCTTGACAGAGTCCCTCCCCACCTTTCCTGTAGGCCTCCTTTAAGTACTGGAAGGCCACAATAAGGTCTCCCCAGAGCCTTCTCTTCTCCAGGCTGAACAACCCCAACTCTCTCAGCCTGTCTCCACAGGAGAGGTGCTCCAGCCCTTTGATCATCTTTGTGGCCCTCCTCTGGACTTGCTCCAGCAGGTCCATGTCCTTCTTATGTCAGGGGCCCCAGAGCTGAACACAATATTCCAGGTGGGGTCTCAGAAGAGTGGAATAGAGGGGCAGAATCCCCTCCCTTGACCTGCTGGCCATGCTTCTTTTGATGCAACCCAGGATGCAGTTGGCTTTCTGGGCTGTGATCACACATTGCCGGCTCATGTTGAGCTACTCATCCACAAACAACCAAGTCCTTCTCAGCAGGGCTTCTCTCAATCCATTCTCTGCCAAGCCCGTATTTGTGCTTGGGAGTGCCCTGACCCACGTGCAGGATCTTGCATTTGGCCTTGTTGAACTTCATGAGGTCTGCATGGGACCACCTCTCCAGCCTGTCCAGGACCCTCTGGATGGCATCCCTTCCCTCCAGCATGTCAACTGCTCCACACAGCTTCATATTGTCAGCAAACTTGCTGAGGGTGCACTCAATCCCACTGTCCGTGTCTCTAACAAAGATATTAAACAGCGCCAGTCCCAATACCAACCCCTGAGAAACACCACTTGTCACTGTTCTCCACTTAGACATCGAGCCATTGACCACAACTCTTTGAATGTGACCATCCAGCCATTTCCTTATCCATTGAGTGATCCATCCATCAAATCCATGTCTCTCCAATTTAAATGCAATGATGTTGTGTGGGACAGTGTCAAATTCTTTGCACAAATCCAGGTAGATGATGTCATTTGCTCTTCCCTTATCCACCAACGCTGTAATGACATCATAGAAAGCTACCAAATTTGTCAGACACAATTTGCCCTTAGTGAAGCCCTGTTGGCTGTCACTGATCACCTCCTTATTTTCCAGGTGTCTTAGCAGAATTTCAGGAGGACCTGCTCCATGATCTTGCCGGGTACAGAGGTGAGACTGACTGGCATGTAGTTCCCTGTGTCTTCCTTTTTCCCCTTTTTAAAAATGGGGGTTATGTTTCCCCTTTTCCAGTTAGTGGGAACTTCATCAGACTGCCATGACTTCTCAAATACGATGGATAGTGGTTTGGCAACTTCATGCACCAGGTCCCTCAGGACTCATGGATGCATCTCATCAGGTCCTTAGATGGTCTTGAACCTGATCTTCTCCTACAGTGGGCATTTCCTCATTCTCCCAGTCCCTGCATTTGCCTTCTGTGACTTGGGTGGTGTGGCTAGAGCACTTGCTGGTGAAGGCTGAGGCAAAAAAGTCATCGAGTACCTCAGCCTTCTCCATATCCTGACTAACCAGGTCTCCCGTTTCCTTACAGAGAGGGCCCACATTTCCCCTAGTCTTCCTTTTATCACTGAGGCACCTGTAGAAGCTTTTCTTGTTGCCCCTGACATCCCTGGCCAGATTTAACTCTGTCTGGGCTTTAGCTCTCCTAACTGATCCCTGGCTCCTCGGGCAATTTCTCTGTATACCTTCCAGGCTACCTGTCCTTCCTTCCACCCTCTGTAGGCTCCCTTTTTGTGTTTGAGTTTGTCCAAGAGCTCCTTCTTCATCCATGCAGGCCTCCTGGAATTTTTGCCTGACTTCCTTTTTGTTGGGATGCATCGATCCTGAGCGTGGAGGTGACCCTTGAAGGGCCAGCTTTCTTGGGCCCCTCTTGCCTCAGGGCTTTATCCTTCCCTAAAACATTTTTTTTCCCATCGAGTCCTCTAAAACCCCCTTCAGACTACTTGGGTTTCTGTTGTGCTGAGATCACTGGCTGACCTGTGCTGACCAGTGGATTTTTTGTTTCTGTGCTCTCCCCCACCTGTATGTGCTTTTCTCGTGTTTAATACCTGCACTGATACTGATGCTTTCTGCAGGAGAGGCTGTCTGCAACCTTGGCACTGAATCCAGGACGCTTGGATCCAGGATCCTGAACCAGGTTCCAGGTGCCAAACAGTACAACATGGTACAATTTCTAGAATTTAAGGATTTTACCAAAGTTGTCAGGAATGTCATCTCTGCTTTCTAGAAATGAAAGCTGTGTTACAGACAGAGGGAGTGATAAGTCCAAGGCCAAATTTTGTGCCTGAGGATTTTTGTTTCTGCGGTCCCAAGCCTATATCACTGTACTCCCCCACCACTAACAACCTGGTTAGAAAAGGGGGTGGGATTGTAAAGATTTGGAAAAAAAAAAAGGTATAAATTTTTGCGTTTCCTTTAATTTAGATTTTGTAAAATATATCTCTGCTTTAAATATGTCTTTGATAAGCTCCTGTGGCTATCTCTGTGGTTCGAGGTGTTAGGTCCCAGATCTTCATCTTGGTGGGCAGGCAGGGTGCTGTGTGACCTTTGAGAGTTTCACTCTCATTTTCTCAGAATGAAAAAGTATGCCTAAGGTCACTTTGTGTATGTACAAAGAAAAAAAAGAATACCATACCTTCCACTTCCCAGCCCACTGAGTTTGAAACTGTTGTTCTCTGGATTGCATTTGTTTTAACCCAGCTGCTATTTGATCCCATCAGCCAACTGACAGCTTTGTGTTAGGACATATGGGATGGCTCTCAGGAGATTACTAGGTGGGCTAGGAGGGATCTTTTGGTTTGCATTTGCTGTATTATATTACTCTTAGAAATAAGAAAAGCCTGAGATTTGTCCTGATTTCACAGAGGTGTTGAATGGTCGCAGGTGTCTTTGATTTATGGGAATTGGGTGTTTTCAGAAAAATCAGGTCAGCCTTGGGTTTGTGTGAAGTAGATTTCTTTTTTTTTTTTTTTTTTTTTGATTGAAAGAAAAAAACTTCCTTCCTTATAAAAATTAATCTGTATGCAGGGCTTGTGATCCTCACCATCTTGCTACCTTGTTAACTTGCTGGCTGCAGAAGTTTTTGTTGCAGGTTTTAAGTTGGTAAGCACACAAAGGCTGATTCCTCACTGAAAGTTTTGCAGTGCTTCCTGAGCTGGTTTTGCAATTCTGGAACTGGGCAAGGGAGCAAACACCAAGTTGTCCTCTTGGGAACTGTCTAGCACAGCAGTATGTGGCTCCAAAGTAATTTCTCTGGAATTAGAGGGGATTTTATCTACACCAGTAGGTAAGCAATGTGAAAATTTGGCTCTGTGTCTTACAAAGTCTGATGGCAATTGAACACAACGCAGGGACTCCTGAGGCGCTGTCAATCAACTCTTCCATTTACAAAGTGTTTTCACCTCCCTTAATTGTTTTAGCTTGGGTACGACACTGATGGGGTTATTCTGATGCCAGAGTGAGGTTGGTTGGCACTGGTTTGAACATCTCTGAACTGCACCCAACTGCATGATTCGGCAAACCCAACATCTCTCACACAACTGGTTACAGTGCAATAGGCCAGCTAACAGCAGGAGGAATGACAAGTTTGGACCCAGTTACACAAATGGGCCCCAACTTCCCAGTGTTTAAAGTTTCAGAGCATTAGACTTCCACCAAGATACACCGGTTCCCCCCAGCTGGCCATCAAAATACAACAAGACATCCACTGCTTGAGGTGCTGAGTATTGTTTCACATTGTATTGAATGAAGAGCTGCATCATCCTTTTGCCATTTTGTCTCAATACTTGGATTTATGGAGTAAGAACAAGTTCAGATGATGAGTACCAGTCATCAAATCTGACATTTCAGTTACTAGAGGCTCGGGGTAGAGCGTGGCAGTGGTTACTCAAAGCATGATAACAGACAGGTGAGACACCTACCTGACCTTGTCCTTCCTCAACATGGAGGCAGAACACAGACCTTTTTTTTTTTTTAAATCAGAAATCTTTTCCACTCCTTTCATGGATCAGCGTTGTTACACTAAGGTTTGCAAATGGGTCTACAGCTTTAGATTGCCATTATGCACAGCTTTGTTGCCAAACCCCACAAGCCTCCTCTATTCCACCTCTGAAGAGTGGGAGTAGCTGTTCCTCGAGGCTTAAATAACTTCTGTGCCTTCATGTTTGCCGATGTTGATGGTAGCATCCCAGAGAACAAGCTGCCTGTTCCGGAGGAATGTGATATTTAGGTAGGATTTGGTTTTAAAACTGAGCAGACAGGGCAGCATCAAAACTAAGGACAATGATGAAAGCAATAGGCTTTGAAATATTATATCTCAGAATTTGGAAAGAAGTAGTAGAAGACATAAAAGTTTTCTTCCCTGAGAATGGGAATGGGACCAAAGGAATGGAAAAGAGATAATTATGATGGGATTATACTTAAAGTGAATAGTTCCTTGTAATACAGGAGAGAAACTAAGAAGAAGGGAAATGAAGGTTTCTAATGATCATGTTGGTAAGGAAAATACTAGGGAAAAGTGTCCACTTGTCTGAATTTAAGATCCAAAGATTCTGTGCATCTTTCTTTACCTACTCCGCCTTGGAGCAATCTCAGCTGAATGTTTGCTTTTGGACATTTGTATACCATCTTCCATTGGCATACATGGGTACCTTTTGCAGGCATGTATAGGTGAGAACTGGATCTCCTGGTACTGTTAAAAAATACAGCAGCATGTGATAACCACAGGGTCCTGGCAAGATGTTCCATCTCCAAAGCACATTCCCAGAGATGCAATCAATGCTGTTACACACCCTATGGCAGCCTTGCATGTGTGCGGGGAAACTAGTTGGTGTTAAGTACCTGAACCCTTGGTGATCCACTTTGGGGTAGGCAAACAATGTCGTCTGGAGATGACTGCTCTTATCCTTCTTTCAATCCAAAACAATTGGGGTAATAGATGAGGTTTCCTGGACGGATGAGCATGACTCACCCAGCTTGATGTACAGAAGGGAGAGGAAATGAAGTAAGGGGCCAAAAATAGTCCTAGAGACATTCGCTTCGAAGGAAGGACAAAACAGAGCACAGACTAGGAAATAAAAGACCTACAGTGATGTGACATTAAGACCATCTGGACAATGTTTGGCAGCAGCTGAAAAGCAAACAAAGCCCTGAGAAGGGTTTCTAAAAGTGAGGGGAATATAAATGACATACTGCCCAGCAAGCGCTTAGAAAGCATTGAGCTCTTCTGATCTATCTGCACTGGTGAATCCAATTTTGAAAAGGGGCAGCCCAAAGGCAAGAAAAAAACTGTCTCAGGGAGTATGACAGTTTGAAGGGAGATTCATCCTAGTTTTGGCTTGCTTATACTTAGAGAAGCTCTCCAAGAGATCTGGCCGAGACAAGAGTGTCTGAAAGGCAGGTAGCATAGTAACACTAACCAGCTATGCAAATAACTCCCAACAATAAAAGAAGAGCTCACTGGCTGACATGCAGAAAAGTGTAAATGGGCCTATATGTTTGCATAACATCTGCCAAAATGATTGAGGTTGCTAGGTGCTATTGCCAGAGGAATGAAGTAATAGTGATAGTATCAAATGCGGTGTAAGAAGAACTTCAAAGCTTTGAAATTCTTAAGAAGGAATTATACTTTTGGGGTAGTTCTTGATAATGTTATATTTATTAATTTGCTTTAAACATGACAACAATTGACCATGAGAAATGCTGTATTTGGAGGGAAAGAAGGCCTTGTTGAATGCTTTTCTGAACAGAAAAATGTGGTTTCCTACAAACTTTTTTCTGAAGAAAATCCCAAATCAGAAAGTTTGCTGTGCTTTTTGGGCTAGTGTTTTGGAGTTTTTTTTCCCCTGCTTCTCTTTTTTGTAACACCACCACCACCACCCCTCCCCTGCCCCATCACCCCAAACATATACTAGCTGCAATTTTTCAGGCTGTGAGACAAAAAGATAAAGAGAAAGAAGAGATGCTAGGAAAGAGGCTGTTTGATTCCTCCTCCCCTTTCCCCTGATAACATTCATTTTGATCCAAGTGCCACAGCAACACTGTTGGGAATTTTTCTCCTATCTCTAGTCCAAAATTAGAGTGAGGGAACTTTGTTGGCAGGCAGCTAAGCTTTGTGTTGGGGAATCATATCTGTACAGACAATCATGAGCTACGCTGCTTTTGGACAGCAGCTAAGGATGTGGGCCCTTATCCACCCAGACTGATGGATGGAACAGAAGTTTTCTTATCCAACAATTGCCACAAATCAGATCAAGCCCTTAAAAACACCACAACTACTGATGTGGACAGGTGTCTTTCCATTAACAACAATGGCTTCAGGTAGGGTGATGGTTTGCCACCCATCCGTACAATGTATACATTCCTCCCTCCTGTCCCTTAAAGAATTGTAAAAATGAATACCAGCTTTGGGGTAAACCATATGTTTTGTGGGTTTCTGGCTGCTATTTTGTTTTTTTCTCTGTGTGTGTGTGTGTGTTCAACAGAAAATTCCTCCTGCCTCTCCCTTCTTCTGACTCTGTTCTCATCCTCTCAGCATTGGTTTCTGGATTGTGTTATCACACAGCCCTGGTGCAAAGTTCCTCCTTATCTAAATTAGTGTGTGTGATCTTGCATTTGAACACCCAGCACAGAGGAAATGATCCATTGCAGGTACACAATCCACAGGGCTTCAAACTGTTGATTTCACACTGATTTCCATGCAGTTGGCAAGCAAACCCACAATTTCTGAGTTGGGCACTCCCAGTTACTAGACTCATAAGAACTGGGAGTAGGAGTTGAATTATGTGGGGATATTTAAGGAGGGACATAAAGGCTTATTAATTAGAAATTAATCTCTACCAATAATAAATGAAATTTAGAGCTCTGCCTCCATGTAGACGTCCAGCACCAAAGTATCAAGAGGGGTGTGATCTTTCCAAACACTGCTGCTCCAGGGTTTTCAAGCTCTTCATGAGTAAATAGCAATAGGGAGCTAACATCAGGATGGTCAGGGCTCAAGCACATGACCAGCCATAGCTTGAGGAGATGCCTTATACCACCCAAGTTGTGACAGCTCATGGCTGAGCACGCTTGGCTTGTTCCAGCAGAGAGGTCAGGCTGGCCAGCTCAGACTTCTCGCAGCAGACCTTTTCCCTCACTTTCGGTTTTGCTGTGGGTTAGACTGACACCAAGCAAATCACCAAGCAGAAGTAATGTCACTGTGTGATTGATCTTGGAGACATCAGCATTCCAGCACCTTACGTATCATGAGTATCTCTCGTGCTCTGAGGCGAGCATCCAGCTGTGCCAGTCCCCAAACAAGGAACACACTCGCAATGATCAGGCAGCTAGAAAAGTCTGCTCTCAGGCTTTCTGCAATGTGAAATCCACAAACAAGCCTGAGAAAAACAGAGGAAGTGAATCTGAGCATCAGTAACTCGTTCATACAGCACAGAGTAAAATCATGTTTTGATGAAGGCGGTTTATTAAAAAAGTCAATTTATAAACAGGAAACCGCAGAATACAGTCCTGGAAGAGATATCTAATCCATCGCTCTGCCTCAAGGCTGGTTCAGCCTTGTCCCAATTATCCAAGATGTATGTTTGTCTAATCTCTTCTTCAATCTCTCCAGAGGTGGAGGTGTGACACGTGCTCTAGGGCTCAGCTATTCCTGCTGTTTTAATATTTGTTTATTGAAGACGGAGCTAAAGGCCTTTTGCTGCAACTCACAGCATAATTTTGTGTCCCATCTGCAATGGAAATGGAGAGCAAGTTATTCCATTCTTCCTCAGAGCAGCCTGGGACATAGCCGAGGACTGCTCTCATACCACCCTTTGCTCTCCTCTGAGCTGAACAAACAGCAACACTTTCGGTCTGACTTTGCAGGTCATTTCCAGCCTTTCATTCACACTGTCACTACCCTATGCATTTACTACAATAGATTCACATTTTTCTTCAAATTTGGTGCCCCAAAATGCCCAAATGAGTAAATATATGTAAAGCCTTACAAGTATGAAGATCTGAACAGACTTCAGATGTCTTAGATGTAACAGCTGTATTTCTATATCCTGGCACATATTGTCCGTATCTTGGCTTACATCTAGCTTGTGACCAGCTATAACCCCCAGGCATTTTTATCTTGTATTTGTACTGTTGGTTGTTCCTTCCTGATTTTCTTTATTATTTTTTAAGACCATTAAGTTACTTTTTAAATTTTTTTTCCAGATTAATTTTCTATTTTGTCAAGATCAGCTTGAATTTGTTTTTCAAAGCCCAAAGGCCCTCTCATTTACCATCTAAAAACTGATGAACATACTTTCAAGTCCCTCAAATCAATAAAAATATTGAATAGTAAAATGTTGAGCACAGTCTTTATCTGAATATTGTTCCAAATTGACTTTTTATTATGCCAAGGTAATCTCCGTTCCACTGAATAACTTCTCCCTAAAAGGAAGCACTCAAAGATGTCTCTGTTTTGCCTCATGCAGGAAGATGCCAATTTCAGACATGCATCACAGGAACAGAGATTTGTGCAAGGAATGGAGGCAGAGTTTAGACGCAGACCTGGTTTACAGCTGAGGTTTCACACTCGCTTTGGGTCTCACCAAACTCGCTAAAGACATTAGGAATCTCTTCCTCACCAAGCAATATAAGCAGGAATGTGACTTTCACAGACTGCCAGAGTACAGTGACTCACTCGGCATTGAAAAGGGACAAAACTTTAAAAGTGTCACTCCCTCACTTTCTTTTACTACTTGACAGTGACCCAAAACTTCCTATAAGATTCACCAATAATTAGACAGACTGCCCAAGACTACACATTACCACGAGTATTTCATATGCATAATACAGGGCTTTATGTTCCCCACTGCTCCTATGAATTCCTTTGATTCTTGAATCCATTCTTATTGCAACAGCCAGAGGTGGAAGGGCTCGTATAAAAAGAGAAAAGGTGATAATGGACGTGTCTGCATGTTCTACCAGCCAAAGATACAGCCTAAGACACCTATTTATTACTGATTCTTTTAGCTGATGCTTTGTTATATAAGACATCTCCAACTTTTTCAGGACTTGAACTAGTTTGCTCAACTTCTTTAAGCAGTGGTATGTATGTTTTAGCTCACTTTTTTAACAGAATGCACCAAGTTGTAGATGATCCAGTTTACCCTGTCAGTTTGAGACTGTGTTGTTGATTCAGCTCTGAAGTACGTATTTCATTATAGAAAAAGGTGGCTTTTTTCCCTGTTGCAATAGTAATTAAACCCCAATTTCCAATGGGATACTGACTCAATTAAGTGTGTCTTGCAGGCATCCAGATGTGTTTCAAGAGTTCCTTTTTTTATGTATGCTGGAATTTGTCTCTTCTGGGCTTTTAAATCACCACCCTTGGAAAGCATCTAGGCAAGATTTCTGTCCTTTAAAACAACACAGGCTGGAAAACTGCAATGAAGCTGTAACTGATGTTGCTTGGGAAACGTGTTTGGTGCCAGCATAGCCAGCTCCTCATAACCTCCTTACATCGCACCAACAGGCAGAAGTGGTTAAAAATATGTGAAGGACAAATAGGCTCTATCTAAGCTTTTGTTTGCAGTAATCTGAAGTTTTCTTTAGGCTCTACAAAGGACTGAGGCAGTATGTGCTACTTTCAATGGGAAAGCCTTAGATTCGGTAAGCAGTAGCTGAAGTGCCCAATGGCAAAATTGGGCACTGTTCACATGTCTGGTTGCTCTCCCAATACTGAGTCAGGTATCAGGAGATACCAGTCAGCAAAAATTGGCACAGTGTGAATGTAGCTTGCCTCCTGCAGTAGTTTCCAGCCCTATGCACTGTTGACGCAAACCAGTCCTTACTGACTAGGGTGGAGGCCAGCTCATCTGATCCACAGCAGTGGTGTGGACTTAATTTCTCATGGTACCAGTTCATTTTCTTGCTGGGGAAAGGACGTCAAAGAGGAGGGAATTTCTTCGAATCCAGCTATTTTCTGCCTATCATGGACTTAATGATTCTTCCAGGTATTGTGAGCTCATCTCATTCTTCTCAGTGAATGCTACCTTTACTTTTCAGACCACTATTTACTGTGGGATTTGGGGAGTTGTTCAGTTGCTCATTCTCTTGCAAAAGTAGTAGTGCTCTTACAGCATTAATGGTCTCACTTTATTTTGGCTAACCACCAAGCCCAGAAGAAAATACTGCTCTTAAGTTCAAGCAGTCCAAGCACAGGTGGGAGGAAGTCTAGCAGGTCAATCAGACTAGCCCTTTTAGTCCAGCCATGCTTTAGTACTGTCTTTGCATAATGTCAGTCACATCCCAGCACTAGAACTACAGGTGTTTTCATTGGTCCTCGCCATCTTTTCAGGATATATGTGATCTTCCAGAAAATTGTCTAAGGCATCTTGGAGACCTTACCAACCTTCTTCTTGTTTGTTTCTTTACAGCCCCTATTATAGCAGAATTTGTGCACATTACCAGCTTTCTTTCAACTTTTTAATCTCAGAAACTGCTGGGAAGAGGGAAATGCTTTGCCTTCTATTTTGTAAATAAGAAAATCATGTAACAGACCCAGATGAAACAGATCTGAGCCTAACTTTGGATTTCTAATAGTCTAATATGGTCATCTATGTTTACAGATAACAGACAGTGCAAAAGTTAGTCAGTGAATCCAGCCTTCAGTCAGGAGGGATGCCTTGTGGCATAGCAAAGGAGATGAACTGAGGTGTCTCCCAGAAAAGCAGGTTAATCCCCAGGCTATTCTTCCTGTCAGCTTTTTGGAGACAGCTTTTGGCCAGTCAGAGAGGAGGAAGGCTTTGCAGGTAATCCAGTAGCTGGCGGTCCCCAGGGCTTCTTTTAAGTTATCACCAACAGCTCTAGCTCTCTTGTGTACTGCCAAACCATACTCCTGTCACCATGTGATGTGCTCTATCTTGCATTAACTTATTTCAGTGGTAGGTGAAGCCAACCCCATACAAATGAAGCCACAAGCAGAAGACAGGTAGTGGTGGCAGTGTTGCATGCAACCAATGAAGGGTCGCTTTGCTGTCTGTTTGAAGGTGGCATCATCTGGCCACACAAGGAGTTGTGGAGATGAAATTGAGGCTGTGAAATCATATGATTAGGCGATTTTCTCCCTGTGATAAAAACTAAATTAAAAATAGATGTTAAACTGTTCAATTAATTAGAGTGCAATAATGTAGTCTATTCTCATGCTCTAATTTGTGCCATGTTGAAAGTAGGTGCTTCTTCCCCCTCCACCTCCTTATAAATAAATCATATGCTTTCTGGATCAACTCATCCAATTATATCTTAATTGTTTCTAGGAGCAAACCTCACTACTACATTAATTGTCATACAAGGATTTGTTCACACAGGGCCAGATTCCCATTGGTGATATTTTATTATTATTACAGTACAAACATGGACTTCAATAGCTTATTAACACTAGAGGGTTCAGTAAACTTTTATCAGCAAACAAATACCAAAAAAAGGGTGTTTTCTACGAGGAGGTTGGTAACCTCTTTGGTTATTTCTTTATAACATTTCTGAAGAAGCTGGAAACCTGAACAGGTCTCAGAAGCCTGATTTAGGTATTGGAGATACATATGGTGATGCATCTGACACCACCAGCCCCACAATGATGCTTGACATGCACTATATACATACATAATAGATACACTGCAAGACAAACAGCATATAGTGAAAAGGAGGGGTTATTTTCTCATTTTATTACAACTCAATTTCTGATGTGTAGAGGGCCACAGAAGGTTTACAAATAACATTTAGTCAGGTAGCTGCAGATTTAAATCGAGGTGTAAAAACACTGAAGAAGGCTTTGATGTTCTGAGCTCCCATTGACATTCAACGGAGCTTATCCTCCTTTGGCACTGTTGAATCTGCAGCTCTTCCATGTGTATTTTAGCATATGCCAATAAGCTATGTGGTTAAAGATAGGGAGATTACAAGAGGTTTTGAAACTTGCAGGGTCTTATCTACACTTGAGTTTGGTAAGCCTGGAACTTTGTGAAAAACACGTCTTTAACACTTTTAGTTTTACTGGCCATGTGACAACTTTTAAAACTCTACCTTTTGTTTGACTGTTCCCTTATAAAACAAAAGGTAGTGGGAAAAACTCATTTAAAGACAACCAAATATTTAGGCTTGAGTGAAAACATTTCTTTTCAGCTGAGACTTCTGTTTTGAAAGCAAATAAATAAGCAGAAAGAGTTTTGGTAACAGACGGCGTTTTGAAATGAGAAATCAAAATGCAATGTTTAGGCAGTAGTGGATCAAAAGTAGGCTTCATTTTGCTTGATCTCCCTGTCCTCCTCCCAAAAATTTTCCTTCTTAGCAAGTTACATCTTAAGCTGCTCTGTGTTAAAAGCTCAAAAGCTTTGCTTGACTAGGTTTTGCATGTTCAGTGATGGGGTGGGAGAGATAAGCTCCACCCAGCTAGAGCACATGGGCTAATAATAACTTTGCAACAGTGAGAAACCAGCATTCAATCTGCACCACATCCTTTAAACTAGTCAAAACCATCCCCTCTGCAAAGCGTGAGCAGCAGCAGTGTGAGCTTCCTCAGACTTGCCCAGAAGTGTTTCTCAACCCCTCTGAGAAAGAGCCTTCTCTGGGGCTGAGGGAGGCTGTCCACTCAGCCCCTCCTCTTTGATGTCTTTGCCAAGTTTGGATGATGGAAACTATGACAGCAGATTCATGTCATCTAATGTGTGCCAGGAAGGCCTTGAAAATATTCATGGATGGGAATAGTTTAAGCACCACCTGGAGCTGGGTTCTCCCACTGTGCCCTCACTGTCTCTCACAGTATTGTGGCATTCCCAGTTAGCATCAGGGTGAGAGTGGAAAGAACTAGCTCTTTAAAGATTTATTCTGCTAGGGGTCTTATCCATAAAGAAACTTACTGACAGATGTTGGAAAATATTGGTTCTCATCCTGCTCTTTCAACCAGGCTGGTCCGTTCTCTTCGTTTTGTAAAAGGAGAGGCTTGTGGCTGCCAGCTCTGTTCTCGGACACCTGGGTCTGGGCTCCAAACCCAATTCTCTGTGTGGCTCTGTGAAGTGCTCTCAGCCTGAAATCCAGCACTGTAAAACACTCATCCACACCTCTGCTTCAAGCTCCTTCAGGGAAGGAGGGCACTTTGTACGTGGCGTAGCGCGATGAGGCCATGTTCTTGTTTTAAAGACTGTCTGGGCTACTTCACTCTATTGATTAATCAATAGTGATACGGTTGGAAACAAGATGAAGCAGGAAAGCAGCCTTCAGACTGTGGCAGTTCTTGGGCTGGCATAGCTATGCACGTGACGCAGCTCCCCTGAGGTCAAAGAGTGAACTTTTATCTGAAGTTAAGCCTGAATATACTATTATTTTCCTTTCAGTAACCCACTAGCAGATAATCAAATAAATGTGGCAGAAGAGAGGAGGGAGACCTATTGTTGCTGTGATAACTTGAGAGGGAAAGACAGACTGGAGTCCAACTATACAGGACAAGTATGCAGGCTCAAGAAGAACTGGACGAGGGTTAAGCTAAGTGCCAGTCCTTACACACGTGCCGCATGGCCGGACGGGTGCTGTGAGCCACCCTGGCTGGATAGAGGTGCAAAGGTTGATGGAGATTCAAAGGGGTCACACACCACCAGAGCCCTGGCCAACTCCAGCTACCCTATGAGTGCAGACCCGTCCTCCCTGTCTCGCCCCCCAACAAGGAGGAGGTAGATGTGGGGCATGGCATACAGCTGGTCCTGCATCTGCCAAGAGACTTCTCTGTCCCCCAGGAGTCCTAAGGGGGCAGCCATGGTCCACTCCCACCCCTTCGTGCCATGGGAGTAGTGAAAAGGGGCCAGAAAAGGGAAAAATCCATGCCGAAGAGAAGAGCAGGCTGTTGTTGCATGTATTGTAGCACTCGCTGGAGTTGAGCTGGGGTGTGTGCCATTCAGTACTGCTAGCTTTGCCACCAGAATATCACCTGGGAGAAGTCACCAGCGAGGATGACAAGTGCAATATTAACTTCCAGCAGAAAAGACCAAAAAAAAGGATAAGGAAATTTTAAAGGGTGAAGTTACACTGTCTGGATTTATTCTCCTGTGAGGAAAAAAATAAGGAGAGACTTTTAGCTCTTTCTAGCTGCAAAGACAACCTGGACTCTCTGAACTGAAAGTGTAGACTGACTCCTTGTGTCTACAGCCAGATGGACTGAACTAATAGCACTCAGAGAGCCAGATACTTGCCCCATTTCAGTGCTGGGTCCCATGTCAAAAATGCATGTTCATGCACTTTATCAGGTATGGACAGAGGCACCACCCCCAAAGCTCCAGTCCTGTGAAAGGATATTGTACAAGACTGTGTCTGCAATTCAAGCATGCAAATATTTTACCAAGTAGCCACTCACTGGCTTGAGGAACTGTGGTTGCTTGCATAATCCCTCTGCAGTTGGAGGGGCTTACACTGCATGTGGCTGATGACTCTCTGGCTCCTGCTGGGATGCTTGTTGAGGAGGACAGTGGCACTGGTGGATGGGGGCAAACCCAACACCTCAACTCAGCTCTCTGCTCCACCTGTGGGTGTTTCACATAAGGCTGTTTGGTCCTTTGGTGCAGTAGTTCCCCACCTGAAAAAAAGTAATATTGCCGCTACCCCATCCGACTGAAAGTGAAAGGAAAATGAAAAGCATGAGGTACTCAGATCCTGCCGTGGAGGCACAGCAGAATTATGCAGAGATTGGCTCATTACACTTTCTTCAAGACTTCTTCATGCTGCAGTAGGACCCCTCACAGCATCTCAATTAGTGATCTGATGGAGGCAATCTGGGCCTATTTTTCTGTTAGTCATTGGCTGCTTTTTGCTACTTTGGTAGCACAAAGGAGCCTTATTTCAGGCAGGAATCTATTTTTTGAGGTCAATACCGGAAATAAAACCTGTGACATTTAAAGATTTTTTAGCCAAACAGAAGAAGATGCCAGAAAACCAGCCAGGGACCTTCAGGAGGAGGAACTAGAGGAACAGTGATGGGGGCTGTCCCATGGTCCAAAACCCTCTGCACTGTTGTCCACAAAGCCCTGAGGACCTGGGTGTCCCCCACTCCACCCTGCTCCAGTGCCATTAATAAGCAGAGTGGGGAGACCAGTTAAAAAGTCGCTTCTGAAGACACCAGCCTACTATGGATCAGAGTGCACTGTGCATGAGGTTTTCTTTGAGACTCTGTGTGAGGCAGTTTGTAATCTGCCCCTAAAATGTTGTTCTTAAGCAAAACAGAAGTCTATGATTCATATTAGTGATAGACAATATCCCTTGGCACATAGCCAAATTGGCACAAATGGACACTTTATTTATAGTACGTGTATACATGTATATCCATATTTATAGTTGTATTTACACTTCTGCTAAGTTATCCTTGTCCACGTTCCCTTTGTATTTGCTTTTCATTCTGCCTCCTCTTCCTAGTCCACACATGCCCTTACTGTAACAGTGGTCTTCTAATACTTTTGTCTTTAGTTGCAAAACAGGGACTTTTGACAGTTAGAGGTTTAAACAGAAAATCTGAGGTGCTTCACCGTAATTTTCAAAGCTAACTTAACCTCTTGGGAGCCTAACACCTTCGTGAAAATGAATAGACTTAGGATTTTAGATTTCTGATTCTCTTTTGGAAAGGACACATAAACTTTCTATCTTCAAAGTGCCATAAATCAGATGAATTCATGGGCCAATCCTGTTTATAATGAGAAACTCATATGTTACTGCAATGGTAGACAGGAAGAAGTAGTTGGAGGTAAAAGTCTTTTTTACCTAGATCTTAACCTTTCCCCACTTCATTCATCTGCGTTTGTAAAGTACACAAAGTCTTTCAGCTGGGCAACTCTGCAATGCTGTCCCCCTGCCATGAATATGGATTGAATCTTTACTGATCTTCTGCACTGCTTCAGACTCTTTAGTATTTCAAATGTATAAATTTCAGCTTCAAGAACAAAAGCTAATCTTCTTGCAATTGTACAAAAAATTCACTATAAGAGGCACAAAATGAATTACAGCTATTAGGAGGAAACTTTCCACTGTTTTTCACAGCTAACGCTATTATTTGCTCCGGCAAAACCAGCGAAGACCACTGGACAATTAATAGCACACATAGATAATTATGACATTGGTGTTCACAAGCAAAAATCTTATGTATGATTACTCAAGGTACCTGTTCCTCACTTTCACCTTCGTTCAGATGTTTTTTATCTACAGCATATTTTCTTACCCAAGAACCTATTTATACTTGATAGGATATTTTTACTGTTGCCACTAGAGGTCTATTCACCACTACAAATATAAAAGAAAGAGGCAAGCAATGCATTTTCTTCTCTGGATTTTATTTCTTTTAATTACTTTTCAGTGTTAGTATTGGAGTAACGTTCTAAAGTAACATGGCTGTGGATGCCTTATAGTAATAGACGTTATGTCAGAAAGTGTCACTATTTTTCAGGGTGTCTACAATTTGGTCTTACTAATGTCATCCTTTTAGTTTGGTAGTGGGCGCTTCTGGGTTTTGTTGTGTTTTTTTTTTCCTTTTGGGACAGAGCAGTTATTCACTGCACCCAGATCCCTACGGCCCAGCTATGACACCTGATAGGTGTATAAATACATTCCCCTGTGTGATAAGCAAAAGGAAAGGCAAGTGTTCCCATCCTCCTCAGATTTGCTCCTGGGGAGATACACTCAGTTATCAAGGACTTCAGCAGGATTTGTTTCAGATCAGGTGAGAGCAGAGTCCCTCCTTTTGTTCCCCAGGCTTTCCTGTTCCCCCTTTCCCTCCTTCCATTTTTCTTTGTCAGAGTCTGTGTGAACGCTGCCTTCGCCCGGTTTATCTTTTCATGCCTTGCTTAGCGCAGCCTTCTGTTTCAGTGCTACATCCCAGGGTTTCTGTGAGGTTTCTAACACTTTCCCTGCTTTGGCTGACATTAAATGCAGGCTTTCTTGCTGATTATCCGAAACACGCCTCTGCTTGGCTCTGGAGGGAAGGAACAATACTGCTCTGTAAAGGTGGGGTTTGCAGAAAGGCTGAGCCCCGACTTCATTCTGTTCCCATTGTTAATCAGGACTAAAATTCCTGCTGACTTCAGTGAGATGAAATTTAGGCTGAAACTCATGGCATTTGAAAACCTCCTCTTTACATCCTTTGGATCCATTTTCTAAAGGACTGAAATTAGAAGGCACTTACTGAACTCCACCAGTTTTTTCTCTGGTTGGTTTAAAAGCTATCCTGCCTGGTCCTTTCCTCTTCAATCTGTGTAGCTTAGCACAGGACAAGATCAGCTGAGTGCAGGACAGGATCATGCCCTACTCCAAGAAGAGAAGTGGTAGGAGGAAGTCTCGTATGGGAGAGAGACTTTCCTGAAGCATTTTTCCCTGCTTCTCTCTGGAATTACGAAGCGTCGAATATACAGGGCTGGCTCTTGTATTTGTCTCCAGAGCCATCATCCAGCATGCCTTCTCACACCGTGCTGGACCCATGCCTGTGCCTTTACCTTCCCTGGACTCACCCTGGTTTGGCTCTATCCACCACCCCACTGCGACCTTGGGTCTACCACCAGGCCTCCTCACACAATCCAGAGGCTGTAGGAACAGTGTCCCCGGGATTAGAGGAAGAAACAGCACAGCCCTGCTCTCTGAGCCTCTCATTCCTAGCGTAAAAATGGGACTGGGAGGAGGAACGCCATCTGGGCCAAGGCAGACCTGGAGGTTAAAGTTGTGGTTCACACACTGGGAGTCTCTGGCTTGCTCAGTTTTAATCCATATCCCCTTTGCTTTGTTGCTGTTTCCATGCAATGTGCCACCAGAGTCATCAAGGCTCTTGGCAGCTGTGCGGCATCTTCTTTTTCAGGAATTGAGCAATAGCTCAGCCCCAGGCTCAAAACCTTCAGGTCATCTTGTGCTGCCTGGGTGGCACCTCCTGGGTCTCCAGCACCAGGGGTTAGTCATGCCATATTTCCCAGTCCTCACCCAGTCTCTTGACTTCTGGAAGAAGGTGCTGGTGGTAGTTCAGCAGCAGGCTACCAGGCTCCACCTCTTCCCCAACATTGGATGCTTTTAAGATTCAGCTGGACAG
The DNA here is from genome assembly GCA_008711295.1 of Anarhynchus alexandrinus. Taxonomy (NCBI): domain Eukaryota; kingdom Metazoa; phylum Chordata; class Aves; order Charadriiformes; family Charadriidae; genus Anarhynchus; species Anarhynchus alexandrinus. The sequence goes on from VUYV01000134.1 coordinate 2,130,082, forward strand.
GGTGCTGGGCCATCTTGTCTAGACTGTGCTTTTGCCAGGAAAGGTAGGATCAGATGATCCTCGAGGTCCCTTCCAACCTGGTATTCTATGATTCTATTATTCTTTATTCCACCCTGCTCAGCCTGCTTCACTTCCCCCACCGTGCTCACCTCCTTTTTGGTCCTGTGGACCATAAAAGCTTGGGAAAACTCTGTTTGGAGAGTTTATCTTTTATCCAGGCTGCCTGCCAAGCATATCAATCTCAGGAAGTTTAACCCTTTGAGTACCCACTCACATATTCCTGTCCTAATCATTGAACTTATTGATCAAAACATCACTTTGGACAGATCAGTCAAAAGGATCAGTCAACAATCTGTGGGCATTTTACAAATGGATTTCCAAGTTTTCTCTTCCCCTACCAATGATGATTGGTAATGACGCTAAGCACGGATAGGGAGGTCATCTCAGGATGACTGTTCTCATAATTCATCTTGGTGTCGAAACGGCAGAGTTTGCAGCAGGAGAGGCTCAGCGCTCTGGACAAAGACCTCTTGTTTGTCAGGCACTTACATCATGGAGAGACCGTTCTGACACACAAGATGGTGCAGATGAACCATCCCTGGCAATTGGTGATCCTCAAGATAAAGCTCAAGGTTCCTGGGCAAATGCTGGTGAGCACTGGGGCTGTCTTACATATCCCTCTCAGTGACAGTACCCAGTCCTCTCCTCCCATATTCTGCCTTGCCTTGTCTTCACTTCACTTCACTTCACTTCACTTCGCTTCGCTTCGCTTCACTTCGCTTCACTTCGCTTCGCTTCGCTTCATTGACTTCTGTCATTTGAGGGTATAATTCTTCATCTCACAGCAAGTTGTGGTGAGGAGGGTGCTGTGAAACATGCTTGGACAACATGAGAAACATCTACCCCCTTACTTCTTTTGAAACCTGGCTTGGAACAGACTTGTGCTGGAGCTCCGGATGCTGCTGGTGGATGGCTATTGTGCATCTCTTGCTTTGCTTGATACAAAGAAATGGTGCTTCTTCACTGTCCCACGATGTTAGAACATCCCAGAGAGAGAGCCACAGTAGAAAGCTACTACTGCCTGCCAAATCCAGCCCTCCTGGCTCAGGCAAGGTGTATGTCTCCTTGAACAAAAATGTTTACATGACCCTTTTGGAACGTTTGTATGACCTCAGCCATTTTCCTTTCCTAGCCACAAAGCTCCTCTATTGAAGCTTCGGAGTGACATCTGGTGTGGGGTCCTCACTCCACGTGCCTGCAAGAGCTGAGGTCATGACTGAGACTGGTGCCTGGCTGTGCCTTCCCTGTTTTCCCATGCCATTTAGTCATGGGAGAGATGACTCGTTATAGCTCTGTGGTGTACAGCCATTTTTATTATTGTCTGCTTGCTTCCCTTCTACAGTGCTTAAAAATTGTTCCTCTCCATGGTTTTAACAGGCATGCTTCAGACAGTGTGTGCACAGAAGGGATAATCCTGCCCTAAAATGCCGATGCGCCATCATTCCTTTGGGACCTAAGGGCTGGCTGCCTTTTCCTTTGCATTCAAAGGAGTCCACTGAGACTCAAACTGGCTTTGGTGGTAGGTGAGGAACTTTGAGGTACTCATTTAGGGTAGAAGAAATTTTTTACAGTGAGGGTGGTGAAACACTGGAACAGGTTGCCCAGAGAGGTGGTAAATGCGTCATCCCTGGAAACATTCAAGGTCAGGTTGGATGGGGTTCTGAGCAACCTGATCTAGAAGACGTCCCTGCTCGTTGCAGGGGCGGTTGGACTAGGTGACCTTTAAATGTCCCTTCCAACCCAAACTATTCTATGATTCTATGAAAAAAGGTAGGAACCTCCATCCACAGAGATTTTGTTCGTTTTACAGCTCTTGTTTGGGTTTTTTCATTGTGCATTCCAAGTGCCACTTTTTATTCTGTTACTGTGTGAGTAGAAATTAGCAGCAAAATATTGAAATACAAGTGGAGCAGAAAGAAAGTACATTTAAGGACAATAAAGACACGGGGAGCATTACATTGCATTGGATTTTAATGGATTGCCCTGTGCTGAAGGTCACTGAAATTATCCATGTGAACCCATGGAGTTTTAGGGAAAGCAACCCTTGAGAAAGACACTGAGGCTGGAGCCTGGCTATGCACATTTGCACTAAGAGATTCCTTCTGATGGTAAACTTAGGTATGTTTGTGGCCAGACCTACCAAACCTTGTCCACCGCTCTGCTCTGAAGGAAAGCTGCTCAGTGTGCAGGCTCTTCTCGTCCAGCCGAGGTGGTGCAGATTGTCTCATCCTTTCTCCTAACTGTGTGGCTGGGGATGCCTGCCCATGGGGTAGGTGGAGAGGGAGATGTGGTTAGGTCTGGGGGACCCTCAAAAGGAGCATGGCAGTTGAACTTGCTTCTGCTCTGACAGAGCTGTTTCATCCTTGCCTTAATTCAGCACAACTTCCCAGATTTAGAATGGGTTTTCTGGTTTGGGGTTTTTTTTATATTTTTTTTCCCTGGTTGTTTGTTTGAACAGGGTAGAGCTAGAATGAAAATGACCCATTATCTTTATGGCAGCATTACCTGAAGGTTCCAAACAATACCTCGGGATCACTGGGATGAGCCCTTTACACCCCTGAGCAAAGAGAAACAGGCTGCCCTGAAGAGCCTGTAATCTAAAGCAGGATTTCTCAGTCCTGTTAACCTGACCTGTACAGTCACTTAGTGTTTTTATAGGTTTCATCATAGCAGAGATCTCCATGGGCGGAAAGGTGTTTTCCACTGGGCTCTCTGTTCCCAGTGTGATACAGCATACAGCTGGAAAAGTGTAAACCTGTATAGGCAGTACAGGTAAAGGTTAGGGCATACAGCTGTAATTTCAAGAAGACAAATAAAATAAAAAGAATACAAAATCTATTCTCCTCCCCTTAAATCTTCACTCCACTCAAACACATCTCCGGATTTTGCACAGTCAAACTTGGCAAAGAACGTGTCTCCATGGAGGTTTAAGACTGTGAGTACTGGTTGTGCCCCTCAGTGGAAAGAAGCCACATGTCAGCTTTTTTTTTTCCTGTTTGACGTTACTGTGAAGCTTGTTGGCTTTGCTCTTTAGCTAACCAAAGAGTCACATATGCGTATTAGGGTAGGCCTTGTGCTGTTGACCGTGACCTATGTGAAAGAAGAGGTCTGCACACCCACACGGGCCATCAACACCAAAAACATGGCCTTAAGCCATGCCATCAATCAGTGACTTAAAGGCTTTCTGACTCGTGGAGGAAAAAACAGGCAATTTTCCTGATCTGGAATGATAAGCTTCTTTGCATTCATGTTCCGAAAAAGCTCAATAGGAATAAAACGGTGAAAGGGTCACATCTTTACTACATGTGAATCACAGGAGAGGGAGGACCCACCCCAACAGGGAGCAGCTGGGAAGCAGCGCAGTGAAAGAAAGCAGGGCACTTGTCCTTACATACTTTGTTTTGCATCCAGAGGTTTAGAAGAAATCCTGTTGGCCTTGATGCTGGAGCTGTTTACTGTTTTTAGGCTTGACAGCATATTATTAACTGCAATGGCAGAGAACACCATCTGTCTTTTCCTGAGCTATTTGATCAGTCTGTGAGTTGAAGGTTTTCTTGTTTTTTTAGAAGAAAAGGTTGTAATTGTACTGATTTGGTGAAAGATCTTGAATTATCATATCTAAAGTGGAAATTTAAACTCTCCAACTTTTTTTCTCTCCTTTATGACCTCTCAGTATTTTGAGCCCATTTTCTCTTGACAGTTCACTACTTTTAGTAATCGTTTATAGGCAATGCAGGAAATACAAGAAGAAGACAAATGGGATGACAGAGTGGGACCTGGAATGTTTTGGGACAGGTCATCAGTTAACATCTAGCTTAATAAGTAGCACTGGCTGATTCTTTTAATTATCACCTGAATTTTGATTTTTAATTCTATTCCTTCTGCAATTAATAGGACTAGAATTTTGCTTTTCTTTTCTTTTTTTTTTTTTNAGACACCAGCCTACTATGGATCAGAGTGCACTGTGCATGAGGTTTTCTTTGAGACTCTGTGTGAGGCAGTTTGTAATCTGCCCCTAAAATGTTGTTCTTAAGCAAAACAGAAGTCTATGATTCATATTAGTGATAGACAATATCCCTTGGCACATAGCCAAATTGGCACAAATGGACACTTTATTTATAGTACGTGTATACATGTATATCCATATTTATAGTTGTATTTACACTTCTGCTAAGTTATCCTTGTCCACGTTCCCTTTGTATTTGCTTTTCATTCTGCCTCCTCTTCCTAGTCCACACATGCCCTTACTGTAACAGTGGTCTTCTAATACTTTTGTCTTTAGTTGCAAAACAGGGACTTTTGACAGTTAGAGGTTTAAACAGAAAATCTGAGGTGCTTCACCGTAATTTTCAAAGCTAACTTAACCTCTTGGGAGCCTAACACCTTCGTGAAAATGAATAGACTTAGGATTTTAGATTTCTGATTCTCTTTTGGAAAGGACACATAAACTTTCTATCTTCAAAGTGCCATAAATCAGATGAATTCATGGGCCAATCCTGTTTATAATGAGAAACTCATATGTTACTGCAATGGTAGACAGGAAGAAGTAGTTGGAGGTAAAAGTCTTTTTTACCTAGATCTTAACCTTTCCCCACTTCATTCATCTGCGTTTGTAAAGTACACAAAGTCTTTCAGCTGGGCAACTCTGCAATGCTGTCCCCCTGCCATGAATATGGATTGAATCTTTACTGATCTTCTGCACTGCTTCAGACTCTTTAGTATTTCAAATGTATAAATTTCAGCTTCAAGAACAAAAGCTAATCTTCTTGCAATTGTACAAAAAATTCACTATAAGAGGCACAAAATGAATTACAGCTATTAGGAGGAAACTTTCCACTGTTTTTCACAGCTAACGCTATTATTTGCTCCGGCAAAACCAGCGAAGACCACTGGACAATTAATAGCACACATAGATAATTATGACATTGGTGTTCACAAGCAAAAATCTTATGTATGATTACTCAAGGTACCTGTTCCTCACTTTCACCTTCGTTCAGATGTTTTTTATCTACAGCATATTTTCTTACCCAAGAACCTATTTATACTTGATAGGATATTTTTACTGTTGCCACTAGAGGTCTATTCACCACTACAAATATAAAAGAAAGAGGCAAGCAATGCATTTTCTTCTCTGGATTTTATTTCTTTTAATTACTTTTCAGTGTTAGTATTGGAGTAACGTTCTAAAGTAACATGGCTGTGGATGCCTTATAGTAATAGACGTTATGTCAGAAAGTGTCACTATTTTTCAGGGTGTCTACAATTTGGTCTTACTAATGTCATCCTTTTAGTTTGGTAGTGGGCGCTTCTGGGTTTTGTTGTGTTTTTTTTTTCCTTTTGGGACAGAGCAGTTATTCACTGCACCCAGATCCCTACGGCCCAGCTATGACACCTGATAGGTGTATAAATACATTCCCCTGTGTGATAAGCAAAAGGAAAGGCAAGTGTTCCCATCCTCCTCAGATTTGCTCCTGGGGAGATACACTCAGTTATCAAGGACTTCAGCAGGATTTGTTTCAGATCAGGTGAGAGCAGAGTCCCTCCTTTTGTTCCCCAGGCTTTCCTGTTCCCCCTTTCCCTCCTTCCATTTTTCTTTGTCAGAGTCTGTGTGAACGCTGCCTTCGCCCGGTTTATCTTTTCATGCCTTGCTTAGCGCAGCCTTCTGTTTCAGTGCTACATCCCAGGGTTTCTGTGAGGTTTCTAACACTTTCCCTGCTTTGGCTGACATTAAATGCAGGCTTTCTTGCTGATTATCCGAAACACGCCTCTGCTTGGCTCTGGAGGGAAGGAACAATACTGCTCTGTAAAGGTGGGGTTTGCAGAAAGGCTGAGCCCCGACTTCATTCTGTTCCCATTGTTAATCAGGACTAAAATTCCTGCTGACTTCAGTGAGATGAAATTTAGGCTGAAACTCATGGCATTTGAAAACCTCCTCTTTACATCCTTTGGATCCATTTTCTAAAGGACTGAAATTAGAAGGCACTTACTGAACTCCACCAGTTTTTTCTCTGGTTGGTTTAAAAGCTATCCTGCCTGGTCCTTTCCTCTTCAATCTGTGTAGCTTAGCACAGGACAAGATCAGCTGAGTGCAGGACAGGATCATGCCCTACTCCAAGAAGAGAAGTGGTAGGAGGAAGTCTCGTATGGGAGAGAGACTTTCCTGAAGCATTTTTCCCTGCTTCTCTCTGGAATTACGAAGCGTCGAATATACAGGGCTGGCTCTTGTATTTGTCTCCAGAGCCATCATCCAGCATGCCTTCTCACACCGTGCTGGACCCATGCCTGTGCCTTTACCTTCCCTGGACTCACCCTGGTTTGGCTCTATCCACCACCCCACTGCGACCTTGGGTCTACCACCAGGCCTCCTCACACAATCCAGAGGCTGTAGGAACAGTGTCCCCGGGATTAGAGGAAGAAACAGCACAGCCCTGCTCTCTGAGCCTCTCATTCCTAGCGTAAAAATGGGACTGGGAGGAGGAACGCCATCTGGGCCAAGGCAGACCTGGAGGTTAAAGTTGTGGTTCACACACTGGGAGTCTCTGGCTTGCTCAGTTTTAATCCATATCCCCTTTGCTTTGTTGCTGTTTCCATGCAATGTGCCACCAGAGTCATCAAGGCTCTTGGCAGCTGTGCGGCATCTTCTTTTTCAGGAATTGAGCAATAGCTCAGCCCCAGGCTCAAAACCTTCAGGTCATCTTGTGCTGCCTGGGTGGCACCTCCTGGGTCTCCAGCACCAGGGGTTAGTCATGCCATATTTCCCAGTCCTCACCCAGTCTCTTGACTTCTGGAAGAAGGTGGTGGTGGTAGTTCAGCAGCAGGCTACCAGGCTCCACCTCTTCCCCAACATTGGATGCTTTTAAGATTCAGCTGGACAGGGTGCTGGGCCATCTTGTCTAGACTGTGCTTTTGCCAGGAAAGGTAGGATCAGATGATCCTCGAGGTCCCTTCCAACCTGGTATTCTATGATTCTATTATTCTTTATTCCACCCTGCTCAGCCTGCTTCACTTCCCCCACCGTGCTCACCTCCTTTTTGGTCCTGTGGACCATAAAAGCTTGGGAAAACTCTGTTTGGAGAGTTTATCTTTTATCCAGGCTGCCTGCCAAGCATATCAATCTCAGGAAGTTTAACCCTTTGAGTACCCACTCACATATTCCTGTCCTAATCATTGAACTTATTGATCAAAACATCACTTTGGACAGATCAGTCAAAAGGATCAGTCAACAATCTGTGGGCATTTTACAAATGGATTTCCAAGTTTTCTCTTCCCCTACCAATGATGATTGGTAATGACGCTAAGCACGGATAGGGAGGTCATCTCAGGATGACTGTTCTCATAATTCATCTTGGTGTCGAAACGGCAGAGTTTGCAGCAGGAGAGGCTCAGCGCTCTGGACAAAGACCTCTTGTTTGTCAGGCACTTACATCATGGAGAGACCGTTCTGACACACAAGATGGTGCAGATGAACCATCCCTGGCAATTGGTGATCCTCAAGATAAAGCTCAAGGTTCCTGGGCAAATGCTGGTGAGCACTGGGGCTGTCTTACATATCCCTCTCAGTGACAGTACCCAGTCCTCTCCTCCCATATTCTGCCTTGCCTTGTCTTCACTTCACTTCACTTCACTTCACTTCACTTCACTTCGCTTCGCTTCGCTTCGCTTCGCTTCATTGACTTCTGTCATTTGAGGGTATAATTCTTCATCTCACAGCAAGTTGTGGTGAGGAGGGTGCTGTGAAACATGCTTGGACAACATGAGAAACATCTACCCCCTTACTTCTTTTGAAACCTGGCTTGGAACAGACTTGTGCTGGAGCTCCGGATGCTGCTGGTGGATGGCTATTGTGCATCTCTTGCTTTGCTTGATACAAAGAAATGGTGCTTCTTCACTGTCCCACGATGTTAGAACATCCCAGAGAGAGAGCCACAGTAGAAAGCTACTACTGCCTGCCAAATCCAGCCCTCCTGGCTCAGGCAAGGTGTATGTCTCCTTGAACAAAAATGTTTACATGACCCTTTTGGAACGTTTGTATGACCTCAGCCATTTTCCTTTCCTAGCCACAAAGCTCCTCTATTGAAGCTTCGGAGTGACATCTGGTGTGGGGTCCTCACTCCACGTGCCTGCAAGAGCTGAGGTCATGACTGAGACTGGTGCCTGGCTGTGCCTTCCCTGTTTTCCCATGCCATTTAGTCATGGGAGAGATGACTCGTTATAGCTCTGTGGTGTACAGCCATTTTTATTATTGTCTGCTTGCTTCCCTTCTACAGTGCTTAAAAATTGTTCCTCTCCATGGTTTTAACAGGCATGCTTCAGACAGTGTGTGCACAGAAGGGATAATCCTGCCCTAAAATGCCGATGCGCCATCATTCCTTTGGGACCTAAGGGCTGGCTGCCTTTTCCTTTGCATTCAAAGGAGTCCACTGAGACTCAAACTGGCTTTGGTGGTAGGTGAGGAACTTTGAGGTACTCATTTAGGGTAGAAGAAATTTTTTACAGTGAGGGTGGTGAAACACTGGAACAGGTTGCCCAGAGAGGTGGTAAATGCGTCATCCCTGGAAACATTCAAGGTCAGGTTGGATGGGGTTCTGAGCAACCTGATCTAGAAGACGTCCCTGCTCGTTGCAGGGGCGGTTGGACTAGGTGACCTTTAAATGTCCCTTCCAACCCAAACTATTCTATGATTCTATGAAAAAAGGTAGGAACCTCCATCCACAGAGATTTTGTTCGTTTTACAGCTCTTGTTTGGGTTTTTTCATTGTGCATTCCAAGTGCCACTTTTTATTCTGTTACTGTGTGAGTAGAAATTAGCAGCAAAATATTGAAATACAAGTGGAGCAGAAAGAAAGTACATTTAAGGACAATAAAGACACGGGGAGCATTACATTGCATTGGATTTTAATGGATTGCCCTGTGCTGAAGGTCACTGAAATTATCCATGTGAACCCATGGAGTTTTAGGGAAAGCAACCCTTGAGAAAGACACTGAGGCTGGAGCCTGGCTATGCACATTTGCACTAAGAGATTCCTTCTGATGGTAAACTTAGGTATGTTTGTGGCCAGACCTACCAAACCTTGTCCACCGCTCTGCTCTGAAGGAAAGCTGCTCAGTGTGCAGGCTCTTCTCGTCCAGCCGAGGTGGTGCAGATTGTCTCATCCTTTCTCCTAACTGTGTGGCTGGGGATGCCTGCCCATGGGGTAGGTGGAGAGGGAGATGTGGTTAGGTCTGGGGGACCCTCAAAAGGAGCATGGCAGTTGAACTTGCTTCTGCTCTGACAGAGCTGTTTCATCCTTGCCTTAATTCAGCACAACTTCCCAGATTTAGAATGGGTTTTCTGGTTTGGGTTTTTTTTTATATTTTTTTTCCCTGGTTGTTTGTTTGAACAGGGTAGAGCTAGAATGAAAATGACCCATTATCTTTATGGCAGCATTACCTGAAGGTTCCAAACAATACCTCGGGATCACTGGGATGAGCCCTTTACACCCCTGAGCAAAGAGAAACAGGCTGCCCTGAAGAGCCTGTAATCTAAAGCAGGATTTCTCAGTCCTGTTAACCTGACCTGTACAGTCACTTAGTGTTTTTATAGGTTTCATCATAGCAGAGATCTCCATGGGCGGAAAGGTGTTTTCCACTGGGCTCTCTGTTCCCAGTGTGATACAGCATACAGCTGGAAAAGTGTAAACCTGTATAGGCAGTACAGGTAAAGGTTAGGGCATACAGCTGTAATTTCAAGAAGACAAATAAAATAAAAAGAATACAAAATCTATTCTCCTCCCCTTAAATCTTCACTCCACTCAAACACATCTCCGGATTTTGCACAGTCAAACTTGGCAAAGAACGTGTCTCCATGGAGGTTTAAGACTGTGAGTACTGGTTGTGCCCCTCAGTGGAAAGAAGCCACATGTCAGCTTTTTTTTTTCCTGTTTGACGTTACTGTGAAGCTTGTTGGCTTTGCTCTTTAGCTAACCAAAGAGTCACATATGCGTATTAGGGTAGGCCTTGTGCTGTTGACCGTGACCTATGTGAAAGAAGAGGTCTGCACACCCACACGGGCCATCAACACCAAAAACATGGCCTTAAGCCATGCCATCAATCAGTGACTTAAAGGCTTTCTGACTCGTGGAGGAAAAAACAGGCAATTTTCCTGATCTGGAATGATAAGCTTCTTTGCATTCATGTTCCGAAAAAGCTCAATAGGAATAAAACGGTGAAAGGGTCACATCTTTACTACATGTGAATCACAGGAGAGGGAGGACCCACCCCAACAGGGAGCAGCTGGGAAGCAGCGCAGTGAAAGAAAGCAGGGCACTTGTCCTTACATACTTTGTTTTGCATCCAGAGGTTTAGAAGAAATCCTGTTGGCCTTGATGCTGGAGCTGTTTACTGTTTTTAGGCTTGACAGCATATTATTAACTGCAATGGCAGAGAACACCATCTGTCTTTTCCTGAGCTATTTGATCAGTCTGTGAGTTGAAGGTTTTCTTGTTTTTTTAGAAGAAAAGGTTGTAATTGTACTGATTTGGTGAAAGATCTTGAATTATCATATCTAAAGTGGAAATTTAAACTCTCCAACTTTTTTTCTCTCCTTTATGACCTCTCAGTATTTTGAGCCCATTTTCTCTTGACAGTTCACTACTTTTAGTAATCGTTTATAGGCAATGCAGGAAATACAAGAAGAAGACAAATGGGATGACAGAGTGGGACCTGGAATGTTTTGGGACAGGTCATCAGTTAACATCTAGCTTAATAAGTAGCACTGGCTGATTCTTTTAATTATCACCTGAATTTTGATTTTTAATTCTATTCCTTCTGCAATTAATAGGACTAGAATTTTGCTTTTCTTTTCTTTTTTTTTTTTTCCAGATGGACTGTTGTCTATGGGTAGTTAAATTTGGAGGCCCTAGCACCTACCAAGAGACATCTGACAAATGGTGTTAGGATGATAGACTTGGTATACTTGGGAAGAACTTAGGATAAGTATCACAGAAAATAGAAGCATTACGAGTACGTGTATTTGGTTTATGTGCCAAGGTTTTGGGAACAGTGGGGCTGCAGCAATGACTTCTGTGAGAAGACACCAGAAGCTGCCCCCATGTCAGAGGGAGCCAGTGTCAGCCAGCTCCAAGACAGACCCACTGCCGGCCAATGCTGAACCAATCAGTGACGGTGGTAGTGCCTCTGTGATAACATATTTAAGAAAAGGTAAAAACTGCTGCCCAAGAGCCACAGTGAGAAAAAGGACTGAGACTATGTGAGAGAAAAAACCCTGCAGACACCAAGGTCATGAAGAAGGAGGGGGAGGAGGTGCTCCAGGCACTGCAGCAGAGATTCCCCTGCAGCCCATGGAGATCATTGTGACTACAGTTGTCCTCCTGCATGGAGGTCTATGGTGGAGCAGATATCCACCCTGCAGCCTATGGAAGACCCCATGCCGGAGCAGGTGGATGTGCCCTGAAGACAGCTGCCCTCCATGGAGATCCTGTGCTGGAAGAGGGTCCTGGCAGGACCTGTGGCCCATGGAGAGAAGCCCACGCTGGAGTAGGTCTTCTGGCAGGACTTGTGATCTCATGAGGGACTCACGCTGGAACAGTTTGTTCCTGAAGGGACCCACACTGCCATGGAAAGGACCCACACTGGAGCCATTTGTGAAGGACTGCAGCCCATGGGAAAGACTCAACGTTGGAGAAGTTCGTGAAGGACTGTCTCCGTGCTCCATGCTGGAGCAGGGGAAGAGTGTGAGGAGGGAGTGGCAGAGAGAAAGTGTTATGGAGTCACTACCACCTCCATTCCCCGTCCCCCTGAGCCACTCACACGGAGGAGGTAGAGAAGTCAGGAATGAAGCTGAGCCTGGGAAGAAGAGAGGATTTAGGAAAGGTGGTTTTATGTTTGTTCTTATTTCTCATTATCCTACTCTGTTTAATTGGCAATAAATTAAATTTATTTCTCCAAGCTAATTCTGTTTTGCCCATCGTGGTAATTGGTAAGTGATCTTCCTGTCCTTACCTCGACCCATGAGCCTTTCATTATATTTTTCTCCCCCTGACAACTTGAGGAGGTGGAGTGATAGAGCATCTTGGTGGGCATCAGGCGGCCAGCCAAGGTTGACCCACCACAGTAGACTCAAATCTTTTGGCAGGTTCTTCAGTCAAGGTCAATGCTCACTAGCACTGAGGGTATCTTTAGCCTTACACCAGGATGAGATGAGGAGAGGGGACTGGTTTACAAGTGAGAATCAGGCTCACTCTGAACCTGACTTGCTGACTTCCTGAACAAAACTTCGTGCAACTTATCCTCAGGGAAGATACACCCCTTGTGCATGTCTGGTCCCTATTGTCTTTGTCAACACAGGGAAACACTGCGGGCAGTTGTGCATGTGTCATGCTGTCTTCGTACTATCCCAATCACCAGTGCGTGGTGGTGTTGCTTTTGCAAAAGCAAGGGGAATCCTCCATGAGTAAAAAGGTGTGGCTTTTTTTTCCTTATAAAATGCAGACCAAAGTAGCATAACATTGATTTTTACATTCCCTCCCTGCCTTCTTTTTTGGTACTGCTATTGTGAAGGATTACTCCCCCAGCCCATGTGTCAGGGTTTTTTTCATCCTCTGCTCAGGCAGCAAGGATGGACAGTGTCCACTCCCAGCCTCAAAATGGGAGCAGGGCTTCCCTGGGGAGGCAGCGGCGGGGCTGGGGACAGTTCCTGTGCCCTGTGGGTTGCAGGGGGATCCTGTTGCTGGCACCCATACCCCGTTCCTGGTGGCTTATCCCAGGGTCTGCGCCATGTGGACCCAGACCCAGCTTATTATTAGTTAATAACAAAGTAATTATTTTATACTGGAATAATACTTCACAGTTTCCATAGGGAACGGGGACTGCTGTTCATTATATTCTTAATGCAGTAAACATGCAGATGCAAAAAGCCAGCTGATATTGTAATTATAGCAGTCCTGGGTAGATGTGGTGGAGATGTGTACTTTTTCCCTTGCAAAGTTTTGAAGAAAAGTTAAACATTGTTCTGCAATAGTTGAGGAAAACAAAAATAAGCCCTCCTCACTTTGCATTGGTATGAATGAGAATTGAATACTGTCTGACTTTACATAGAAAATGAGATGTTTTACTTTAAAATGGACATTTTGATAATCAAAACCAGATTTGTGCCAGCAAAATTGACTGCTTTTTTAAATGGTGTTCTTTTGCTTAAATTGCTTTCCAGAAAACAAAGAAAGAAAGAAAACAACCCCCCTAACTCTTTATCTGTATTTTTCTCTTGCCGTAAAGGCTGTTCATTGCTGTAAAGACTGTTCACCAGAAAAGGTAAAGAATGTATCAGTGCCACTTCCAGGTGGGACTGTGATCCATAATGAATTAGTAACAGCAAAGTAAAGCACCCATGTTGTCTGCTCCAAAAAGAGGGGAGGTTGGTCTAGTGGTTTAGGGAACTCAAGTCCTGATTTGCAAAAGGACAGTGAAGCAGATACAACCCATATCACTATCACATCCTCTAAGGAAACATGCCCATGAGGTGTTCAGACACCACTGCACGGTGACCTGTAAGACTTGAGTGTGAGCTCTCAACCCAGATGGAGCTGCGGAGGAAGGGGGGCTGTGGCTGCAGACTTCCTTGGGAGGTACCACAAAGCTTCACCTAGGGCTTCAAAGATTTTACAAGTGGAGCTGCAGCAGCTCATAACCTCCTGGGATTTATCAGAGAGGTGATGCTACCAGGGTGTCACACACTTGGCTGCTCCATATGATTCCTTTCACTGGGAGGGAAAGACGCTCAGGCATTCGTTGTTATTTTTGGCCTGGGCAAGTAGTTCCTGAAATGGCTTTTCAGAGCAAAAAAGAGAGACACGGTCTCCATGCTCCAGAACTGACTAGATAAAGTGTGATATGCTGGAATGAGCGAGGAATGTGAGAGGGAAAGCAGAACAACAACGTCAAGGACTTTCTGCACTTAGGAACTGAAGTGCTACCACTGCTTTTCAGTAAGGTCTGCCTTTTCCTAAGGTATCAGCAGCATTGGTATAAGCACCACTGCTGTTGCCTGCCTGCCTCCTTGCAGAGCTTGTGGAAATGAATCTCAGCAAGAGCCTTCCAAGCATTAAGGAGTTACTGAGGAAGTCAGAGACACTATCTCCATCTGATAGGCACTGTGTATCAAACTGGGGAAACTTAGTGTGGTCTTTTTGCAGTAGAGACCTGCAATGAGACAATGCCTTTTCTAGACAGAGCTCACATATTTCAAACATTATTTTCAAGACGACAATGGTAAAAATATTTGTGCTTGTGGGTGATAGAAGCCACAGGCATTAATGCAGCTGCCGTCACTGCCATGCTGCTAGTGAGTCACTGTTAAATACCAGCATAATGACGTGGTGAGAAGCTTGAACATGTTCAGCTTGATGAGTCCTTTCAGTGCTTTGGAGACTGACCCATTTTATGACACCAGCTCCTAGCCCAAGGGAATTGCTGCCACTGCATCCTTGTTTATGTGAGTGTAAAATAGCTCTCCAGCTCTTTGTGCCCAGGACACACCCTTGGATGGAAGGACAAATTGCCCACAACACCACTCCTAAGCACTGGGTTTGTAGAAAAAGTATATTTATTTGGAATGAAGAGACCACTGCACATTTAAGTCCTACTCTTATTTTGTCATCAACCCAGAGCAGGATGATGGCCACATCCTTGGCCCTGCTGGCACAGCACAAAGCTAGCTCTTGCTGTGGCAGTGGTGAACCAAGGATGAATTCAGGGATGAGGATCCATCTCTAGAAAACCAAAGAAAGCAGCCCCATGAGTGCAAAAACAGTAGTGTGCTCCACAGTGTGCAGTATATCCAGCACTATCCAATAGAAGGCTTTAGCGGGAGACAGCAGGGGATATTTGACATTGACCTCCAAACTAAGACTAGTGACTAGACCTATCTAGAGTGGCCCAGATGTTGTACTCCTTGTCGTCACCCTTACTAAAAGGCTAGCAAGTCTTTCAGGACAGACAGCAGGAGATCATCAAGTCTGCCTTCTGGGCCCAAGATGAACTCATCTGTATCTAGATTATTCCCAGTGGAGGTTTGCTTAACCTACTCTTAAAGACATCCTCTGATAGAGGCCCCACCACCTCTCCTGCTGCCTCGCTGCTGCAGGAATGTTTTCCTTCAGGTCTAGTCCAAGCTTCATTGCCACAGTTTGAGCTCATCACCCCTTCAGCTGTGGAGATTTATTCTCTTTCTCTCCTTCTCCTTCCTAAGTATTTGAAATTTTCTGTCATGTTCATCTTGAATCTCTTCTAGTCCCAACAGAGACAATCTTTCTCCCAGTCTTCCACTTTCTAGACTTCCAATTATTTCCACTGTTGTGCTGTGGGACTTGGAATGGTTTCCAAAACAGGATACAGTACTGCTGCCATCCAGTGGAGAAGGGAATTGCTTTGTGTGTATTGCATACGAAAACCCTGTTTGCACATTACAGACTTGCTTTCTTTTTCTTGTTTTTCCCACAGCAGCACACCACTGTTGTCTCCTGTCAGTTTCTACTTCATGAGGACCCTGATCAGCTGTGGCTTCCTGGTTCCTGGACATGTCAGGTGGTGGAAAGCCATCTCCACAGTTTGCAAGCAAGTCTGTCTGAACTTCAGGGCTCTTCTGGTTTTGAAGTGCAGCAGGGGTGAGTTCAAGCAGGTTGCTGAGCTGCCTTTGCAGCTGCCTACCTAGTCTTGGGCTGAACACAGCTCCACTGGATAAGCAATTGCATTGCTGTTTCAGTATGTCATGCAAAGCAGGCAAAAGATTGCAACTTTGACCTTTTTTTTTTTTTTTTTTTTAAACCAGGTTAAAAATTACTTACATCCTGCTCAGCCTAGCCAGCGAGGAAGCTGGCATGTGTGATGGTCTACCATTAACAGCAATCAGAGCTGGCACAGGGTGACTCCCTTGATCTCTAGTATTACTTCCACCCAGCACATAAACCACACCGATTTATCTAGCAGCTGTGACCTGAGGCCAGCTTGCAGTCTCCAAGGAGCACACAGGTGGCTTGGGAAATACAATGACCCCGGCATACTTGACATATTTGCCTTCTGTGTTTTGGGGTTTTTATGGTGCTTGCTGAAATTTCTCATGAATTCGAATAACTCCTGGATCTAGTGACTTTCAAGCAAGCCCCAGATACCTCAGGAACTGCAATTAAATACAAAGAAGTAAGCAAAAATAAACCTCCTCCTAGCTGTTATGTGCATTGAAAGATCTTTTAAACACATTGGAACACGTATGTTTCAGTACACTAACACTGTACACCTTTTGTGTCAGTCTAGACAAGCCTTTAGCTTTCCCACCACCTCACCAGAAATTCCACATCCTGAGCAGAAAAAAGCCTCATAAAGCTCCTCGCCAACTTGCAAAACCCACTGCCCATATCTCTCATGGAAGAGGGTGCTTCCCCTTCGCGGCTCACTCAACAGAACTTGAATATCTGCAGCAGAAACAGATGTTAAAGAGAGAATGTGAGATTGAGAAATGAGGGTTGCTGGTGCATGCCTGCTCAGTGACTTGATTTTGTTGGGTTTTTCTTAACCACAGATATAAAAATAAGCATCACAAAGAGAACAGGACAGAAGGGAGAGAAAAGAGAAGAAAGCTGGTTCTTTACTCCTCCTGTGGTACAAAGGATCTATTTGGGTTCTGCATCAGCACAGTGCTGATGTCATCTACATGCTGCTGCTCCTGTGTTTTTGTTGCACTTACAGTTTGCCAATCTTTTTTGGTTTAAGTGGCAGGAAAGGTATGTTCCTATTACATACAGTCAGACACTGTGGAAAATGTGATAGCTCGCAGAACAGGCCTCTGCCCATGGAAAAAAATGACAGCATAAACCCCATATTTTATTCTTTCTTTGACAAACTTACCCTTTAAGCTTTTGCTGCCCACTTTGATGCTGGGCTGAGGCTCCTTTCTCAAACCCACTTCAAAGCTCCCACTTTGACAGCTTGTGCTAACGTGACCCATCTTTCCCTAATACAGCTGAATTATCCTAATGCAGCATACAAGCAGCAGACATGATGCAAGTATCCCCTGCTTGCATTTGGTCAGAAGATTTAGGCACAAAGATAAAACCAAACAAACTCCAATTACAGTACTTCAGTGACAGTAACATCTGAAACCACAAGTAAGCTCAGGGCTCCACAGCACTAGGACTTGTAAGGTACACGATAAAATAAAAGTCCCTGGTCTCTAGAGGTAAGAGAAAGCACGGCAGACAGTAGCACACTGATACAGTCCTAGGGCTGGGTAATTAAGAGACCCTGTAGTTAAGTAACTTGTGTAGTTTTACACTGAAAGTAAAAAAGAGGCAGGGGCAGGAGCTTATCTGGGGCACTGCTTTAAGTCCAAGATATCATTTCAGCAGATTGTTATTAGACTGTTCCACCCACACAGCACTTAAATGGGACACGTCTTAATGATACTGTCCTTCCATCTGTGCTTTCGTACAAGGTAAGTTTGATTTTTTTTTTCTCCAGAACAGAACAAGGTATCTCATAACTGTTGTGTTTTGTCAGTCGTACTGGTCACTGCCTATTTTGTGTCATGTAACTACCAGGTCACCCTGACATCAGAGCCATTTGCTGCTGGATACTCATTGCAAGACTGCTACCACAGCTCAGCCTCTTTGGCAAATATCTAGGATAGGATCCCAAACGAAATTATTTTCTACTGCTCTTTGCACTAAGCCAAGAATATTAGCCACTTTATAATAAAGAAGTCAAACTGTTTCTTTGCAGTACTACAGCTTTAATAATTTCTTTCTGAATGCTTTAACAATTTCTCATCTGACAATCTTTGGCCACAAGAGACTAACCACTTTTATCATTGTTTAGGAAGAAAGTCCCTGGCAGATCTGCTGGACGGAGTAGGATGGTGAAAATACAACCCACACAGGCAAAGTAGCAGATTTGTACTTTGTGGACATGTCCAGGTCCTGTCTCAACATTTTCGCCTCTAGATTATTACTATTTAAATGCAAGCTGGAGACGAGGTTTGAGCAACCACAAACCAAACCACACCACCTGCTTTGCAGACCATAGAGTCTAAAAATAGACAGGATGGGTTAATACAGTTTAAGAGGGAACAAAGCAGGTAAAATGAATTGCGAAATGTCACCCACCAGAGAAAAAGCCTCTTAAATACAAATAAAAAAGGTAACGCAGAACAGTAAATTAAATTTTACCAGACTTCTGCTTGCTCGACCATATAGCTTTTTCAAAGCCAAAGCCTCTGTTTTTCATCTTGCTTTGACCAGTGTCAACCAGTGAGACATGTATTCAAAGAAGACACACTTGGACATGCTTAAAAGTCAACAAAATGTCCAACAGCTGTAAACAATAAACCAAAATCCTTGAGGAACTTTGCAAGGGCAGGTCTGATTTCGACCTTTGTTATAGAGATGAAAATCAGAGCTGTTCTACTACAAACAGAAAGAAATCACTTTGATGCATTAAAATACGAAAGCATTGATAAAGTTCAGATGATTTCTACGGTGAGGCACCAAAGACGGAGGACAAAAGGGTGTAACCTGTCATAATCCTATTCAGGATCCACTGGGGCACCCTCCTGCCATGGCCGTGAGTTGGAGCTCATCATTTTGTTGTGTGGGACATGTTGGCTTACGCCCTCCTAGCTGGAGACACTTGGCAGGCCACCTACGAACAGCTACCAGATCTGGTCATGCAGAAGACCCGTGCTGGCTCGGGCTGCCACAGCTGCTTCCAGCGTGGAGCTGCCTGATGAAGGCCACCATCCCAGCCGTCCCACTTGCCAGGGCGAAGAGCCCTTTGCTTGCTAAGAGGGCTGGTAAGTGTCGCCCAGGCTCCATAGGCACTGGAGTCAGGGGCCTGCAAGTGAGGTGAGGGAGGGCGAGCTCTGCAAATACACTTCCCAATCAGCCCCATCTGGCACTGTGCAAGAATTTGGCGCTCACCCCACCCTGACCTCTTCTCCCTGTGTGGTCTGCACGGCGTGGTGCCAGAGCGCGGATGCAGTACTGCTGTATTCCTTGGAGCACGCCGAGATTTTTATTTTAATTTTTTTTAAAGGAAAAAGAAAAACCAGCTCTCTTTTCTGAGAATGGGATGGTGCCCAACAGATGGAATGAAAAGAAATTAAATGGTGCTAATTTGTTGATCGCTTACACTGCCATGAACATGTCTAATAGCAAATTTATAACCTGACTGCATCCCAGCTGAAAAATCACTGTGCTTGGAAGGGGAAAACCCCATAAGAGTGCTGCTGTGTTGCTTAACAGATTTTTCGATGGTTATGACCCACATCCATGCCTATGGTACAAGACACCTCTTTTCCTTTTCTACTCCAGTTTAATGGGTGCCTGGTGCAGGAAAAGGAAAAGGAAATGAGGCAAACCTAGAGGAGGACAGAGGCATAAAGGTGGGTGGAAGTGGGGCAAAGGGAAATGGAGACATCATTTGAACAATGCTCATATTTGACAGTTGCAGAGTTTAACATGTGACAGAAGCTCATTCACAGGAGCAAGGGTGGACCTGGGGGCCTCAGAAGGAAGATCATGTTGTTGCAGGAAGCAGAGAGGAAGAGGCCAGTGCTCTGATTTTTCTATTCGCTTGCCAGGCTGGAGGAAGTAAGATTTTGTTATGTTAAGGACAGCAGTAATGAGTCCCCTTAGCAGTAGGGAAAAAGCAGCAGAGACAACTTGTTCCCCTGGTGTACCTCTGGGTATCAGACTGGCTGCTCTGGAGGCCAGGATGACTCCCACATTCTTCCTCTTTGAGGGCTGCAAAATAAACAGGCAAAAAGAGAAAGCTCCAAACCTGGCAATGTTGCATCAATGAGGGGACAGCATCACTTTAAAATTTCCCCTTTATTTTAAAAAGTAGAATATGAGTTCTTAATACCACAGTGAATAAAAACTAAATGAGGAAGTGCCTAAATAAAGCCAAGGGAATCTGTTATGGGAACTGCCTCAAAGATGGGGGGAAGCTTTTTACTGAACTTCCCACTGGGAGAAGTGGTATGAGCATTACTCTTTCTTATCTGCATCAGCAATTCCAGCGATCAAGTGGGAGGATCAAGAGGAACTCACAACTTCTGCCAGTAAGGATTTGGCTTGCTTGTGAATGGGACAGGAGGACATCAAAATTAATGACCTTCAGGACCAATCAGTGTTAAATACATGCATATGTAGGAAAGTGTTGCTAATAGCCTGTAGTAGGAAGCAGCGCTGAATTACACTGCCTGGGAGCAGACTGTTGGTCAGAGTCATGAGCCTACTTTATTTTTCCCCGCTTTCACCCCAGGGAAAGAAATGGTCAGCTCTTGCCCCTTTTCTGGCTCTTGCTCATTTGCTCCTTCTCTTCCAAGCTGGCTCTGCTGAGCTGCCTGCAGCACTGGCAATCACAAAATCACATTTCTCTCCCCTCTTCATCCTATTGCCTATGGGAGTGCCAGGTTCTGGCTGACAGGCTGCTGTGCCTGGATGCTTGTGAAACAGAGAAGCTATGCCAAGGAATAGGCAGACTGTCTGAAAACTGAGCACATGGATCAGTGTTTGGCCCTAAATAAGGACATAAAATATATTATGATGTGTGAGCGTTAGAGCTGATCCAAGCTTTCACATTCTGAAATCCTGAAGGGAATTACTAATCTGATTTCAAGGAGAAAAAGAAAAAAAAGAAAAAAAAAAAAAAAAAAAAAAAAAAAAAAA
>VUYV01000134.1:2150925-2186710 GCA_008711295.1 Anarhynchus alexandrinus
AAAAAAGAAAAAAAAAAAAAAAACACAACAAAACAAAAGCGGGGGAAACTTCTCCAAAAATGTGAACAATTTCTTGCCCCTTTATATGCACTGTGATTAGCATGATGTACAGACAAGAAGACCAGGGTACTCCACAAACCTCAGGCTGGATCTGGATTAGGTGTAGGTGAGGATTCTGGTGTTGGACTGTGACCAAAGTAAGACCAGGGGTCATGTTCACAGTCATCAGCAATGAGTTTTACAAACTGCTCTCAGAAGCAGCTGCTGGCAGGAAGTTCTAAGGGCTGTTTGATCTCGTAAGATTTTTCTCTACCTGGTATGCTGGCAATTCTGCAAGATAACACTTTGCTAACCTCTTGGAAGACTTTCAGGAATTTCCACAGGAAAAAAAGAAAAACAAACAGAAGACCTGTCCCTGGAGCTGCACTGCAGGAAAAATGACAGAGGAGAGTTTAGAGGATTCACATCTGGAATTCAGAGATGTGTTCTGAGAGCGGCAGCTGATGTGGCCTCATCTGCACGGCTTTGGGCAAGACACGTCCTCCTTGGGCAAGCCATGTTAGCGTGGCCTGTAAAGGTTTGTGTGCAGAAGCTGTCTCTTACCAGATGCTTGTGTGGCAACTGGCACCTGGTCTCAAGCAGTAGCTCTGTGTCTACTATAACACATATAATAAGGCTCCAGTGCAGATTCCTGTCCTTCCCAGTTAGAGTTTGCTACCTTGTGTTGAGCTGCAGGAAAGAAGCCAAATCCTTGAGCTTCTAAGCACCCCAGCTGAACTGGAAGGAGAGCTATTGAGGAGTTCACCAACAGCTGCCAAGTTTGCAATCCCAACAAAAGGTAGATCTACAAGGGTACAAAACTGAAAAGATTATTAAGACAGTGAAGAGATCATTAAGATAGCCTCACTTAAAAAAGCTTCCTAGAACTCCACGAAGGGTCCGTTGCCTGAAATTGCTATATTCAACTGCTTCCTTTTTACAGCCACTGAAATGAAGAAATGCACGGCAAAAATAGCATGGCTAAACGTCATGAGGAGGTGCAGGGTGAGGGGCTAGGATGAATTCTCTTGGAGCACAGTACATCCTGTGAATGAGTCTCCTACCAAAAATAAGTACAGGACATCCAGTACATGAGAACATCACCATGTTGGGACCAAGGGGCATAAGTGTATCCCAGGACATTTGTTGCAGCTACTGGTGCCTATAAAGGTGCGAATGGCTCTGCTATACCTCGCTGGTGGGACAGTCCAACCGATTGTTAGTGGCAAAGGCAAATCAAAGCATGATTTACATGGGAGGTGGGACAAAACAAGTGCAGTGTTTTTTCTGACATTGCTTTCCATAGTGCAGATTTCATCAGAAGGTTTTGAGCAACCAGGCTGCAATGGCTATAAGAACAGTTTGAAGTTATCACTCCTGAGCTGGAAGCTGCCATCTCCCATCGAGCAGCAGTCTCTGGTATTGTGAGAGCTCCTGCTCTGTGGTAGAGTTAGCTAAGAGTAAAATTCCTGCAAGATCTGTACCAGTTGAGTAAGACACATCCAGGCATTTCCACACTGACTGTGGCTCTATCAGACACAGCAGGGAATCAATCTTACTTTAACTTGAGAATTAAGTGGGTAGTATTTTGTGGAAAATAGTAAACAAGTAGGAAAAGCAAAGGGGATAGGCAACAAATGGCAACTTGTCACCCTTTGGGAACTGGTAGCTTTGGGCTATTACACCACTGAGTAAATGGAAATTTATCTTAATTACCTGTCTTAGGATTTCTGGCAGGTGAAGGAGGCATTGTTGTGTTGATTAATGTCTCCTTCCTGTCTCAGAGAATTTCTCCATAACTGAAAGGGCTAAAACTTGATTTTCTACAGGAGGTTACTGCCCACATTGTGGGAGAAGGAGACCACAGCATATGTCTGCACCACCTCAGTTCTGTACTTGGTCAGGGCTTTAGCTTTGCCTGCCAGTAAACATGCTGAGTTGTGAACAGTGGCAGCTGAGACAAAGACACATGTCCCCTCCTGCTGCCCCTTCCATGGAAGCAGAAAACCTTTAGTAGCAGGAGATAGAAAGTAAGCAGCACCTCAACCTCTGCCCAACAAGGATGAAAAGGGGGCACTGGTCAGAGTCTCAACAAACAGTTTCTAAAAGAGACTGGTGTCAGGCAAGAACAACACCGAGGACTAGAGAAGAAATTGCAGGTCTTGGGTTTGATTATCCATTTACTGCACATTAAGCGAAGTGTATTGATGCCCTGGAGAGCCTGCTGACTTCACTCACAGTAGTCTTGTACTTGTAAAAAGCAGCTGAATCTTCACTACTGGCTACTGTTCAAGAAGTGTTTTGCTCTAAATATACAGTCTCTGATGCCTATGAAAAGTTCTGCTGAACATGTTACTTCGACAAATACTGTGAAATATGATTCCATTACCACTGACATGTGGTTAGAAAGTAATACTACACAACCTATTCTGGGGTGCTTCAGCTTAATCTGCAGCCACATTTTGCTAGACAGATGCAACTTCCAGATTTGCACCTGCAGAAGTGAAACTAGAGTTTGGTCCAAAAGTCAGTCACTGAAAAAGCTGTGCTGCTTAGTTAGACCTGCACTTTCTGTATGGTGAAACCAATAATTCAGTACATTTCTGGATACTGCAGAGTATGAAAGCCAATCCAAATGGAGAAGGACAGGTTCAGGTCTCAGAACATGCTATTTGACCAATGCTGTTCCATTAAAATATTTTATTTTTATTATAGAAAAGAATACATAGAGGACAGAGAAGTCAGCAGGTTTGGGATCAGAATTGCCATCAAAACAGCCTGCTCTTTGGAAAACCAGTACCACTGGGCAGAAGCAAATACTTTTTTCTTTCCAGGTTGGGAATTCTGCCTTCTCCAAACTGCACAGAATACTCAGAGATCTAGACTAGACTACATCTAAGATGTCATTAGTTTTTTGCTATCTGCTCACCTCGACACGTGTTAGAAAAGCACTTGCTGTCTCTTGCCCTGAACAACCTCACTGTTGATTTGTTTGCTTATTCCCAAGGGGAGAACGAAAGAACAACTCCTGCTTGATTCAATGCTACCCCATTAAAAGGGCTCCCTGCCCTACAGAACAAGACAGAAGCTGAGTTGTACTTAACCCTTATCAGCTTGACAAGAGTCACTGGTCTTTCAGCAACAATCTATGGGCTTTCTAAGCTTTCGAGCCTTGCAACTCTGGGACACTGGAATAAGTTTTCATCAAGTTTTAATACAGTAGATCAGATGAACAAAAGAACTCCACATTAAACTATTGCACCTTTGCTCTGAACTTCATTTCTTTGCTGCTTCATTTGGATCCAAACTACTTTCAACCAGTAAGTCTGGCAAGTGAAATGACTGAAAAAAACATGCAGAGCTCAGTTAAACTTGGAGGAAGTAAAACGTTACTGAGGAAGAGGAAACCACAAAGGAAAACTGCACATGCAGTGTAAATGAAGGATGCTGCCAAGAATTTCAGGTGGTAGGACCCCTTGTTTTCTGCTACGGCAGTTCTTCATTGGCTGCATTGAGAGCACAGTGCCCTCTGAAGGCACTACCCGAAATTATCCTTCAAGAGCGGTGTCCCCCAGCTTGTATACTGCACCAGCTCTGTCATCCAGGACAGAGGTTATCTTCAGGGGTGTGCCGTGTCCCATCCTATTCCTGCCTGCAAGCTCATCTTTGTGCAGTCTGCGGGCTTTGCTTGTGCTTCTCTGACAATTAGCTCCAGCAGAGTGGGGGGTTGCTGAGGTTAGACTTAATATTGCACTGTACTTTGCAGTGCAAGTTCACCCCAGAACAGTGCCCATCTCTTGCAACTTTCAACACACACATCTGCTTCTATGACCAGGCAAATGAAACAGCAAAATTATTGCATGGTGTCCTCAGGCCATGCTCGACCAGATCTCCACTAGAGGTGTGAAATGCTGCTGTCAGCCAAAGTATGTGGTGGCATGAATTGAAGCCTCTACTGGCGGTTCATTTTCTTCTATTGCCTTTTTCCTTGTGTTGTAGTTTTTAAGTCAGGAGAGACAAAACATACAGCTTAAAACCTACACGATAATAGGATTCAAGTGAAGGAGTTTGAGTGTGTATCGCCTGAGTGAAGCAGTAGTCAAAGGTGCAGAGAACACCACAGTTACTTGTAGAAAAGAAGTTACATCTATTTTCCCATTCCCTGCAGACAGGAGGAGGGTTCTCAGTGGTTGGGAATAGCAGGGTGCTGAGCATGGTGGGTCAGCCATGTGAGCTTTGTCGCAGGCATCCCTGGAGGTCTTCCACGGCCTGGTGTCCCCCAAGGCAGAGTTGTGCCATCCCCGACTTTGGGTAGAGGTGGACTAGGTTGATAAGGAGGAGAGCATCTTCCAGGCCATTGGATCTTTACCAGGCTGTGGACTGGTAAATGAGCTTTTGCTCATTGATTGTCATAGCACAATGCTGAGAAAATATCCTCATGTAAATTTAATTTTGTTACTTCTATCAGTTGCACCTTTTTTCCATTGTACCTGCCCAATTGTTCTTCATCTAACAAAAAGTACATCCCTAACAACAACCTAGCAACATACTGAAAGTCAAAATGTGGGCTTCCTCCATCAGCTGAACTACTGGACCAATGCCAGCTCTGTTGGTGAGGATGCACCAGCATAGAAAAGAATATAAAACCCAGTCAGACATGCTGGCAGAAATGACCATGGTTTATCTATCTATCTTAGCCTTTCCTGTCTGAGTATTAAAATCTGCTGGACAAAACCTCAGACCTTAGGTGTTGCCCGTTTCCTTTTAAAAGGAGCACTGAATTTTGTTCTGCTGATTTTTGTCTAGTATATCCGATAGGGTACACCTTTTTCTTCAGTGTTTTCTAGTTCTAATTTGCTATATTCTAGAGTTTTCAAATTCCACACTCACTAGGCAGTCTGTAGGCATAAATCAGATTTTTCACTGATTCTAGATCATCACAACATCTGTAGATCTGACCTTTTAGGCTGACCATCTCAGTATCACCCTTCTGAGTCTATCTGTTGATTTCTGTTCTAAAAGCACTCTTGGGATAAACAAGATTATTTCATATTGGTAAGATGTGACTTTTCCCTAACAGCCAAATTAAGATGTGATATCTGATGAAATGCAAGACCTGATACTTGCTACATGAGAACAATACTTATTTTAAATGTCAATTCATAACATCTTTACTATAAATCACTTAGACAACTGCAATCACTTGTTTTTGTTCCCATATAAAGGTCAAAGTGTCCTAGTGAACACAAGTTATCTACAAATAGTAGGAGCTAATACTCTGCATGACTAAATGCCTGATAGAGACAACACATCACTTAGAGCAGATCTGGACATAGCAGCAGAGTTTATAAAAATCTTGGATCAGATTTTCTGATAGGCCTGTCTGCAGGCAGCGTGCCTGAAGGGCAGCAAAAGTGGCATAAATGGCTTTTTGCCATCATCTCACACTTTATCTTCCCCACGGCTTTATCTCAGACCTCATCTTATCTGAAAAGCAATAGCACTTATGACATCAAAAGCATGTGTGTTTGTATCTCAGTTTAGTCTTGAACTCCTGAACAGTTGCTGCTTTTTTTAAAAAAAATCATCTTAGAAAGACTGCTGAATGGTCACACATATAGCAAAACAAAAAGAAAGGTCCACATTTATTTTAATCTTCAAAAAATTCTTGGTTCAGAAGAGACACAGGAGAGGCCAGAATCAGGATTTTTGGGGTGTTTGTTGTTTAGAATGGTTTTATCGGGAAAGCTGAACACCAAATTGTATTACAGAAAGCTTCCAAGAGCAACTTTTTGTTTTAAGATCGTAAAAGGCAGAAGTAAACTGCTTTTTTTCTGTGTGATCAAAGACCAGTATAAAAAGCGTCAGGAGGATTTTAAATGCCAGTTCCTGTACTCCCAATGTGTGTATCTTGGACTTCTTCCAATATGGGAGCAAGACGGACTTTTATTTTTATTTTCTTTTTAAATGGAAGAAAGCTGCCAAAATACATAAGGAGAAGGATTAAAGCCAGTTGCTTTTTGTTGGTTCTTGGGTGGGAACACTGCCAGGCAAAGCTGTATGCTGAATTCCCAGGGAATTTCATTCTCAAAAGCCAGCTTCTGGATTTCCCTCATTTGGGAAGCTCTCCCTGAAAGGGATATTCATATCTAGGAATCAGCTCGATGCAGAATTGTTGTGCTGGCAAATTGGCTGTTGGCTATTCAAATGCTGCTCTGCATAGCAGCCTTTGCTGATTTTTTTTTTTCTCTAGGTTGTGATGTCTGGTGAGCTGAGCACGTTTCAAAAGCAAGATTGCAGAGCACCCTGGGTAATCCAAAGTGTACTCTTACAAAAGCAGGAAGAGAGCGTTGCTCTTGGTATCAATAGCTGCTAACACTGAATCTCCAGGGTCGCTTGCCAAGGCTGAACAATGACCACAGACACATTATTTCTGTCTTCTCGGAGCCTGTGACGGTGTTGCAGCTGTTATCCTATAAAGAGACAGAGGGCTATCTCTTGCTACTAATCTACCCTGTGCCAATCATTCTCACTGTCCTGTATCTCTCCTCTGCTCTATTACGTGTCCACATTAGTTGGGGAGAAAGGAATATTTTTAAAGGAAGCTGCACCTTCTCAAAATCTTCTTGTTATCTTCATAAGCAGAAGCAAAGGCTGTGAAAAATCAGAAAAAAGATGCAATTCTGAGAACTGTTTTGAGATGGCAATGGTTTTTTCAACTCAAAAAAAAAGTAATCTTGGCAGAAATTGTTACCTGCAAAAGAGATCTAAGTCCTGATTCTCCCGAAACACAGAACAGAATCACACTTCATATATTTCACATGTCAAGGAGACATTAGAGATCTTGAGAAATTTCCTTGAGGCTTTGCAATAAAATCCTGTACTGTATAGAAAGGCTAGACCCACGATTAAAGTATTGGACAGAGCCTCTGGATTTCTATTCCTAGAAGAGTAACATATTTTTTACACATCTATGGATCACTTCATGCCTCTATATTTCTGCCTGTAAAATGGGTGCAATAACATCTATGCACCATGGGTCAATTCTCAAGCTGTCATGAGACATTCAGAGGCTGCAGTGATGAGAACAACAACAACAAAGTGCTAAGAAATAACAATATATACAGATACAGATATTGCACAGAAAAACTAAGCAACTTGTCAGACATTTCAGTTAGCTTCAGCAGATAGCAAAGAAAGAAAGCAAGAGCATACAACATTAGCCAAGCATGAAAGCCACTTAATTCACCTTTAACTTACAAATTTCCGTGATTTTGAAATAAATTATTTCTCTGTTCATTAGTAGGAGGCATTATTTAACTTTGCAATAAAGTCCGAATGTTCTTGTTATTGCTGAGCCCTGATGCTGATATGCAGCTCTTTTTAAAGTTAGCAGTAATCATTTGCAATACAGTAAGCAGATGGAGACCCCATCAGAAATCAATGTCCCATTGTAATAAGTCCTGTGTGTCTAGACAGTCAGAGACAGGCCCAGCCTTTGAAAAGATTACAGGCTGAATAGACAAGAGAGACAAAAAATGTGGAGAAGAAGCCAGCAGACCACAAATGAAGTGTTGTGCTCAGGTTCCCAGTGCTGGTCCCTGGTGAAACAGAGATGAGGATATGCCTGGGGGTGCTGTGGCTGAGTGCCTCGCACATTACCTCCCACTTAGGGCCCAAAATAAGGACTGCTGAAGGGCTCCTGCTGCCAGTGAGAATAACAATGAAAGAAAGATAACAGGATCAGCCAGGGCTTCTGCAGCTGAGGAGAGCTGACATGATATTTATCAGCTGTCTGCAGGAGGGAATCATATTGCTTTTGCACAGATGGATGTGCACATAATCAACTTCTGAAGACGCAAAACAAGAGTTTCTGATTCCCACCCAGGTTTACTTTGTGATTACATTAAATCCAAGGATATTTGTACCTGTATTCAAATAATTAGCAAAAATGAATTAGTGCACATACACAGAAGTACCTGCATGTGTTGCAGACCTGCTTTAACTAGGTCTTGTTAGGATTAAGCTTCTGTGAAAATGGTCTGTATGACCTCCAAAACTGTTTGCCAGTTTCATCCAAACTTGGCAGTGGTGTTCCCATAAGGTCTGTGAAAATACGTGGGTTGATAGGGAAGACAGAAACACTGCCAGTATCTCTCCAGCTGCATGACCTTATCCCACTGGATATTGGAGCTTCCATGCAGGCAAACACAATAGGAATTGAGGTTTCATTTGTTCATGGTATGACCTGTCTGAAAATGCACGTGTTGTACCTCATTTCTATGCTTCCTTACCTAACTTTCTTCTCTTCAAGGTCAATAGGATAGAATATTGTCTAAATCAAATTTGTTTTTTCATACATATGTTTTGACTGTGAAGGGTTTTTTTTTATAGATATTGCTTTTCTTCTTAGCATCTTACCCTGAAGCCTTGAGAAAAAACTGAGGTCCAGAAACAGTCCTGTCAATCCTGGTAAAATCATTTAAGAACCAACAAAAATCAGTAATAATCTGAAAATGTATGGCTTGGGCATACCTCACTGGTCCAGGACCTTCACAGTGTAATCATCAATGTACACTCTGAAAAATCTGTCCTTTGAACTGAGAATGTTTCGGGGCAAGGAACACGCCATTACATGCATGGGCAGTACCAACATATTGCAGATGCCAGAAGAATGTGAATGAATGATAGCATCTTTTTCTTTATTAATCTGAACACAGAAGGTCTTCAATGATTCAGTTTTCTCATAAAGAGGACTTTGGTTTGGTGAATCATTTCTTGGCTGTTAGCAGTATCAAGGAATGTAGGAGGGACTGCTTTACATGCACGATTGATTTAATAGTTCACATCTACACTCCAGCTGTAAAAGTCACATCTGTGCTGATGCTGTATTATAGGGACATTATGATTTCTTTTCTAAACAAGACGCTGAACCTTTGACATCCTTTTCCTGATGTGCTCAAATGTGCTGGTCCAGACTGTAGATTAATTGCCCAAAAAGTTTCAGTCCAAGAGTTAAAAAAAATCTTTGATTTTATAACAGTTTCAACAGCTGAGTTACATATTAAACAAAACCTGATATAGACATATTAAAAACAGACTGTGTCTTTTTTAATGAGGCTTTTTTGAGTGGTAACTTACAAATAGATCACAAATCTCTAAGTTCTGGGAGATGGCTTTGGGGAAACAAACACTTATTTCTTATTAGTATAAGAATCTTAGACATAGATGAAGAATCAATTTTCCTGAGGATATAACTTTATATTTAAGAGTATGCTTCAATCCAACTGGATTGTAACTAAATAAGAGTGTTTTCTTAGGAAAGAAGACATAGTTCTTATAAGCAAGTCCATTTTTGCACTTTTCTTATTTGTGTGTGTGTGTGCAAAACAACCTGTTAACCACTCTGCTTAGAAAATCTGTTTGATATTAGGGACTCTCTATCCTATTCTATATTACATTGCAAGTTCTGTTCTCATTGTTGTGTATGCTTGTCTCCTCTGTGACCTTTCGCCTCCAGATTCAGCTGAAGTCCCCTGAGAGGTGACAGAAAGAAAAAAAAATCTTTAACTTGGCTAGATTTAACAGTGGAGGGTCATTAAATTCTGGTCATCAGCTATTCAATTACAGTCCATTTAATCATACAGCAGCAAAATAATTGGCAACAGCTCAAGGCAAACTAATTGTTCCAATCTGAAACTCGGCAGGGTGACAAGTGAGCTGTGGATGAGGTGGTGATGGATTTTGAACATCTGACAGCTCTGATCTGGGAGGCTCCTGACAAGGAGACTACTGACAATCCAGGAAGGGTTCTCTCTTCAGTCATGTCAAAAAAGGAGGAAAGACCAGGGGCAGAAAAACAGCTGCTGAAAGGAGAGGAAAAGAGCACTTTCAGGAGGAAAAGAGGAGAGGAAGAAGTGTGGACTCTTGAAAAGCCTGTAATCTAAACCTTAAGGTTGCTTTGCAACAAGGGCACAGAGGCAGGCCAATGTGTACAGTTTGTGGGTTTTTTCTTGGTGTTTTTTCCCCTCTGTACTTCTTGCATCAGCCAAAAAGTAATTAGGCTTGCTGGAACTGACATGTGCGCTGGGAGAACCATGTGGTAAGCTCAGAGGGCTCCTGAGCTTGGAGCTGTAGGAAGGAATCAGCTGGAGCACACTGGATATCAGCACTGGCCCTGGAGGCTGGCCTGTGAAACTCTTGCACAAAGGTTGTGGCATGTCCCAGAGACAGCAGCAGAGCCTGGAATCGCACCAATATTGACTCAGCTCATTGGGACTCAAAACACAGCGGTTGGGTGAGTATCTGCAGATTAGTGACAGCACAGCCTTTTCCTATATAGAAGGTAAGCACACCAGTGCTGTCAGGTGAGACCCTAATTGGCTCCAGTATGCCTTAGAGAAACAAACATTATTCACTAATGGAAAAACATAGAGGTTAGTTGGATATTGTTCTTGTTCAGGCTGGAAATTCAGATGTTCCTCACTAAGATCTCAAAAGTCATGAGACATGCCAAATTGTTTGAGGGAGAGTTTTGAGGACAGAGTTTCCTGGAACAGAGCTATGCTTGCCTTGCTCTTTCCATGTGGTAGAACAAAAGCTTTCCAAAATGCAGAGGTGGATGTACAAAAACAACAGAGCGATAAAGTAGAAATGATTCAAGTGGGAGCTATGAAGAAGTTATCACATCCTGTTCTATAAGGCACAACCTGGTGAGTAGCTGCAAATATCAGAAATTACAACAACATTTTCTCATGACCGTGAAACAGAAGGCAATAGCCATTGCCAGAAGCCAGAGGTTGAACATTGTAAGCAAATAATTCAGAATAAGAATTTCAGTGCTTTGGGGAACAAAACCTCTCTCTTTACAGAATCTACTGTGATCTTTAGTGGAGGGGTGCAGGACTGGGAGGGATGCAAGAAAAAGTGAAATACAGTGTAAGCCAAAGGGATGAGTTATGTATGTGTTTATTAAAGTGGTCACTAGAGGTGGAGGACAGTTTTGTAATCAGATCACTTGTTTCTCATTCATTGTAATCCTTCTCCAGAAACCTGAGAGGATCATAAAAATCACAGGAAGTTCCAGGCTGGGACTCCAACCTTCTGTGGAGAGCAGTGCCTTAGGTTAGGTTACTGAGGCTCTGTCGATCTCAGTCTTGAATACTTCCATCAAGGGAAAGTCCAGTACTTTTCTAGGCTCCCATGTCTAATTGTTCTCATGGTGATTTTTTTTTCCCTATATCCAGACAGAATTTCCCCTGAAATTGGGGAAGATGTCTACAGGTGTCCAATTTGTGGACATGGTCCCTAATTCAACTTTCTTCCACTATTGGTATTTGCACATGTGTCTGTCGTTGCTTCTCAGTATAGAGAGCTGGAGGCTGATCTCACTTGTGATGACTGAGGTGAAGAAGGCACTGAGTAATTTTGTCTTTTCTGTGGGCATTTTTAATTAACCTTCCAGCCGTATTCAGCAGCAGACCTACAGCTTCCTTGTACTTCCACTTGGTAACATACCAATAATGACCTTTTTTTGCTATGTTTGAGCTCCAGCTGAGTTTTTGCTTTCCTAATTACATTTCTGCATGCAGAAGCAATATTTCTATATTTCTTTATCTTACATTTTTCACCTCTCTTATATTTCTCTTCTGCATTTGAGGTCCCTCAGTAGCTTTCAGAGAGTAGCTTTCCCTTTCAGCCAGACCTTGTTATGACTGTTCCTTTTTCTGATGAAGGGCATAGATCACTCTTATGCTTTGGAAAGGCTCTTTCTGAAAATCTCCCAATACTCCCGAGCAACTTTGCCCTCCAAGGCAATCTCCTGTGGGACCTCTCCTAACAATTCCATAAGGAAGCTAACATCTGCCTTTCCAGGGTTCATGGTCTTTATTCTGCTACTTGTCTTCCTCAAGCCCCTTAGGACCTTACACTTCACAATCTTACTGTCACTATAGGCAAAGCTGCCAAAAAGTCGTCATTATTGGTAAAGAGTAGGTCCAGAAGAGCACTACTCCTAGTCAGTGTATGCAGCAATTGCCTTAGGACACACTATGTCCTCAGCACCGACATGTAGATTGCGTGTGCACCACTGTGTTTCTTGCAAGTATCAGGGTAGTTGAAGCATAGGTAGCTGCATGCATGTGCTGTGCGAGTTAACTGCTGATAATCAGATGATTATCCCTTCCAACAAAGGGATGGTTTTCTTATAAAAAGGCATGGGAACAGAGCCTGTCCTGGATGTCTGTACAGGATCTGCTGTGAATCTGTATGCTATTTCTCTAGTAAGCTGAGGTAGAGAGATAAAGAATTAGTCAGGTGTCTTTGACAGCTGATCATTCATGCATAAGATAGACCTAATCCAAATTTATGGCTGCAGGTGAACACCTGAGACTTCAAAACAGGAGAAAAAAGGAAAAGCAGGAGAAAAAGATGCTCTTCACTGACAATTAGGGTAGGAATAGGAGGACTCTGAACTAAAGCTACCAGCCGAAGGAGCAGACAATGCCTTTTAATTGTCATTTACTTTTTCCAGCTGACATTAAAAAAGACAATGAAAGCTGACTGAACCTTTCCTTCTAAGCTTAATCACATCGAAGCTGCGCTGCCTCCATGGCAAAGAAAGAACCTGGGGACATCAGTACAATTTGGCTGCAACCAAGCCTCACCTCTGTTTGACCCTCCCTATCATTTCACTGACTTTGATGATGGCAAAGAAAGAGCAACTAAAACATGCTCACAAACTCAACTTGTTCTCCTGCAGCAGAATTGGCAATCTGGGTATTACCACCCTCCATTCTATAAAAATGTGAGCTTTAGGAGATTCAGTTGAGCAGGAATTCTGCTGGAACAACAGAATGCCCATTGTTATTTGTATTGCAGCAGCAACCATGGGCTCAGATGGAGCTCTGCCCATTCTCATATGGTTAAAATCCATGTCCCAGAGAGCCTACCATCCAGACTGAGAAAGCGGACTGTGGGAGCAGTGTTGGGGACGAGCTGCCCTGCCACAGAGGCTCACACACCTGGAGCTCTGAGAAGGTTTGGTACAGACCACTGGTCCTGGTCTGGGCCACTCACAGTGAATGTAAGCAGTAAGATTTTGTCCAGTAGCATGAACCAAAACCTGATTCTGATGAATGTCCCAGACCTTGCATTCCTTCTTTTTCAGAACTGTGTGTTGTTCTGTTCTTCTGAGAATGAACTTTGGCTTCCAGTAGCAAACTACTGAGTCAGTCACATGATCACTTAAATTGGTAATTTTCAGTATTTATTAAATATTTAACAAGCAGCATTTCGCATTATGTTTTCTACAGTTTTATATACATCAACGGTACAGTATAAATGAAATGAAGACATCTGTTAAATGAGTAATTAAAAAATTTAAATCTTTTAAGAATGAGTATTACTTGTCCTCTTGGGAAAGTTATGCAAGTATGCAACCATGTAGATATACATTAAAGGAATATTATTGACACCTATTTATTTACTAAGAATGGGATAAATTCTGTCATCTTACATATCTGAAAAAACCCTATTGTTAACCAGCATGGATAATCTTAGTGAAACAGAATTAAACATAGACAATTAGAACAAGTATAAAGAGAATAGTTCAGAATAAATAGAATTAAAATTAATGTTAGATGTAATTCTTAACCATGTGGAAAACAATCACAGAGGAAGATACTTGAATTGAAGAATGTACTATATAACCTCTGTTCAAAACCTAAGCAATACTTCAAGAAATGCTTAACGAGATACATTGATACATGCAGGCCACTGAGGTATATCCTCAAAGCTGTTGATCCAGTTGTCAATGTTTTATCAATATCATTAAATGAATTTATAACGGATAAACAGAGAACAGACAAAAATGACTTATTCAATGTCTAGGTACAGCTTGAACAATCTATGATTAAGAAAGTCACATAAAATCCAGTTGCCAGAAAAGGTAGCTTGTTATCTTATTTATAGGGAAAAATGGACTTAACTTCTTACACTTCTGTTATCTACTTAATTGTCCATTGTTACTATCAGAATGACACAAAAAGATATTTGAATACCACAGATAGACTTGTTTAAATAGCATCATTGATTCAATGTTAGGTTAACTTCAATCAAAGCTGAAGATATTTTACCTTTGAGTCTTCAGATTTGAAACTGAGGGATGACCTATAATTGCCTATCAACGATTTCATCAGTACATGAGGATAAATACATCAATACTTTTTTTGCTAAAGGACTATTTGAATTGCATATTCCAAGGTTCAGAAAAAAAATCTTCCACCAAACATGACTTCTGTTGAACTGAAAGAACTATTTTGACCCCCCTCATATATAAATTAATATTCCTGTTGTTAGCAGTGTTAAATTGATTTTGTTAAAAAGAAGAACAACAGGAAAAAAACACTAATTTAGTACTCTTTCTTGTTGTCTTGGCACTGTGAAATCAAACATCAGGAAGCAATACGATTTAGAAGTAATATTATTTCAACACATTTGATTAACATTTGTTATGTTTCCTATGTCATTATTCACAATAGCCAGCATACTGCATATATGTGGAGTACAGACATTAGTTTAATCATGAACTTGAGAAATTGGACTGATCAAACTGAGAAATAAAACATAACCTCACTTGAAAGCAGTATAAGATAAATTCTTCTTAAATTTACTGTAAGTATACTGAAGAAGAAAATTAAAATTTCCAGCCCGTTAGGCTTCAGGAAAAGATCACCAACTTTTAAAAATCTATACATATATTACCATCATAAGTTTTCTAAGTTAATAGCAAACTAAATTGAAGTCTCCTGAAATAATCCTGTTGGCATCATTATCTTTTACATCGAAAATGTCAAAGAAAAAATAAAGAATCTCTGCAGGACCCAACAGTGTGAATAAGGATGAACTTTTCTAGACCTTCGATGCCATCTGCTGGATGGGTAAAAAGAATGCAATGAGCCTGACATATGTGAGTAGTATTTCTGCCACATGGAAATCCGAGGATGGGCTGTCGCCAGAACTCCTGGTACCTAGCAAGATAACTTCAAAATTAGGAAACAAATCCTTCTTGGGGCTGGGCAGCTCTCCAGGGGATGGAATAAAGATAAATACAGGATGACGTAGAACAGCAAACTGACAACATGTTTCTGTGCAAAGAGGAAATAACCATTTCAGGAAACAGGAAAGCAGACAACAACTTCACATCTTTTCAAGACAGTAGCCTCTCAGTTTGGACCCTAAACTTAGCACTTGTCTAGCTTTATGCAAAAGGATTTACTCTGCAAAGATGAGAGACATAGAAGAAACTACAACAAAATACAAGAATAGATGCTTTAAGATTGTTTAAGTTGTAAACCACAGAAGACTGACAAATCAAACTCCAGGGACAAAAAATTCCTGAAGGACTTTGTGTCCTTTGAAGACCAACAGAAGTGAGACTTGTAGTCTGTTTAACTGGACTCCAGATTTCTGCTCTGCAAGTTTGGACTTTCACACTGACAAGCTTTAAATACTGTAACATATGCAAAACAGTAAGTCTTCTGGGATACTTCCACTTCAGAGAGCAAATGGCAAAGTCACTTGAGAAAGAAAAATGAGACAGTGTAATAAGTGAGCAGTAAGATTTGAGAATTTTCTCCCTGAAGCAGCAATCACATACTTGAGAAATGTATGTTGAGGCACGACCTAACTATTTTTCCAAATCCAATACAGTCAATATTTGCATATTAAGATTGAAAACATCATCACTTATCATATTAAAACTACATTCTTACTGTCGGGGTGACCAACATTGACTTTTGTCATTGTTTTCTGTGGGGAACACAGACATGAATCTTCCAGCTAAGCCAATTCATCTCCATTGCAGTCCTGGTTGTGGAGCTTTCTGACTCTTTTGGATGGTCCTTTGCTCTCTCCTTTTTTCACCAGCTGGAAGTTAAGTGTCTTCTGCACTGCTGGAAATCTCTGATGATAGCATAGCATTGCTTGAGCCATGGCAACCAGCTGCAGCCATCATGCGTGGCTACTGTGCTGCATAGCTCTGGCTGAAAACTGTTGGGCTTCTATGCACAGGGCACATACTCTGTCCTGTGTTCTCAGCAGGTTTAAGTGATTTGCTACACCCTGAGTGCATTGGGTGGCATGTATACATGCAAAAGCATGTAATTCACATGAACTATCTGTCTCTGGTGCCCCAGCTGGAAACATGAAAGCCCTGTCTCTTACAAGAAGCAGCACACTGCTGAGGGTTATGGCCAATTTTACTCTTCTGCCTCTCAATGTGAAGTGCGTACTAGTTTTGCTCCACTATCAGCTTCACTCTTTTTACCCCTATTACCCCTCCACTGCTCCCACTTATAAGTGTGCACATCTATGGAAGCAGAATCCTTTCAGTCTCTCCTCTTATAGCAGCCATGCAACAACAGTGAGCAGGAGAAAGAGTAATTCCTAACTCCTGATAAATCCTTTAATTTCTCTCCTCAGTACATACTAACTTGGACAGCACAATCTCTCCCTTGCATCTCAGTGAAGCTTGGTTAAAGTCTGCTTGCTTTGCCTGATTTGATGTTTGCCCTTCGTGCTCAACTTGAATGAGTTTATGCTCAGCTTTGCAATTTTGAAGTCCTTCTCACCTCAAAAAAAATATCCCTTTCAGGCCTTTTGCATTCCTAATAATCTTATTTGTATGCGACAATTGTAGCAGAAATTAAGTGTTACAGTAACCATCAATATTTGTAACCAGACATGCAAGTGAACACTGCCTAAATCCTGAAATGGAATTGCTGCTTGTTCAGTCCTCTCCTTCATCTCAGAAAACACCATTTAGCCAAGAAAGTACAAAGACAGACCCAGTAATACTTATCTAATTTGATTTTTCCCTTCACTGAACCTGTCTTCCGACAAACAATTAGTGGATGACTGTTATTCCTTGTTCTCACTGGTGGTAATTTAATTTGCCTCTTCATTT
The DNA here is from genome assembly GCA_008711295.1 of Anarhynchus alexandrinus. Taxonomy (NCBI): domain Eukaryota; kingdom Metazoa; phylum Chordata; class Aves; order Charadriiformes; family Charadriidae; genus Anarhynchus; species Anarhynchus alexandrinus. Next base: position 2,167,931 of record VUYV01000134.1, read on the forward strand.
TAATTAAAAAAATATTATTAAGCTAATTTTTAAGTCATTGCACTTTGCAGATCTATTGAGCCCTCCCCACAGAGAGGACAGAACTGCATACAGCCAAAATTGGAATCATTAGCTCATCAGTTACTTTGGGCAGGATTAGTAGGCAGGCCTCCTTGCTCCCAGCCAGGCGCCCTACCCACTGCTCTGAATTACCTCTTAAACTTGCAGTTGGAAGCCTAGGAACACAGTGGTAGAAGAAAAACCCATTGGTTGGGAGTAAAGAAGGAAAAGCATGTTATTAAATCCTAAGAAAATCAGCCCTCTGTTTTACCCATGTTTCATTTTACTGGTAGCCATGTGAAATCAGAGCCAAACCTGGTATCCTCATGTGTACTGCATTCCCTCACTATGGTGCAGACAGAGCCAGAAAAGCTGTAATAGAAAGGGGCATATGAATTAAAGGTGACATATCTCTGCTTCGGTTATCACTTTACCTGAGGAGTTCAGTATTGACCCAGGCCTAAATGTGAAATAACCAGCTGAACAGGCAAGTCCATTGGTGTACTTGATGGACAACACTGCAGAACTCAGTTTGTTAACAGCACCCTCAGACATGGTATTTTGCAGGCACCCGGTATTTGCACCAGCTACCGTGAGCACAGGAATCCTGATGATAAGATGGATATCAGAAATACACAGCATGCTAACCAAAGATTTGACACTGAAGTGTGCAATGCAATCTCTTACACTGGACTGTCATTCATGGCTTTGGGCAGAAGGGAAGATCCCTTCAAACTAGGAGTTTGCTGTTATCTGGAAGATGATTTTTTTTCTCCTGAAGGCTGGCAAGTGGAGGGAACAATCTGTTCATCTGTTTTACATTTCAGTCTTTCACAACTCTGTAATTATTCCTTCTGCCCTAGTTGAATTGCTTGCTGAACCTTGAAATTTGGCTGCTAAGTAGTGCTCAACTGGGATGTGTACTACAGCCAACTAAGAATCTGTACAGATCTCTTCTAAAGGATAGCACCCAGCACGCTTCTCAGTCACCTAATGAAGCAAGGCACGTTCCCAATGAGTCTGCTGCCCCATTAGTATTCAAACACTTGCTGTGGCACTTTGCATGTGAATGTCTGTGAATGCCTTGCTGAAAAATGACAATGACAAGGTATAAGGGAAGGCAGAAGTACAGAGCAGGGATGTGTCTGTGCCTGTGTGTACCCACCTGTGTGTTAGTGAGTGTCTAGACACAACAGTGTCATTCAGCCCAAGTCATCTGAAGCAATCCAAAACCTGTGGTGCTAGCATCGTTTAGGCTGTATCGCCTTCCATTGTAGTCATATAAAAATAGTCTTAAGTGCCAAGAGCCATCAAAAAAAGTGGATGTTCTGCTAACGCCCTTTCCACAGCAGAAACAGTATCCATTTGACTTGATGTCATCTCAGAAATAATTAGTGACACTGGCAAAAATGGGGATTAGTACCATCGTGGTATAGCAGGTAAGAACATGATTATAGGAAGAAGACGGATCTGTAGTGACAGCAGGGGACAATTAGCTTGGAAGTAAGTCATTTGAGAAATTCTTCAGGGACTGCTGTTTGTACCTATCTTATTGGAAATTTCCTTTAATAACTGTGTTGCAAAAAGTGGAAACACCATGCAGAAACCTAGTGATTAGCTCAAAGTTTACAGGCACTGTCCACATGGAACATGATGTGACTGAGAACTGGAAGAATGTATGTAAATGTAAGCAGTATAGATTCCAAAGTCATCCCTTCAGCAACAATAGCAAGAATTTCTGCTCTAAGCTGGAGATCAGTGGTTGAAAACTGCCAAGACAGCCAGGCAAGTGTGCATAACTGGTCCTAATGTATCTACATGTCACTAAGAAGGCAGTGCTGTGAGAAAGGCAAGTGCTTTCACAGGGCAGGTTCAAAGCAAGATCCAGAAGCACAAATAGTACTAGTGAGATGTTGTATAGGGCCCAGTTCAAGTCTGAGAAAGATTAAATCTCTTTGGAACAGGTGCAGAGAGGACAACTAAAATAATCACAGGAAAGAAGGCAAAACTACGAAGCTTGGCGTATTTAGTCTCACAAAATGAAAGCCAAGAGGAGTACCATTACTGTACTTGAATACGGTATGAATGCTGAAATCCTGAATGGCTGTGCTGGCATAAGACCTAATAAGTTTAAACTCATCACAAATACATTTATGCTGGACACAGGAAGACATTCATTTTCAGAAGAGACAGTTTCTGACCCATCATACTTTATCGCTAGAGTCATGAGGACAAAAAAAAAAACAACCCAAGCCAAACAACAACAACAACAAAACCCCTTAATTTATTTTAACATGTTTCTAGGAAATAAGAAGTCATATTCGATCTGCTGGCCGTGGCTCATATTCCTGCTTTCTACATTTGAGCTAAAGCACCATGTGTGGACACAGAACTACAGGGTTCCTGGTATGGCTGAGTTTCTGGTCACTGGCACTGGTTATCCTCAGGGACTTCAACATCCCTGGCATCTGCTGCAAGGGAAAGGCTGTCAGGGAGATTGCTGGAGGGTGTCAGGGACACCCAGGTGGCCAAGAAGGCCAATAGCATCAGAATAGGCCAATAGCATCAGAGTAGGCCAATAGTATCAGAAACAGCGTGGCCAGCAGTACTAGAGAAGTTATAGTCCCGCTGTTCTCGGCACTGATGAGGCTGCACCTGGAGTACTGTGTTCAGTTTTGCACCTCTGACTACAAGAAAGACATTGAGGTGCTGGAGTGTGTCCAAAGAAGAGCAAGAAAGCTGGTGAAGGGTCTAGAGCACAAGACTTATGAGGAGCGGCTGAGGTAACAGTGATTGTTTAGTCTGGAGAAAAAGAGGCTGAGGGGAGACCGTATCGCTCTCTACAGCTACCTGAAAAGAGGTTGTAGCGAGGTGGGGGTCGGTCTCTTCTCCCAAGTAGCAAACGACAGGATGAGAGGAAACAGCCTCAAGTTGCACCAGGGGAGGTTTAGATTGGATATTAGGAAAAAATTATTCACCAAAAGGGTTGTCAAGCACTAGAACAGGCTTCCCAGGGAAGTGGTTGACTCACCATCCCTGGAGGTACTTAAAGGACATGTAGATGTGGTGCCTAGGGACAGGTTTAGGGGTGAACTTGGCAGTGCTAGGCTAACGGTTGGACTTGATGATCTTAAAGGTCTTTTCCAACCAAAATGATTCTGTGATTCTCTAACACAGATGCTGGATGGACCAACCTGGGGTTGGACGCGTTACTTAAGAATAAAGAAGAACTGATCAGGGCTGTGATAGTGAACAGGAACCATGACTGTAATGATCCTGATGCAGAGGACGTCAAGATCCTGGGGGGGGTTAGGAAGGCAAGTAGCTCTGGACCTCATGAGAGAAAGCTGTAGCTTATTCAGGGAAGAGGTAGGTGGGAGGCAGCTCTTGTGGGACCCAATTCTGAAGGGCAAAGGAGCTCAAAAGTACTAGCAGGCCTTTAAAGATAATCTTCTCCAAACACAAGAAAAGTGCTGATGCTGAAGAAAAAAACCGCAACAGATATATCAGGAGGCTGGAATGGCAAAACAGGGAATTCATGGCAGAGGAATGAAAAAAAAGTTGTATATGGGTGGTGGGAGTTAGGACAGGTTATGAAAGAGGATATAGAAACACTGCTGAGGTGTGCAGAGATGTGATCAGGAAAACCAAAGCCAAGCCAAGGTTAGCAAGGGATATGAAGATCAACAGGAAGGGCTTTTGCTGCTACGTAAACGGTAAATCAGTCAAGGAAAGTACGTGCCTGCTTGCCAAATGGTTTGAGTGATATAGTAAATTCAGGCAAAGCCAAGGTACTCAGTGCCTTCTTCATCTCTGTCTTCACTGACACTGTTCCCAGACATTTTAGCCCAGTGGCAGGGACCAAGGAACAGAGGAATTCCAGTATCAGAGGATGTTCAACTCCGGGGTGTCCTAAGAAATCTTGTCCCATACAAGTCCATCAACCCTGATGGGATTTATCTGAGGGTGTTGAGTGAGCTGGCTGATGTCACTGTGAGGCTGCTCTCTGTCATCTTTGAAAGGTTGTGGAGCCTAGGGGAGGCACCAAAGGCTAGAGAGCGCCAAATGTTGCACCCCATCTTTAAAAAAGGCAAGAGGATGATCTGAGAAACTCCAGGACAGTCATCCTCGCTTCTGCCCCTGAGGAAGGTATGGACCGAGTCCTCTAGATAGCCATTTCTGGCCACATGGGAAACCAACATGGGTGAGGATAGCAATGCCAACTACATTGTTAGAAATACCAAGACTATTTCTGTAGTTTTCATACATTTATTGTATTATTTGACCATTAGAGCTAGACTAATAATAACAGTCTCCTGGTTCCCTTGGGGACTGGCGGGTGGCCCAGCTGCTGGCCCAGCCCTGGTTTTGCCAGCTCCTGGGGCACCCTCCTACTGTTGCTGGTGGGGGTTCCTCTTGTTCAGTAGTGAAGTGGCCTGAGGGCTGCTGGACCTCCTCTTTGGGGCTTGTCAGGGCCCCCCAGAGGAGCATTTGCTGCCCTGGCTGAGACTGGAGGGCCTGGGCACAGCCTCCTCTGGGTCCTCCTGCGGCTCTTCTCACTCCCTGTTGGCAGGAATGGGGGCAGAGGGGGTGCTGCTGGGACCCCCACAAAGGGCTGGGCTGTGGACAGGTGACTCCCCTTGGGAGGCAGCGGGTCCAGGGGCAGCACAGGGTTCTCTTCCCGCTCCTCGGCAGCATGGCCATCCCCCCGGCCCATCCAATGCCAGGCCTCCCCGCTGCACTGGTGCACGATGGTGTCAATCAGCCGGTGCACAAAGCTCCTCATGTGCCTGGCCAGGGCAGCCCGCAGCAGCTAGATCAGGGTTTTCTCAGCCAGGCCAAAGAGGTGCAGGCTGGACAGGATAAGCCTCTGTGCTGGCGATACTTCTCAGTGGCCACCTGCGAAGATCATCTGCAGCTCCTGTCACAGCCAGAGCCACATGGGCTGGAGCAGGGCTAGGTGCTCTCAGCAGAGCAACACCCAGATGTGGGGATGGAGGCTGCCCACAGGAGCCCCAGGCACGAGCCCTGCAGCTGATAGCTGGGATGCTGCAGGGTGATGGAGATTGTGGGTGGCTGGGTGTCCAGGAGCTCCTCCTGTCATGTGGGCAACCACTGATGGTGCTGCAGATGGTGTGACAACACGCTTCTCAAAGTCATCATCCCCCCACAACCAATGCAAGATGGAGGTTACCGTCCTCTTGCAGAGGGGGCACTCGGGCTTGCTCTCAGCCCACCACAGGATGCACATGTAGCAGAATTGGTGGAGGCATGAATAGAATGGAATAGAATAGAATAGAATAGAATAGAATAGAATAGAATAGAATAGAACAGAATAGAATAGAATAGAATAGTTCCAGTTGGCAGGGACCTCCAACAATCATCTAATCCAAATGTCTGACTATTGCAGGGCTGGCCAAAAGTTAAACCCTGTTATTAAGGGCATTGTCCAAATGCCTCTGAAACACTGACAGGCTTGGGGCATTGACCACCTCTCTGGAAGCCTGTTCCAGTGTTTGACCATCCTCTTGGTAAAGAAATGCTTCCTAATGTCAAGTCTGAACCTCCCCTGACACAGCTGTGAACCATTCCCATGCACCCTGTCACTGGATCCCAGGGAGAAGAGATCAGGACCTCCCTCTCCGCTTCCCTTCCTCAGGAAGTTGTAGAGAGAATAAGGTCGCCCCTCAGCTGCCTTCTCTCCAAACTAGACAAGTTAGATAGGGTTTTCCCTTTGTGAATCCATGTTGACTGCCTGGTGACTGCATTGTCCTTGAAATGCCTTTCAGGAGCACCCAGTAGGACCTTCTCCATCATTTTTCCAGGTATTGAGGTTAGACTAACAGGTCTGTAGTTCCCTGGATCCTCCCTCGTGCCCTTCTTGTAACTGGGAATAATGCTGGCTAGCTTCCAGACAGCAGGGACCATCCCAGACTCCCAAGACCTTTGGTTGATGATTGAGAGGGGTCCTGCTGTAACATCTGCTAGCTCCTTCAGTACTCTGGTATCAATCCCACCAGGCCCCATGTACTTAAAAACATTCAGTGGATACAACCAGCCCCTCACAATTTCAGGGTCCACAAATGGAAATTCACTGTTCCCACAATCATGGTCCTCCAACTCAAGAGAACCGGGCAGTCCAAGCTCTGTCACTAGTATTAAAGACGGAGGCAAAACAAAGCATTACATGCCTCTGGTTTTTCTGCAGCCCTATTTGCCAGGTGTCGTGGTTTGGGCCAGATTGGCCACTCAGGTGGAACAACAGATGATCTCCCCTACCTCTTTTCAGAGAGAGGCAGGAGAGAGAGAGATGAGTTTAGAAGAAACTAAACTATTTTAATGAAATATTATTAATAAAATAAAAAGGAAATAATGAAATATATACAAAACTGTATCAAGCTCCCAGAATGATGATCATGTCACTGGGTGGCACTGGGGAAATCCCAGACTGGACTCAGTGATGGACGGGAACTGGATTCAGGATCGGGATCAAAGGCAGATGAACAGACAGTCCTCCTCGGACGCTGGCCACTGACGAAAGAGGGCTGACCCTTTGATCCCTCAGCTTTTATACTGAGCATGAGGCAGATGGGATGGAATGCCCTGTTGGCCAGTTTTGGGTCACCTGTCCTGTCCGCTCTTCCCTGCAGGTGGGACCCCTCTACGCTTTTCTGCTTCTGACCCTCCAACGAGGCAAATAACCAAGTTATCTGGCCTTGGGTGTTTTAGCAATAAGTATAAGCAAGAGCCTCTCTGCATACCATTCCTTGGCATAAATTATAAACAATCAGGTCTCATCACTCTGAGAGCGAACAGTTTCTGCACAATATGCTGTTAATTTCAGTAATTAGAAGAGGCCCAGCTAAGAAGGAAAGTTACTGAACAAAATTGGTCCTGTTTTACCTCAAACCAGGACACTAGGGGACTATCGTCATCAAGTATCAGCCCAATGTTTTCCTTCTCTTGCTATTAACATACTTAAAAAGCCCTTTCTTGTTGTCTGACACAACACTGGCCACTTTCAACTCTAGTTGAGCTTTGGGCTTTTGTGCCATTGGGACCTGGGTCTTCCTTTGGGGTCCGGCAGCAGCTCTTGGTGCCAAACCCAGAAGCTGCCACCTTCTGTCCCTTCCCTCATCTTGCATGGCCAGCTTGGCTGCAGCAGGGGTGATGGAGAGGTGTGTGAGAGGAGGGCGAGCAGTCCTGAGGAGCATGGAGAAGATGCGCTGCCATTTTGTGGGGTTCACTTGCAGCAGAGAGGAGCTGTGTTGGGGGAAGTCCTGCAGAGAGCATGAGATGGGGGGGTGGGGGTGGGGATGGGTGTGCGGGGTGTGGGGGAACTGACAGCACCCACCTGCCAATGGAGGGGCCTTTCCAAGCAGAGGAGAAGAAATGCCAGTGCCAAGGCTGGGTCTGGAAGAGGAGGGGGAAAGAAAGCCTGTGCTCGATGGCAGCAGCACGTCCATCGTTCTCAGCTCATGTCCCCGTAGCACTTGAATGAGGGGAAAGAGGGTCCAGCAAGACCAGACAATGTGACTCAGTGGTGCTCAGATCAGCGCAAAGAGGCCCCCCAGGTCCATAGGGCCAGGCTTACGGCGCTCGAATCAGGGCAAAGGGCCCCTGCAAGAGCACAGGGCCAGGCGCCATGGCACCTTGCTAAAGGCAAAGGGGCCCTGCAAAACCAGAGGGCCAAGACCCATGGCAGTGTGCTCTGGGGAGAGACACACTCAGAGAGCAGAGGTCCAGCCCCATGATAGTCAAAGCACTGCAACGAGGTTGTGCGAGGCCAGAGGGAGAAGCCCCCATTGGCGCTCTGCTAAGAACAGTGAGAGGAGACAGTGGGCATAGCCCCAGGAAAAGGGGCAGAGAGCAGCACGGGTGGGGATAACAATGCCACCTGCTCTGTTAGTAACACTGAGACATGGTCTGCAGTCCTAAGGCCTTTATTTTCTTCTGCTGTCTGATAATCAGACTTAGAGGGCCGGGAGCCCTTGAGGGCTGGTGCATGCCCCAGCTGCTGGCCCAGCCCTGGTTTCGGCAGCGCCTGGGACCTTCTCCTAGTGCTGCTGGCGGGGTGGCCTCTTCTTGGCTGGAGAAGAAGCACCACGTCTGCCCGCCATCCTCTTCGGGGGTTGCCGTGGCCCCGCAAGGGAGCGTTCCCCGCCCAGGCCAGAAGTGGATGGACGTGCCGCGGCCTCCTGGGGCTCCTCCTGCGTCTCCTCTTGATCCCCGGGGATGGGAGTGGGGGCAGAGGGAGGGCTGCAGGGACCCCCACGAAGGGCAGCTGCTGAGGTGTTGGAGAGGTTGTCTGTGTTGGTTTCTTCAGGGTTGTCACAAGGGGCCGTGCCAGGTATGGGAGACCCCCCTCGGGAGGCAGCAGGGCCAGGGGCAGCCGTGGGGCTGTCCTTCCACCCCTGGGCAGCACAGGCATCCCCCAGGCCCATCTGACATTGGGCCTCCCTCCTGCACCAGTGCACGATGGTGTCAATAAGCTGGTGGACAAAGCTCCCCGTGCACCTGCCCTGGAAAGCATCAAGGTGCTTATTGGCGATGATGGAGGCAGTTGCTGCTGGCCCTGGGGAGGGGTGGAAGAAATGCCCAGGTCCCTCAAGAAGGAAACCCTCCCAGCTGCCCAGGGTGAGGTTTCCCCTCCCAGCTCACCTCTGCTGCTGCGAGCGCACCTCCTGAGTGCCCCGGCTGCCTGAACCTGGCATGGCCAGGGAAAATCCTTCAATGGCTCCTCCCGTCTCTTGTCTTGTGCTCGGCATCGGTGTTTCATGCCAGTCACCAAGGCCTCAGCCATGACTCCCCAGGGCCTCCTCAGGTCACTCTGGCCATGGCAGTCGTCTCCAGGCACATGCAACAAGAGGGATTCATTCAATAACATCTTGTGCCTCCCTGGGAGGCTGCAGGACAAAGTCCCATAGGCTCTCTCTGCACCTCAGCACTGCTGGCCAGTGCTCTGGGCCCCACTGATTCCTCCCACAGAGGAGGGCATAGGCAGCACTTGGCTTGCTCTCAGGGATTTTCTCCTATTTTCTCTCCTATCCAGGGTGGGGGGAGGTGGGTAGGGGTGATCCCCTCTACTCAGTACCCATCAGGCCTCATCCAGGCACTATGTCTTGTTTGGGACCCCGGACAGGAGATACATTGACAAAACCAGAGGGCATCAGGGGAGGCCACTGGGACTGTGGGACTGAAGTACTTGCCCTGACAGGAAGGACTGCGGGGCCAGGGCTGGTTCAGCTCAGAGCAGAGAAGGGTTTGGGGCACCTCACAGCACACCCCAGTGTCTATAGGAATGGGATCAAGGGGATGGGGACAGGCTCTTCCCTGTGACGCATGGCAGGAGGGCAAGAGACAGTGATATCAACTGAAACTAGAAAGTTTCAGCATGGTTAGAAGGGGAAAAAAGTGAGAATCATTAAGCCAGAGAGGCTGTGGGATCTCTATCCTTGGAGGTTTTCAAAATCTGGCTGGGCAAAGGTCTGAGCACCAGGGTCTGAATTGATTCTTGACCCTACTCCAAGTAGAAGTCTGGACTAGAAGCTACCCATGTCCCTCCAAACTACAATGATTCTGTGGTCTCTGTGACCTAGGAGTTAGTATTGTTTTACATACAGCTTTACATGGACAGAGTAGCTACACATACAAGTGAATTCCTGTTTAATCCAGAGGGCCCTCACTCTCCAGCTGTCAGGTTATGCATACGCTAGGAAAGCAGTGTACTGCAGCAGCTACATTACTCCACAGCAGATGGCCTGTGCAAGCTATGAACACTGTGACAAAAGCGTCAGAGCATAGCATATTGTTCTCTTTTATCTGGCAGTCAGGATAGAAAGCAAAGTGTTGGAAGTGTATGCTCAAAATCAAGTAATGCATAAATCCATGGTTAAGTCTCTATAGAAAGATCTATTTTGGTGTCTATTTCCTCACACCATGCTGGAAAAGATTAGTCTGTGTGTGGGGCACTACAATTGAGGCCAAATTTGTTTAAATGAGTTCTAACTGCATTTTGATTAAATTAAAATACTTTCAGATAACCACCGTGATGACTGTAATATGATTAATGACTCATGCAAAAATAAACCGACCTAATTTACTCATAGTATGCCCAGTTAGACCAGTAGGATTTGATTCATTATTTTTCAGATAAATATTATTCTTGGAATCAATGTTCTAGATTAATTGCTGCCAATTTCTGATGTCATTTCCCTAGGAGCTTTTCATAGTGCACTCAGCAATCCATTCTGCAACTGCTCAGTCCAGCCCTGAAGTTGGGAAGACCCTCACTGTGACACTGTTCAATTGCAGAAATAGCAATGGGCTTTCCTGGCTGATCGCATTATTTGCCATTCTAACATCTCATGCAATAATTGGCCTCGCTTTGGAAATACTCAGATGTCTGGACTTTCCATAGCAGCTGTGCAGAACTACAGAAGGCCAATATGCAGCTTCCGGCTTCCATTTGTGCTTGTTATTACAGCACGGGCATTGACAAAGACAGGACAGAAGCTCAAACAAAGCCTAAATATTAAAATAGTTGGCAAAGAGTCTGCACTCTGAAACACTGTAAAATCCACCTATAGCAACAACAGCCTTTCCTGCTAACAGACCCAGCCATCAGATAGCTGTCCTCAGGGACACACATTGGAAATTGTCAAACCCAAATCATTTTTATTCCCTTCCCTCTCAACTGTCTAGCACTCCAAAGAAGCCAGTGATTAAATAATGAAATTTTTCAGGTATTGTCCTGGTTTCAGCTGGGACAGAGTTAATTTTCTTTCTACTGGTTGCTGTGTTTCAGATTTGGTATGAAAGGAATGTCAGTAACCCATATTGTTTTAGTTGTTGCCAGGTGTTTTTTGTACTTTTCAATGACTTTTTTCAGCTTCCCATAGCAGCTGAAAAGGAGCCTAGACAGAACACCACAATGGCCAATGGAATATTCCATATCATAGACAGCATGTTCAGTATATAAATGGGGGTTGGCTGGGGCTGGGGGCGGAATTCACAATCACTGCTTGGGATGGTGACAATTTGTGAGAGTGACTTGTGTGATTATTGTTATTACTGTTAATATTGTTAGTATTGTTACTTTTCTTTTTTTGTTATTGTTCTATTAAACTGCCTTTATCTCAACTCACAAGGTTTTTTTTCCTCTTTCCCCTCCTTCCCTCTCTCTTCTCCCCACCCTTCTGAGGGGAAGGGCGGCTGAGCGAGTGGCCGCATCGCCCTAGTTGCTGGCTGTTGTTAAACCACAATAGAAATAAAAAGATTTGTGCATTTCCAAATAAACTCTCTTGAAGCATACTCTCCTCACTGACAAGTAGTCTTTATGCATACACAGATTTACAGAGTTTAATTCTGTAATTAACCCAGTCAATAGGCTCTTCCAGGCATTGACACTGATGGGCCAAGCTTCCAGAGTCACTAGCCACAACCGTTACAAGCCTGGAAGAAGACCTCTCTTTTAAAATGCTTTGGGCAACATGCAGTATGCAGCCTGGTATTCAACTGCAAGCTCCCATATGGCCTTTCTTGGCAAACCCTGTATCCTGGAGCAGTAAAATGACACTGATATGACTGCAAGAGAGCCTATAAACAAACATACAAAAATATATATGAAGAGGTTAGATTCTAACTGCAGGCACAGTGCTGGTGTGAAGCTGGACTGTCAGAAGCAATACTCTAGGAATAGCTCTCAGCAGCAGTGTGCCTTGCAGCCACTCCCTGAATTGAGATTCCTCTCCCCACTGCTTTTCCCTTGCTTCCTTAATAAATGGGGTAAAATGAATTAACAGTGATTTCAAACTAGGAAGTTCATGTACTCACTATAGTTACTGCACCTAAATCTCTCAGGGCGGGAGGGGGGCCAGGGGGAGGGGAATAAAATCAAAGGTTTTGCTACTGAATGAGAACATTTATGATATGCTTAAGGAAAATTTGCAGATTAGAGTCAGCTGAGAAATCTTTTGTGGGTTTCCCCATGCCTGGTACTGATTTTACAGATGGGAAATATAATCTAGATATTCCTAATACAATTACTACACCCACATAATTAGTGTAATAAATATATAAGCCTGTCAAGATGATAGTCTAATGCACTTGCCACACTGTTATTTTATAGTGAATTCCCAGTATTCTTGGCAGCTGTTTGAGTGCCAATCAAGATAAAAGGTTAACAACAAAAAAGCAATAGCTCTCAAAATAAAAGACTCCAAGTGTTAAATCCTACTTAAAAGAAATTTCAGTCCCCTTTTATCACTAAAGGCTAGGTTTCATTTTGATCTCATGCTAACTTTATGTCAGTGTGTATGAACTACAGGTTCTTCTGTGCAGATTCCAGTGCTAACAACCATGGTGTCCAAGTGCTGGAGGAAATTCTAATGGGAATTTCCATGCTTTTGGGTGTGGTGTTGAGAATGCACATAATGATTTCCCTCACCTGAGGGAGTACCACTGCTTCAGAGTGGGATTTCTCCAAGTCTGAAGGCTCCACTCCCTTTTGATGACTTTTTTCAGACCTTGAAGCGTGCCGACATGAGAGATCACTGATAAAGCCAACGAAAAGTAACATCCAGACTCTCTTCTGCCTGCAGCTGGTAGTGGCTGAAGTAGTTACAACTACTTTGCTGCAAGTTCCCACTGCTCCCATGGTCACTGACTAATACCTCACGGTCTAGTAAGCTGATTAACCTGAGCAGCTGCTCTTTACTATCATGACAAACCCAGTGTGAAGCTGCTTCAGTGTTGTCTTGCACAATAAATGAGAATTACTGTGGAAGGTTGGTAGCAGTTTCATATCTCAACTAAACCTCTGAATTACTCCTGTAGTGAAAGAAATAATGCTACCAACAGGAGACAGATAAAGGTACTGAGTGTATGCAGATCTAGATTAAGGGTGAATTAATTTACACTGTATCAGTTACTGCAAACTGCAATCTAAGTGCCGATTCACCTACTCCAGAGATGTGCTTGCAGTTGGTTCAGCCTTCCTGAAAGGTGTACCGGCGTTCTCTGCTCTTACATGTTACAGAGAAAGCGAATGGGAGCTCTGCATAAAGGCGTGTGCAACGGAGACCAGGCAACTCAATGGAAAATCTCACCCTAGTGGAAAAATAAACACTACATCCTAGGACGCCTCACACTAATTCATGCCCATTTAATGTCAACAGCCTGTGGAAAATGCTTGCTTTTGAAACATTTTTCTGGGATAGGTCATTCATTGTGAAAGGTGTAAATGCTGTCTTTCATTAAGGGTACGGAGGGAGCTCTTCATGTTACCACCAGCCAGTCACTCTGCTACTTTCTCTCACTTCTCCATTACCAGTGGGTGTTCCATTTGATCCAAAGCCCCTCCAGACCATGCTGCCCTTCTGGAGCCCTTCTACACATCTAGCTAAGTAACAGCTCTTCCTAACCACCATCACAAGCTCAAAATCTTGCCTCCCCCTCCCATATCTCTGTTGCTGCTCATTTGCTGGTATCCAGCCTCACAGGCATCCACCTGGAGTATAGTTATCTGCATACTTCATCCTGGTTCAGCATAGTCAAGCTGCTTTCTCCACCTTCAGGGCCTTGTGCAGGCCACTCTACTGTTCCTGTTGCTTCTCACTTGGTTTTGAAAAGTTAGTGCTTGCCTCCAAGAAGTCTGAAACATAACTTCTGCTATGAATGTGCTGCTCTCTTGCAAGCACCTTTTAGTTCCTTGCTTCCTTAGATTGTCAGTTCTTTGGGGTGCAAACCACCTCCATATTCTTTATCTGCCATCAGTCCTAATATATGGGTAGGATTTGTAAAAATTACGGTAATGCTAATAATGATTGGTAGCCTTAATAACATACAGGTGTCTAAGAAAGTGGGATGACCCAGGCAACAGGGTGTAGGCACTTATTTCAAGTTAGTGCAGAGATTGAATGCACTGACTTACCACGAGCATTGACTGATGCAAGTATTTGCCTTGATGTTGAGCCTTTTACCAAGAGTAACGAGACAAGCTGTAGTAACATGCAATAGGGGATTTTTTGGTGGTTGAAGAGGTGAAACACACATAGTCAGATGTGAAAACACACAGACGTGTACGCACTGATCTTGTTATGCACAGCCCTGTACAATGGTGTCGGGTCTAAGGGTCTGTAACAGTCATGGTCCTTGAAGCCAGGAGTATGCTCACACCTTTGAACTGGTATGTGTAGTGAGAAAATTCACTCAGTGGTGAGAACTTATCCTAAGATGTTTGACTCTCTAAGCAGGGTCTTAGCCTTAGGCCTCTGCTTGATGGACTTCACGCAGTGCGAGGCTTGAAGGTGTTACTTTCCCAGGTTGTCAGGCATATTATCCTGTTGCTCAACATTTTACTTGCTTAGCCTCTTCCTCTTTTTTCTCTTTATGATAGTTTTTCTCAGGTCTCAAGGCTGTACTTCTTCCACGACAAGTAACTTGACTACTAGTGATTTTTTTATAGCCTCAGGGATGCTCTTTTAGCTCACATCCATGTTTTCAAAGCCTTTGCTGTTACCTTATACTTGAACTGCACATAGTAACATGAGACACTGTTATAAAGCTTCTTTTCACAATGTAATTTCTCATGACAAGTCAACAAGCACAACAGACCTGGTCTTCTAGCCTCACACAGTTAGCATAAGGACTGTGGTCTCCTACCAACAACAGCAAAACTACTTTTCCTGGGCCACCAGCAGCTGAGAGAATCAGGTCCTTGCACATTTGCTGTAAATAAGCAGGCTTGCATCAGACCTGTTTACTGTATCAGCTGTCAGATTCTCCTTCCATTAAATGTAACATGACAGAGAGAGACCCATGAGGTCACAGACTCCAGCTGCTAGCTATTGTGAGCTCCGCAACACGTATACGCACTCTGATAAACTACCAGCAAGACCCTAAGCTTTGGATGACTCCTTCAGTCAGAAAGGGGACAGCACTGATACATGTACCTATCTCTGTGTGGTTTAAAAGTGCGCATCTTTCCAAATTCCAGATGCACTGAGGTTACGTAAGGAAACCTGGCTGCAGGGAAAGGTGTACCAGAGGTGCACATACTTTCCAGTTATCTTCCCTACCACATTTTGGTTTCACTGTGTTTTCCTCCCCCTCTGCAAGAGCCAGCTGTAATTCATGGCTTCCCCTAGTGAGTTGTAAGACATGAAAACACACACCTCCATTTGGGAGACAGCAGTTACTGGGGATTCATGGACAACCAAAAAGAGCTGAGCAGGACATCACCATGGTGGCATGAATTTGGAGTAACTGCTCCAGGGAGATCAAATTACTTGGAAACGAAAATCCAGGAGTTCTGAAAAACAGAAAGTAATCACCGTATGCATTTGCCGTCAAAATGTCTTTCTCACTTTTGGGCTTTATTTCACATCTCTTTCAAATCAATGTAAGTTTTTCTATTTGCATAGAAGAGGTTTGTTCGCTCACTGAGTCAGCTTACAAACTGTTGTGAATTAAGTCAGTAAGTGTGATACTCCAGACTGAACACAGGGCAATTACCCAAAATACTTCAGACACAAAAAAAACCCAAACCAAAACAAAAAACACACAAAAACCTAAGCACTGGCTGTCAAGGAGAAGCACTATGAAGCTGAAAGACTAGAGTAGTTTGGGAACATTCCCCCCTCCCCCCGCCTTAATTCTGCAACCGATGGGAAGCAGCCTGAAGAAAGACCTGGAGACTCAAGCTCTGCCATAACCTGTTTTAAGGAGCTGAAGGGGCTGAGCTAGAGGAAACACCAAGAAGTTGTTTATTTAATTTAGGCCCCATACAGTGAGTCGTCCTAACTTCCTGTACCACTCAGCAGGGAAAAACAAAATAAAATCACAGCTTTATTTTTCTCATTCTATTTCCTCAAAGTTCAAATAAGCGGTCAGGAAAAACATTATCCTTAGCAGTTCACAGCCTTTGGAATTGACTCCCAGTTATGCTGAGGCTTTTACAAGCTCTCACAGCAGAGCTAAACAGCCACAATGTAAATGAACCCTCGCCCCACCACAAACTGAGCAGAACTGTTTCATACTATAACCAGCAACCACAAAAATCAGAATGAGTAGTTTACATTTAACATATTCTGAGCAGAAAAGAGTAGTGAAACTGACACAACCCCTCAGCAGGAAGTACTTTCATTTGCATGTGAAGCTCAGCACTTACATATGCTGGACTGCTGAATGAAAAGTTTAAAAAAAATCCCTTTTATTTTATCTGCAGAGTACAGAATTAGATCTGGTATCAGGCAATAGTGAAAGTGAACAAGCAGCATATTTTAAGTTGTAACCACAATAGCAATATTTGATCTCATTCCTCTTTTTTTGGGTTTTTTTTTTTTTTGAATGGCTCTCCATGCAATGCAAGCAAGTTATTCTGTGCTGCCAAGAATGCTGGATTCCTACTAGCAACAGTCAGCAGTTTCATTTTGGTTGCGAAAGCCCTAAGAGGCTTTGACTGTCTAGCAGCTTTGTGTCAGAGCCTGAGCTGGATGATGACAGAAGCAGCACCACCAGCTGTGTGTGCAACACATACACATTCATACACTCCTGCAGGGAGAGGTGTCTCCCACTTTCCCTTTGTATTGCAATGCAGCCTGTCAGCCCCTGCTCCGCTGCGCTGCTGGTAAGTAATTGTTATGAAGCCAAGCTTACTGTAATAATGAGTTAAAAGATGTTTTTTATTACAAACATTATGTTGACAATGTGGCAGTGTAGAACTTCTCAAGGCATTACACAATACTAAGAAATCTGAGGTTTAATTATGTTACAGTGTCATCTTCTGCAGAAAGACAGCCTTGGTTACAAAGAAAATGAGGTGGGGAGATCCGACATGTACTGATGGAAGATGTTATATGGAGCCTGGGCAGGGGTCTCTTTTACCAGGATAGCTGGCTCAATTCAAAGATGCTTTGTAGCAGGGCTCTCTCTTCACTGCCTAAGGACTACTGGGGGAAACAGCAGTTAATAACTCATCAAAGGCAAGCACTAACTATTGAAACCAGCACTGATGGAATTGAGGTACTACGTTGTCCAGCTCACTGCACCAGTTTCTGTGATAAGCAAGTAATCTCCTGGGCTCTCTATTTGTATGCATGCAATCGAAGTGAGGTTGAAACAATAACGCGGCAGAGGATACAGACTTTAGGAAAAGCAAACAAAGAACTTATAAATGTTAGTTATAAAGCTTGGGATGACTAGAGAACTAGGCTAAGCTTTTGAAATATGCACAGTGTAAGGCTTGTCATGATTTTGAAAAGCCATTTGGTCTTCAAGAAGCTTGTGCTAGGTGTAACAATACATTGTTACCAACTTCTTGGAGGAAAGTCTTTCACTGTGCTGGAGAGCTGCTGTGGTGACAGGTAGCTTCTTTCTTGCCATTACAGTTGAGGGCTCAGTGCATCAGCCGATGCTGCTAATGAGCTGCGCCCACATTGAGTGGGCCCACCACCTTACAGCATCACGGTGGGGAGAAATGGGGAAGGAAACGTTACTGCCCACTGCGTGTACATGGGGCAACAGAGCAATCTGTGCCCTTCGGCCTGCTGAGACAAGGAGCTGGCTCACTCAGCAGCACAGCCACCTGCCTCACATCACACCTGCCAGCGAGGAGACGCTGAATAACGCCAGCTCCCAGCCGCCGCGGGCCCGCCGGACGGACAGACGGACACACGGCCTCAGACCCCACACCACCCACCGCCACCCTGCAGGAGAAGGTTGCAGCCTTCCCCCCGCCGCCCCCTACAAACACGTATGTCTATATTAATAAACTTGCAACAATAACTTATAAACGATGTATGGCCACACACATCCGCAACAGTATTTCCCGCTCACGCACCTCCCTCCCTCACAACCTCTCCGCTCCCCGCTCCCCGCTCCCCTCCTCCAAGACCCGCCGCGCCTGCGCACTGCTCCCGCAGCCCGCCGCGCACCTCCCCGCGCCTGCGCATAACGGCCGCCTCGGGCGGCGCAGCGGGCAGGCCAGGGGGCGCCCCACAGTCGGGCCGGTTGCGCATGCGCGCCGGCGCCCCACCTCTCCGTGAGCGTGAGGGGAGCCCGCCGCCTCCCCGCCCCCTCCCGCCGAGCGGCGGCGCCCGCTGTCCCGTCCCGTCCCGTCCCGTCGCTCTTCCCTCCCCACGCCGTGGCCTGGGCCGCGGGGGCCGAGCCCCGCCTAGGCTCCGCTCCGCCCGCCGCCGCGCAGCCAGCGTGACTGGCGCTCGGGGACTGTGCGGCACAGGGCGAGCCGTTGCTCCGCCTCCTCCTCCCCCTCCCCCTCCCCCTCCCCGCTCCTCTTCTTCCTCCCCTTCCTCCCTCTCCTCCCTACTCTCCGCCTGTCCCGCTACGCTGCGGGGGACGCGGCGGTGACGGGCGTCCTGCAGCCGCCGCCATGCAGATCACGCTGAAGACGCTGCAGCAGCAGACCTTCCGCATCGACATCGACCCTGAGGAGACGGTGCGGGCCCGCGCCGCGGCGGGAGGCGGTGGGAGGGCCGCGCTCCGTTCACCTCCCGGGCTCCGGCCTCCCTCCCACTTCCCGGAGGAGCGGCCCGGGCCGCAGCTGTTGGGAACGAGAGCTGGAGGCGGAGGAGGGGGCTTTCGCCTGATCCCGGGGTGGGGGGCGAGATGGGGGAAGGTTGAGGACGGACCCCCCATTCTCCCCCCGCCGGGGGAGGGGCGGGCAGCGTCTGCGGGGGGGGAGGGGTCGCCGGAGTTTCCGTGGGGGCCTAGGCCGGGTGG
>VUYV01000134.1:2186746-2281306 GCA_008711295.1 Anarhynchus alexandrinus
GAGGGGGTCGGCGGTGATACGGGGCCTTCCCTGAGGGGGTCTGAGCCTTTTTCCTCGGGGTGCAGAGAGGTGTCCTGTTGGGTGAGAGTGACTTGTCATAGCTGGAGGGAAGGGGGTTGTTGTGGCCAGTCCCCCAGCGGGTGGGCTTTCTGCGTTGCTTTGGAGAGGCAATGCCCAGAAGGTGGAAGGGCAGAATGGCTCACGTTGTGCTGTGGAGGAGAGGAGCAAGAGGGCTATGGGAAGCTAAAGTTTTTCCTTTCAGGAATATGCGTGCCCACACCCGTGGATTAGTGGGTAATGGGGCAGAGTAGTAATCTCTGCTCTTTTATATAGGGTTTGTTGGGAGTGGGTCACTGCCTCCTGTGTGTGGGGGTTAGTGCAGCAGAAGGATAATGTGGTGCTTGCTCTCTACAGATTCCCGCCTAGAAAGGAAATGTAGGGAGAGTTGTAGGGCTCTTCTCTGCAGGAGCGTGTACTAGAGAGGAAGGAGCTCGTGAGCGTTTGCTCTTAGATGCATCCCTGTATGCTTAGGCAAGTGTATATGGTGTTTGATGAAGGTGGATGATTGCAGGGAGGCTTTATTGTTTTGCCTACAGTGTGACCTGCTGTGATTAATCTGTGCTTATGAGGTGAGGGAGGGCATGTGAGATTCTGCTGACCACTGTAGGGTGAATGCTCGTGTCTCCTGCAGAGCAGGCGTTTGGGTGTGTGGCGAGGGTTTATAATAGAGTTAGTCTCCCCTATTGGCAGGTTTCAGTGCCTGTGTATCTCTGTACTTACAAGACTAGGAGGGGGGAGAGGACGGGTTTTGGTTTCAGGTGAATGTATTCTACTGGCACATGGGAATCTGCTGAAAAATCCGCTGCGAGATGCAGTGTTCTGAGATGAGGGGAAAGGCCTGAAGTAAGCTTGCAGGGTTGGAAGTTGCCTTGTCACTTGCCTGAGCATGGATGGTTGCCTCTGATAGCCAAGTTCAGACATCCTTGTGGCCTCCTTTTGAAAGATTTGGGGAGTTTAGCCTCTGAAGGTGTGTCTGCAGCAGTCTTTCATGTGACATGTCGGCAATGAAACTCTGGAAATAGTGGAACTTTGCATCTGTTTTTATAAAGTCTGTTGGTTTGCCCTCTTCCACTTCCATCTTAAGAAAAATAAAGTATGACAGTTAAAAGTCAGACTAAGAGTTTATTTGGGTGAAAAGTGTGGCAGAGATGGCAAATGTCTAGCTGAAGCATGTGTTAGAAACCTTCCAGGATTTCAAACATTAGTCTTTACTTGTTACTGGGAAAAGCTCTCTTTTCATCTTTTCTCCTATTCTCTGTGTTCATTAAGGTCCTGGGAAATAAAATTAAGGAGAGGGCTGAAGGAATGCTGCCAGTCAAAACCCTCACCAGTGTATGAGACAGCAAAATGCATTAGCTAGAAGTTGGATTATGGGAAATTAGACTACACTCTCTGTTTATAAATGTAGTGGCTACAAGAGTTCGGTAACTGAAACGAGAATGCTTCTCATGAGGAGAACTTGTTTTTAAAGTGAGAATGGTGAAGCCTTGATCTTACTAGTGATAGAGGTATGGAGGTGAAAAATGTATTTAAATTTCCTCAGTCTACTTTTTAGAAAATTACAAAGAAATTGGTGTTGAAAGTGTTGTAAATCATAGGACTTAATGAAGAGAACACTTTTGAGACTTCAGTTGGAAACCAAATCTGTCAAAATTGGAAAATGATTCAAAATGTAATCTGTTAAGCAAGTGTTTCACAAGAATATATTTGAAAGTTCTCAGTCTGATTTTGAAAAATACTAACTTTAGCTAAGTGCACTTGTTTCTTAGATTAATTTTCTAACATTTTGAAACAAATGTGTTTGTTTTGCAGAGTTCAGGGAATATTGCTTTTCGTCTTTGATCTGTAAGTGTGTGTTTCTCTGCTAGAGGTAGGCTTGTTTACTTGGAGCTGTGCCCTATACTGTGACAAGGCCAAAAAACATCTAGTTGTCATAGGCCTAGGAAACTTGTTGCTCTGAAATCGGATTCTGGTTCTCTAAAATTGGTTTCTAGTTCTAGCAGTTTCTCCCCTTATTCTCAATACAAAGTTAATCTGAGGAGATTTGATGTTACAGTGCAAGGTGGTATTCTAACAAGAGTTTATGATTGTAACTGAAAACTGTCACTAATAGGAATACTTAAACCTTTTGAAGCAACACACTTCATAATAACTAATTAGGCTTGTTACAGCTTTTACACAAGTAACTGATTTTCTTTTTTCCCCTGCTTAATCAGACAATTGAATTTTAAAGTTCAAAACGTGCTTTTTATAATGTGACTCTAGTTTGTGACTCTAGTTTTGGTTCAGTTGTGTTTTAAAGTATTGGCCCACTGAGTATTAAAAATTAGACCTGAAGCATGGAGTATTCTTATTTGTGAAAGTGCTAGATGAAGACTGTCAAATATTTTGACTGGCTAAAAAAGTCGAAAAGATTTAGCCTCAGGCCCTATTATTTGAGAATGCTTATTATCAAATGGAGAAATTTTTGCAGGCATGGCTGTTTTTATTGAGTTTTGGTGGAAGAACTTGTGGAGTGCGTGGGAATCAATGTTGTACTTATCATGCTCTGTAGAGGGATGGATTTACCCGTTGTAATCATTCTAGTGTTCTGAGCCAGGCAGTTCAGTACTTGAGCATTCAGACTTAACCAGGATAATCGAAAGTGTGCATTTACCTACACAAGCTGCTTCTTGTGTTTGTTGAATGTCTGTGAGAGAGTAAATACATTAAGCATTGTGTTATGAGCGGATAATAAGCCCTGTCTGAAGCTGATGCAGACCTGTGTAGCCGTGTCTTTCGTCTGAGGTGACAGTGGTGACACTGAAGGCTTCTAAATCTGGCACTTCTGTTGTAGTTATCACTATGTAGACATGAAATAGGCTTGCAAAAAAATCTCAACAGACATTGTTAACTTTGAAAGTGAAGTACCAGTTGAAAGTAAGTCTGTCCTGTTTCTTTTTCAGCTTCCCTGTGATGTTAACCTAAAAACCCAATTGTCAAAATGCAGAGAAGTGCAAGGAATATTCAGGATGTCAGTAGTCTTTTGGCCCCAGTCTGTGTGTCACATAATAAGGGCTTTCATGTTTCACTGTTCTGCCACAATGAACACCCAGGAAATGTCGGCTTGTTTAACACTGTGTCAACAAGACACTTAATTGTGGAAGTTTGAACTTCTGTATGTTCTGTTCATGTGTACAGAGAATTTTGGATTCTAACGTTATGCTCCTTTGGTTCTGGAAACTCCTGGGTTTTAAGTTTAGAAATTTAGGCTAGGTACTAACTGAAGCTGTATTAAATGTGTGGGGAGTGCACTCCAGCAAAAATGAAGCAGGATCCAAAGGGTATTAAGGAAAAAGTGAGGTTTGGTACGTATTTCATTTTTCCAGATGAAACAGGTATACTGCAGGGGAAAAGAGATACTACTCTTATTTTTCAAAAGACAATGTCATAGCGAAGAATATTTATTTTCTGATTTGTAGGGGCTATAAAAAACATTTTGGCTTTGTACCAACAATGAGGTGGTACATATAAGGGAGGTACTTTTTAATATGTGCCTGGGGGGGGTCTGTGATAAAATGACAAGCTGCTTTAATTCTCTTCGGAGAGTGCAGTGATAAATTTCTGAACTAGTGCAGACTATCATCTGAATGGATAAAGTATGACTTGTGAACCCATACAAAAGCAAACACTGTTTGTGAACCCACAAAACTTTGTTAGTTACATGTGTTTGTATCTATTCGGTACATTGTGAGCTATACTGAAGTATCTAATGAAAAAGGAGATGAGTACTGAAAGCCTATGTAATTTTAAAGCATACTTTGCATTAATTCTTGTTCTGTTGGGGGCTAGGAAAGATGCATGGAAACAAATAATGGGAAAGAAATAATTGTAAAAGGTCATATTTCTCAGAGCTCTCCTGGTAAACTGTGGGCTTCTGTTGGAAAAACACCTCCTGATCTAGCAGCATTAGGGAAGAGTAAGGGTTAACACAATTCAATATATAAGCGAACGAATCGTAAGTAGTAGTACATTTCACTTGTCAGAAAGTGAGGCTTTTTTTTTTTTAATTTAAGAAGATACAAAAGTAATAGATCTAGTTTTGGTCATCTTTGTTTTGATGAATTTGCAGTTTATTGTATTTGTCAGAAGAACTAACTTTAGAAACAGTTCTGCAAGGGCCAGAGACTATTGCTGGGTGAAACGGGAAAATCTGCCTTTGAGGCTTGCAACCTATGAGAAAGTGTGAATTTACTCTGACAACCTCCCTCTTACATGTGTTTCAGTGTAGGTTAATCCTGCAACAATTCCTGATAAAGAGGATTGTTTCTGTATTTCCCTAAGAGTTTATAATCTTAGTACTTAGAGGGAAAGTGCTCTCATGAGCCTGTTCAAAATCCAGAAATATGCTTCTAGGTTAAAAATGTCTTTCTATCTCAAGTCCTGATGTTTTTCTCTAATTCTTCTTGGATTTTACAGCAGGTGTCTTTCTCCTCTTCTAGGGGATTGTTACATTGCTCTTGCATCTGCCAGGATTTTATTGATATGTAACTTGCACAGTCAGAGGAGGTGTGACTTTGAAGGGCTTGTACTTGCTGCTTGAGGTTTGATAGATGACTCTGCAAAAATGGTAGCTTTGGAGATTACCAGAATAAGAGTGTCAGGAAGCATTTGCATTTTTTTCATTATTTTTATACTTTCTTTGCAGACTCTAGCATTTTCAAGTTACGTTCTCTGATAATTCAATTTTATTTTATTAACTGTCTGGGTTTCTTTGCTAGTGCTTTTCTTTGGTAGCTGGTCTTTTTCTCTGTTTCCTGGCTAGGGTTAGAATTTTCAAGCAAAGGAAGTTGTTCTAATTCTTGGCTGAAGAAGGCTAGGTTTTCACATATTCAGGAATATTTTCCTTAAATTCTAGTGAGTGTTCTAATATAATCCCTGAAGAACTTTGGGGAGAATGACACATATTCTTTAAAATTTAATAAAGGAAAGGTTAAGATAGCATGAATTATGAATACAACTAATTTTATTCATATTAGAATATTTTTACATGTTAGCCATTTTTCATAGCGCATTGGCTCTATGACTGTAACTTTACAACTGCTGTATTTGGAATGTTCTTATCCAGCTGAGCTGTCAGCAAGAAGTTACCTTTGTACTAAATAGTTTGTCAGTGTTATGTGCTCTATTTCTCAACAAGCCGAACTTCCTTGGACCACCGTTCCCAAGGGGGCCAGTAAACTGAGAAGTTAAATATACAGGTTTAATGAACTTATAGATAGCTCTCTACATGATTGTGTCTTACATTTAAAGTCTATTTTGCAGGTATAATTGCTGAGCAAAGATATTTATCCTTGATATGGGTAACAACAGGCTGGAAGGTGTTCCCTTTGGAACTTAAGGGGACTGGAGAGTACGTGTTAGTTAAAGAATAATATGAGCAGATGAGCATGCTAATGTCTACAGTGTCATTGCTACCCGTGTTCATCCAAGGACATGTTTACTGGCAAATCTTTTGAAAGTATTTTCATTGTATTTCTGAAACATAGGAAAATACTCTCCTGAAGGGAAATTTATAGGGCTACGTAAACTTGCAGGACTGAAGGGTATGGTATGGTTGCCAATATCTTCTCCCACCAAGGTTTGTATCTTTGGTCATTGTTCCCAACAGGATGCTTGAATGGAGTGGACTCACTGAAACAAATAACTTCTTATTTTACAGGATATGGTGAAGTGCAGCATGTCTTATCTAGGCCCTGTAAGGACCAGACAGGAGGCCTCAGCGGCTCTCCTCTGTATGCTGCCCTGCAAGGACATCAAATGAACGTGAAAAGAGGAAAGGGTTGTGACTACTGTAAGCACACCAAATCAGAGTGTGGTGTAAAGGCTAACTGACTGTAGTTCTCGCTGTCTGTCATTCTCTGTGTTTTTGTATCAGAGGCATATTTAGCTCAGGGAAAGGAACAAAATTGGGGCTGAAATCCTTATCCCCATCCCTCCAGCTTGAATGTCTGATCTTCACACCTTGTGTTTCTGACTTGTTTTTTATTTGGTTATCTAAATGAAGGCCATTAATTCATATCTAAATAAAACTTGTTTTACCCCTCCAACTGGTTTGTCAGTATGCAGTATTGGGAAAGCTTTTTTTAAGTGTCTTTTTATAGTTACTTAAAATGTCTTGTCAATTTTGTTTGTACTCAAACCATTATATTGCTATTAAACTCATGAGTCGTTTTTTGGAGAATATCCTTGTTGTAAAAATTGGCTGCTTAAAGATACTGGACGGTTGTTTGCGCTAACCAACCAGAGACCATGCAAGAGTCACCACTCAGAGAATGTAAGCATTCCTGAAACAAGCCCTTGTGGGCTCATAGGGAGCACTCCAAGCTGTCAATAGCCGCATCTTTCTGCTTTTCTTTGAAAGGTGCAGATAGCTGAGCTTTTTTTTTTTTTTTCCTGTGGTTTAAAGCTCTGCTTTATGTTGAAATCTATGTGCTTGTGTATTAGTACAAAGCTGCATGTATGCAGCTCTTCTAGTCGCTATTTAGTGTCAGAAAACTAGCCCTTGTGTCTTCTCTTTTAAACAGGGCTTAAATCTATTTTAAAATGCAGGATGAAAGTGTGTAGAGGCCAACTTTGAGACCAGAAATCCACTTTGTTGATATCTGAGCAATGTACAACAGCAACTACTAGGCTGATAAACTTCACCTAGGTGTAGATGAGCTCAGTTTTGGAGAGGAAATTAGAAAGTCAGAGGTAATTG
Organism: Anarhynchus alexandrinus; assembly: GCA_008711295.1. NCBI lineage: Eukaryota > Metazoa > Chordata > Aves > Charadriiformes > Charadriidae > Anarhynchus > Anarhynchus alexandrinus. Next base: position 2,193,549 of record VUYV01000134.1, read on the forward strand.
CTCAGGAAGTACATAACAGAAAAGAAAGAGGTGCTAGGAGGGTAGGCAAGACTGAGACTGCCATGTGAAAGGAGACTAAAGGGCCTTGCCTAGCTTAGCTCACAGGCTGGGAGAAAGATTTGATAATGCTGTGTAAATATTTTACAGTGATAAGCACCATGGGAGGTGGGAAGGCTATTCATGCTTGAATTATAACATCAACATAAGAGCAAATGAGTATTAATAGTCTATGAATTAATTTGGGCTGGAAATTAGGAAAAGGCTTCCAACACGAGAAAAATTTTGTAGCAGCCTTGTGGTAGAAGAGGTAGCAAATGACCTTACTTGTCTTTAGGTAAAATAGATCAGATTCTTGATGAAGATTGTGGTATGGAAGGCGGGTATGTGGCTTGATGTTGGAAGGGGTCCTTTTCAGTTTTATATTCAGTGTTATATTCAGTTTCCCTGTAGATCTCAAAAAAATTATCTTGCCTGTGTTGTACAGCCGGTGTAATTATAAATTAAAATTGACGGAAATACACTGTTCGCTTTTTTATTAGGACTTACGGAATGTGTCTTTGAATCATCTGTTTTAGCATAGCCTATAAGGTAGGAGAAATGGAAATTGGTGTGTGAGAGGGAAGGGAGGGAGCTTTGCTCCATGTACTGAGCTATGGGAACTACTTGCCTGGATGGAAACCAGCATGCCCTGCTTGCTTAGCTGGCTAAAATAACCGTAGGCAACAACTGGGCAACTTAGCACTAGCAGCTTCATGTAACTTGTTTTTAGGATGCAGTTAGGGACTGGTATTTCTTTGGAAGACCTTAGTGTTTCAGTTAGGAGTCCATCAGCTGTGACTCTTAATTAAACAGATTGCATGGCACCTATTCTTCAGGACATTGTGTACAGTACAGTCTTGGAATAGTGGGGAGTTTCACATCTAAATTCATAGGGGGCAGAATAAAATTGTCTTTTCTTGTAAGTTGGTCACTGTAGTGTGTAAGTGTGCTGTTTCTGAATCTTTAGGGTGTTTGCAGATGAACTGATGCTCATTCTTAAAGGTGTTGGTGTGAAGTATAGGTTCCCTTTATTCTGCTGAGAAATTTATTAAGGCAGAAGAAAAACAAGATTCTCTGAGGAGTGAAATATGTTTTGAACTCTGGTCAGGTGAAATAAAGCTAGGTAGCCTGGAGGTTTGGTTTATGGATCTGTATTTTGAGAAAAATATGTCATAATGTTATGGGTGCAGAGGTTGACTGTGTGTCTTTAACCTGCTTTCAAAGTCTGACAGATCAATGTGTGCTTTCTCAAAATTAATTTTCACTTAATAACCCTGAACTGATGGTGATGCTGAAGTATAGATTCTCGGCAACCTAATTTGCTAGAGGCAAAGTGGCAAAGTTTAAGATGTTGCTCTTTTCAGCAGCTGACTGTACCAGTAGCTGGAAGATGCAGTTGCCTTTCTAAAGAGCAGTGAGGGCTTCTCTTTTTTTTTTTTTTCTTCTCCTCTTGAAAAATCTAAAATCAGTTTAAATCTAAATGAAGGTGGTTCAAACTACTGTGTCTGACGCATAGGGTGTTTAGTTTAGGGATTGCTTTTAGGTGTTCTTTTCTGTTGGCAGAATTAAGGGCACAGGTATCTTCTCGTTAGTGGGTACTAAGTCTTCAGTCACTCCAGTTAGAACTGCAAGAGGAAATTTTATGCCACTAGCATGTTACTGTTAAATTGGATGTATCTGGTGCTATTTATTCATTTTTTATTCTGAGAATTAGTGTTGTATCCCCTGCCAATGAAATTTCTGACCTCTTAATCTAGGCTGTGATGAAAGCCAAAAGAGCAGGCAGGCACTGTTTAAAAAAAACTTCTCTCCTAAGTGTTTCTTGAACTTCTGCCTTTAACAGGAGAATGCTGACATCTGCAGCTGACTGCATTCTTTTGCAGATTCAAGCTATAGTAGTTAAGAGTTGGCTTTAGTAGAAGTCCTTTTAGTTTTCGCCTTTGAATAGGTATGATCACTTAAGTGGATTCATTTGAGATATGACAGATTCCCTTATGTAAATTACTATTCTGTATAAAACAGTTAAATAGTGTTCTGAAATGTATTTTCTGGAAATTACTTGACTTTTTTATATTTTCAGTTTTATAGGAACAACTTGAACTACATTACAGAATTTTTAATTAATAACTTGGAACTTATGATTTGTTAAGTTACTGTCGATCACCAAAACACACTATATATCTTTGGACAGTAAAAGTTCACAGTAGAGTGAATGTCCATTTAAATGAGGCCTATGTTAATGATCTTTGCCTTTGCAATAGCAGTGTGTCTATGGATATAGTTAGCAAAATACTGTAAATTAGCTGAGCTATGTTAAGCTTAAATTTGTTTTAGAATTTTGTAAACTGTCAGCTGAAGAAGTGTCTGAGAACTAAAGTAATTTGTGTTTGACTTCAGTATGTGATCTGTAATTAAACTGATTGACATATAAGGCAAGTACAGAAAATAAAGATGACCAGTACTGAAAACTGTAATGGCATTCTCTCTTCAGCACTTCCAGTTTTTTCAGATTCCTTTAAGAAGCTAGTCATGGCCACTGTATTGGCAGGCTTTAGCCAAAGATTGTATCTGTTCTCTGAGGAGCAAATGTGTAGTTTATTCCTATGTTCAGTACTACTGCAGTTTGTGACACCTGGCTGTGGAGGACCTGTGGATGCCTGGGACCAAGCTTGCACAGCTGGAGTCACCATGCTCCAAGGAACGGCAGCTGGCACCACCAACTCAGCACACATCTCCTCCTGACTGCTCGCAGCCCTGCTCCTGTCAGAAAGGAAAGCAGAAGCAGAGATAATTGATTTCACATAACTTTGTAGTGTTATTTGCACTAGTAAGAACTACTTCACCAAGGCAATAAATATCAAACTCCTTCACATGGATCCAATTATTGCATAGTAATTAATGTATATGTTTAGTCTGTCCTAACCTAAACCACAAGATTAATAAAAATGATGTCATGAGTGGGATCCAAAGAGGGGTTTTGGACTGTGGAAGGGGATTCTACAGCTGAAGTATGATCTCTTGAATGTCCATGAGGCTGAGACTGCTTGTGACTGCCCAGTTATTTTTCCCAGGGGTAATCTTGTGGAAGCTGAGGGATCCTGCTCAGTCAGGGTAGACGTCTAGCAGGCAGTGCATGCAGTACTCGTACTGGAGCTTGTGTATTAATAGTGTGTATAGGATAACAGTAACTCATACATAAGTTAACTTTAACTCTATATAGGCCAGCAGAAGCTGCATGTAGTAAAAGCTGAATTCGGTCTCACTAAAGGAAACCATAAACCTCGTGATGTTGTAATGGACTTACCTTTGCATCTTGAGCACTGACTTCTTTGAGGAACAGGTATTTGAAGGATCCACAAGGACATTGAGTATTTAGCATTGCTACTGTGGAAATGACTAATGATACCTCTTTGATACCTTACTTGCCTAACCTCTTAGAATGAGTGTTAGTAGTAGAACTACAGCTATGATTTTGATCAGTGCTGGCTGCAATTCCAGTGGAGCACTGATTACAATACTGGACCAGCAGAGGTTGACTTTGTTCCTATACATGGTCATATCAAAGACTGGAAAATCAAGGGGTGGTTGCATGAATTCATTCACCCTTCAATAACCATGTCTAACTTGTGTGAAAAGCCAATGGGGATCAAAGAGTAACTGTATGCTATTGAGGTCTGAATACGAGGTAACACCACCCTCCAGTGTGGCAGTACCAGATGTGTTAGAACTATAGTGTGGACTTTAAGCCAAGGGGAGTTGCTCTGGAGCTGGCCTGACCTGCAGCAGAGCGGCAGATCTCAGTGCACAGGGGGTTTTCCTGAGGTAGGGAAATGTCAGGAGAGACCTGTCAGGAGCTGCCAGCTCTCACGGGAGATGCTGACAGGGCCTGGGCATTGCCAGAGCAATCAGAGCCACCATCCGCTTATGAAAAACAGCCTGGGAGGAGCGTGAGCGACCAGGAACATGGGCAAAAAGAGTGTGGAGCATCAGTTTGCATGGTAGGGTGTGCAGGAAGGGCATTGTCACCCCACCAGCTCAAGATGTGAGTTCTGTTGATGGTCATCACCCTCTCAGAAGGAGCTTAGCTATTGTATCCAGCCAGCAGAAAGCTATGTCCTCTGCGCTTGCCAGAATGGATGTGGCAGTGCAGACAGAGCTCCTGCGAAAATGTGTAGGCATCCAGGTCTCAGGCTGCAGGGTGTACCAGAGCCTTTCATTAGTAATGTCGGCAGTAGTGAGAACAGCTGTGTGATGTGTGACCAGGTGGATGATCTGCTCAGCTTGGAGGCAGAGCTATGAGAGGAAGTGGAAAGGTTAAGGAACATCAGGGAGTCTGAGAAAGAGATAGACTAGTGGAACCATGCTCTGCCCTCCCTGAGACAGAAACAGGAACAGCCACCAGGAAAAAACCCAAGATCAAGGGGATACTGTATCCTCCCCACACCAGGAAGAAGGCAGTAGCTTAAAGGAAGGATTGAATGGAGGCAAGTCTATGCTCAGGGTGTCAGGTGAACCCCATTCTTGCCTACCTCACCTTCTCAAGTGCCTCTATACAACAGGTATGAGACTCTGGATGTGGAAGGTCAGTCAATGGATGATGTGGACGACAGTCCATCTGCACCAGAGGTGTTGCCAAGGTCAGAAAGGCCTACCCGGCCCTGTCACAACCGCCTCCATGTGGAAGAAAAGACAGGTTATACTTGTAGGTGACTCCCTTCTGAGTGGAACAGAGGGTCCAATATGCCGGACAGACCTTCCTCTTAGAGAAGTCTGCTGCCTCCTTGGGGACTGGGTTAAGGACATCACTAGGAAGCTTCCTAGCCTGGTATGGCCCTTGGACTATTACCCATTATTGCTCTTCCATGTGGGTGGTGATGAAGCCACAACACATAGTCCAAGGGCAATCAAGAGACTTTAGGGCCATGGGATGGTTGGTAAGGGAATCTGGAGCACAGGTTATACTTTCCTCTGTCCTTCCAGTTGTGGGCAGCGATACTGGAAGAAACAAACAGACACAGTCTATTAATACATGGCTTTGTGGCTGCTATCACTGCCACAGTTTCATTTTTTTTTGGTAATGGGATGGTCTACATGGCACCAGGCCTGCTGGCGTTGGGTGGGATTCACCTTTCTGAAAGGGGAAAGAGTATCTTTGCTCGCGAGCTAGTGGAGCTTATTGACAAAGCTTTAAACTAGACTTCAAGGGGGAGGGGAATAACATCAGGCTTGCCTGTGACAAGCTGTGGGATGACACACCAGGGTTAGAAGGACAGGGAGCTAGCAAGGCCCCTCAGCCTGTTGCTCTGAGATGTGCTGGCTACACTGCAGCACACTTGAAGTCTTATGGAGATGAGCCAGGGTCTCCTCGGGTAGTAGGAGCCAAGAGGGAAACACCAGTAAAATACCCCAAAGGAATTAAGGGATGTTCCTCTAAGAAGGTGACATGGCTGTCAGCCCAGCTGAAGTGCCTCTACACCAATGCATGCAGCATGGGTAACAAACAGGAGGAGCTGGAAGCCACCATGCTGCTGGAAAGCACCTGGTGGGATGAATCCCATGACTTGAGTGCAGCTATTGATGGCTACAGGCTGTTCAGAAGGGACAGGCGAGGAAAGAGGGGCAGAGGGGCTGCCCTCTACATCAAGGAAAGGATAGAGCATGAAGAGCTGTCTCTGAAGAATAGCCATGAGCAGGTTAAAAGCTAATGGGTAAGAATAAGAGACTGAAGTAACAAAGGGAATCTTGTGGTTGGTGTCTGCTACAGGCCACCTGATCAAGGGGAGCCTGTTGATGACGCCTTCTTACTCCAGCTATAGGAGCCATTGCACTCACAGGCTCTTGGCCTGCTGGGGTACTTCAACCACTCCAACATCTGCTGGAAAAGTAGCATGGTGAGCTGTGAGCAATCCAGGAGACTCCTGGAGTGCATTGAGGATAACTTCTTAAGCCAGGTAATACACAGCCCCCCCATAGAGGGGATGTGGTACTGGACCTGATGGTCACCAATGCAAGTGAGCTAATGTCAGGATTGGAGGTAGCCTGGGCTGCAGTGATCATGCACAGGTGGAGCTCGCAGTCCTGAGGGGCATGGGTCAGGCAAGTAGTAAATTTTAGGAAAGCAAACTTCCAGCTGTTCAAGGAGTTAGTCAATAGGACCCCCTGGGAAACTGTGCTCAGGGACAAGGGAGCAGAACAGAGCTGGCAGATCTTTAAGGACACTTTCCATAGAGCACTAGAGCTCTCTATCCTCAGGTGGGATTGAGAAAGGAAAGGAAGGCTAGAGACTGTCATGGCTGAGTTGAGACTTGCTGGTCAAGCTAAAGGGCAAGAAGGAAATGCACAGGCAGTGGAAGTGGGGACAGGTATCCCGGGAAGACTATAGGGAAGCTGCCCAGTTCTGTAGGTATAGGGTCAGGGAGGCCAAGGCACAGCTGGAGCTGAACTTGGCAAGGGACGCAAAGAATAATAAGAAGGGCTTCTCCAGGTATATCAGCCAGAAAAGAAAGGTCAAAGAAAGCCTACCCCTGATGAACATGACTGGCTAACTGGTAACAGCAGATGAGAAGGCTGAGGTACTCAACAGATTTTTTGCCGCAGTCTCCACTGGTAACCTCTCTTCTCTCGAGTTGTTGGACCACAAGACAGGGACTGGGGGAGTAAAGTTCCCTCACACTGTAAGAGGAGATCAGAGTTGTGACCACCTAGGGAACCTGAACATACAGAATTCTATGGGACCTGACGAGATATATCCCAAAGTCCTGAGGGAATTGGCTGATGTAGTTGACAGGCCACTCTCCAAGATATTTGAAAAGTCGTGACAGTCAGGTGAAGTTCCCAGTGACTGGAAAAAAGGAAACATTGCACCCATTTTTAAAAAGGGTAGAAAGGAGGTGGTTTTCTAGAAATACTCTTTTAAAATAAATGTAAATCCAGGGATAGAACAGACTTTTGTAAAGTAAGTGCATGAGAATGATGCTATCGGCAAATTATTATTAAAATGATTAATGGTTTGACTCTGCCTGAAGACTTATGGATGTCAGTGAGCTGCTGTTAGTTTTGCTGTGGAAAAGCAACTGGCTAGGTGGAGACTGATTCTAAAGCTCTTGGGAGGTGCTGGGATGGTGTGTATAATAAGAATACCAAGAGTATCCTTCCTTCATCTGCTGGGGAAAAAAAGAGTTGGCTTCCTATTTTGGTGTAGTCCCAAAAAGGGAAGTCATATGTTGTGTTCTGTGTATCCTTGTATGTGATTTAATCACTTGCATCAAGTGTAAGCTTAGAGAAGAGGTTTGATTCTGTAGGCCTCCTTTGCTGGGTTGTGAAGCCTGGTAAAACAAACATTCCTTTTTATGTATACTCCTGAGAAGATGCAACTCCATTGTGAGTGTTAAAGTTTGGTCTGTGCCTTTTGGACCAGACATCCAAACTGAAAGGATTAGCCTGGTAAAGAGATTGATAAAGAAACACAGAAATAAAATCTGAGAGGAAGAGGGAGAAGAAGCAAGGGTAACAACGAAAGAAAAGGGAATAGGTAATACGAAGGTCTGAGACATTTACAGAAGAATAAAGTGAAGCCAGGAAGCATGACTGGCATGTGACGTGGACGACAGATTTTAATTATGTTGAGAATCACGAAGCTCAACTTCTCAGTAAATATTTACCATTTAGCACCTGAAAGTACTGTTTCAGTGTATTTACTACTCAAGCAACCCTAATAGTGATCTACAGTTATAAAAATTAAAAAAATGGTAATACAACAGCTATCTGTGGCACAAGTAGTTGCCAGTTGGATGAAGCTGTCAAGATAAACATATTTTCACGTGCTTATCTGGTTAAATAGCTAGGTATGTGCATCTTAATTGCAGCATGTAATGAAAAAAGCTTATGAATATTCTTTAAAAGAAAAAATCTTTAAAAGGTGGAGTTAGTTTGTAGTAATAAGTTTAACAGATTAATTGTCTTTGTTTTATGTATATTGGGAGTATCTGTCAGAAAGCAAGAAGAATCAATGTCCGTATACAGGCTGTTTGTCTTAAAGCATGATTTCAAATATATCAGTGAAGAAATGCTTCTACAGGAACATCCTTTATCTTCTCAGGATAGCATTTATGCAGTCTTTCTGGAGAATTCAGGCAGTCTGATACATGACAACTAAGACAGTGTCATTTGGGCTATTGTATGTGGTGCTCTGAAAGTGTCGTCTGTATGTCAGCGGTCTGCGTAAGCAAGTAAATAAGGCAAAACACTTTCATGTGTAGGCTTAAAATTGCTGTGCAAAGCTCCAAAAATTACAGGGGAGGGGAACAAGTTTAAAAATGAACAACTGGACAGTTTGCACAAGTCTTTGCATATTAAGGCTTTAAGTCATTCCAGTGACTTAAATCGAATGTCATGGTGACCTTACCAAAAACACAGGCATTCCCTGAAGAGTCATTCTGATGAAGAAAGCCGTCAGCTGTGTATAGCATGTGTGCCCCTTGCATTCAGAGAAAGAACAGGGAGGGGACATGGGTCAGTAGATAAATGCATTTTTTGCTCAAATTTCTCATTTTTTCACTGTGTTGTGTACTCATGGAGAAATTACTTACCTAATTTGATTAAGCACAAGAGATGATTTGGGAAGGGAACATGTTACTCTGCAAGGGGTTACAATGACGTCTTTGGAAGGCTGATGTGCTTGACCTAATCAAGATATGACTGAAAACTACTTTTTAGTATTTAAAACATAGAATAAAGTGTACTTAATTAGGTTTGTATTGTGAAACTTTTTTTTTCATTAAGACTGTTTCTGTGCTTTAGGTGAAGGCACTGAAAGAGAAGATTGAATCAGAAAGGGGGAAAGATGCTTTTCCAGTAGCTGGCCAAAAACTAATTTATGCAGGTAATGAATATTCTGGAGTTACTGTATCTGAATCTACCTTAATTTTATTTTCTTCTTTGATGTGTAAGTAAAGTCTTCTAAAGATTCTAAGTACTGAAATGCAAACAGGTTTAAAAAAAAACCCACAACACAAACACAAAAACAAACCAACAACAAACCTCATTGTCAAAGGGAACTATTAATTTTGAATCAGAATTTTTCAGGTTTTAATATATGTGTGTCCATTGTTATCTTTGCTCTGATAGCATGATATGCTAACAGCTTTAGTCCTGGGTGGGATATACTAGGTGAAGTAGAAATAGCTTTTCTTACAAGAAATCTGGGTTTCAGCAGATCACGTCTTATGTTCTGAGTTAACTCTTGTCTTTGATCAGTTTGTGCTGTGTATAGCTGAAGCGTTCCTTTATATACCTCAGAGAATTAAAAATTAGATTATTTCTTTTGTTTTAACAAAAGAAACCCACCACCAAATCCTTGCTTTACAGAGGTGCTTTCAATACTTTTAAGCTCTGTCATTAGAAACATGTATTATGTGCTAGCGAAAAGCAGGCTAATAAAGACAGGAAGTTACTTTATTTGAGCTAACATACTTCAAATTTTTTTGGGCAATATTTTTTTGCTGTTTTCTACCTAGCTGGTCCTTTCTGGCACTAATACACAGATCCAGTTTTTCATTGTCACTTCATGTCCGAACTTAAGTTCTATTCCAATGCCCCCTCTAGTGCTTTTTCCTCTCAAACCGTGCTTGAAAGAAACTTTGGTCTCTTTATTTCTTCAGTGTACTGCTTTTCCACTTCTAATAAGCTAAAGCCACTGATCACAATAGAAATATGCTAATGGAGAGAAGTCAGGAGTCTCTTCGTATTTGTACGGACTTCTCAGGATGATGTTACTTAGCAAGTTTTATGTCCCTTGTCCTTCAGTGAAGGGAAAGCGCATCAAGAACATGAAGGTAAAAGTCGCATCTGTAATAAAGGAATATGAACAAGGCAGAAGGCCTTGTGCAATGTGTATAATTGCGTGACACTCTTAATACTATGTTTCTGTGATTAAAAAAAAAATAATCAGGGATTGTGTAAGATCATATGATGTGACTTGAGTATTTTCAGAAGCCAGAATTTATCTGCAGCATTGTATAATCCTCACAAGGAGCAGGAAAAGTAGGAAATACAATTTAGAATAGAAGACCATCCAAACATTGATTGTGATTTTTTTCTTGGACAAGAGATACAAGAGTGTATTGATGACATTTTTACTTTGATTAAAATGAGCTTTAGCATTCTCACAGTTTGGTAAAGCAGAGTGCTATCCCAACTGAACCTGATTAAAAGTATACCATTTGTTATTACAAATGCTTGCAATTTTTTTTTTAAAGGATTATGCTAATCAGCAGTGTTGTCATCTGTATTAGCGTAAAGTCTAGAAACCCTGAGAGTGGTGTGTCCTGAGAAGATAGGATGTCTCCATACATACATTGTGCAATCTTTTTCCCCAAAGTGCCTATAAACCAGAAAATTGTAAGTAAACCTCTGTGGGTTCTGAGTCAGATGCTGCACCATCTGCTACAGGTATTACTACTACTACAGTACATATAGTACGTTCTTGAGTATTTGACATGCAAGACTGGTGGAACCAATAGAGAGCAGGACCGTGCCACCTCGTTTGTGTTCTAAGTGCCATAATGCACTTGCACTGGTTGATTTCCTTGCAATCATCAGAATAAGGATGTGTGCTGCTAGTGTATTCCACTAGCACTGAGAATGGTTATAAAAATGTGTATTTTCCTCTTGAAGTAGGGAACTGTCCTTGGCACATCTTCAGAGAATGAATCAATTAAAAATGTAAAACATTTCCTGAAAATTCTGCAGTAGAAGTAGCTACTATAAAACTCACTAAAATACAGACTTAATTTTCTGATTTGTGGTACTGCCTCTAAATCAGCTTATCCTAAAAAAAAAAAAAAATCTGCGTGGTTTAATGTGTTTCTTAGTTCTTGTAGATGTGAGACAAATTTACTTTGCCACAGTACCGTCTCTGCTTATAGAATCATAGAATGGTTTAAGTTGGAAGGGATCTTAAAGATCATCTAGTTCTCTAGTTCCAACCCCACTGCCATGGGCAGGAACACCTCCCACTAGATCAGGTTGCTCAAAGCCCCATCCAACCTGGCCTTGAATACCTCGAATACCTCCAGGGATGGGGCATCCATAGCTTCTCTGAGCAACCTGTTCCAGTGTCTCACCAGTCTCACAGTAAAGAATTTCTTCCTAATGTCTATTCTAAATCTCCCCTCTTCCAGTTTGAAGTCATTCCCCCTCCTCCTATCACTACATGCCCTTGTAAAAACTCCCTCCCCAGCTTTCTTGTAGGCACCCTTCAGATACTGGAAAGTTGCTATAAGGTCTCCCCGGAGTCTTCTCTTCTTCAGGCTGAACAACACCAACGCTCTCAGCTTGTCTTCACAGGAGAGGTGCTCCAACCCTCTGATCATCTTTGTGGCCCTCCTCTGGACCTGCTCCAGCAGGTCCATGTACTTCTTATGTTGGGGGCCCCAAAGCTGGACACAATATTCCAGGTGGAGTCTCAGAAGAGCAGAGTAGAGGGGCAGAATCCCCTCCCTTGACCTGCTGGCCACGCTTCTTTTGATGCAGCCCAGGACACAGTTGGCGTTCTGGGCTGCGATCGCACATTGCTGGCTCATGTTGAGCTTCTCATCAACCAACACCTGTAGGTCGTTCTCCTCAGGGCTGCGCTCAATCCATTTTCTGCCCAGCCTGTATTTGTGCTTGCGATTGCCCCAGCCCACATGCAGGACCTTGCACTTGGCCATGTTGAACTTCATGGGGTTTGCACAGGCCCACCTCTCCAGCCTGTCCAGGTCCCTCTGGATGTCTTCCCTTCCCTCCAGTGTGTCGACCGCTCAACACAGCTTGGTGTTGTCAGCAAACTTGCTGAGGGTGCACTCAATCCCAACATACATGTCATGAACAAAGATGTTAAATAGTACCAGTCCCAGTACTGACCCCTGAGGAACACCACTCGTCACTGGTCTGTACTTGGACATGGAACCGTTGACTGCAATTCTTTGAGTGTGACTGTCCAGCCGGTTCTGTATCCACTGAGTGGTCCATTGGTCAAATTTATGTCTCCAATTTAGAGACCAGGATGTTATGAAACATCAAAAGTGGTAGTAGTAACAAACAAATGTTTCTAGTTTTGTCTGACCATTTTTTTTCATCCTTCTGTCAAGGTAGCAGGATATGGAATGGTTCTAGCATTTTCTAACGCTTTAGCCTTCTTATAAGAACAAATTGTTAAAGTTGTGAAGTCACAAACTTATCTGATGTAGATAAAGTTAGTCTGTGGCAGAGAACTGTAGATGGTTGACTACATCTGAAGTGCAAAGAGAAGATAAGCAGGAAGGAATTTTCTTAGTGTGTCTGGAGTGTGTAAGCAGGCATAAGTTATTCAGTTAAGCTTATTGTATGCTAAAGCCTTTCCTCTACATTACTTGTATCTGTGTTAAAGGTCCAATAAATTTTTCTTAAGGTGTAATGCTTCTGTTTTAAATGATTAGAAGCATCTTCAACACTTACGGCAACAGCCTTCAAGCTAACTAGTACTGTGGACATCGTAGGAAGAAAATTACTTGTAGCTCTACTGCCAAAGCTTAATAGCCAAAAAACTGTTTGTAGCGTTATTAATGTTTATAAATCTGCATAAAATGTGTTTTTATGGATTTTCTTAGAACTGTGTTTATATGAGGGAATCCCAAGATCATTTAGCTGTTAAATAACTTCTTAATTTGTATCCGTTTAATTTCCCAGGTAAAATCCTTAATGATGATACTGCTCTTAAAGAATACAAAATAGATGAGAAGAACTTTGTGGTGGTTATGGTGACAAAAGTGAGTAGTCCTTATTTTTGAAAAGGAAATTGCATTCATTTCACTCTTTTTTCATTGTGATGAGTGATTGTGTATGCCTATCCTTAAAACCAGTGGAATTTGATCATGTGAAAGTTTTGGTTAACAGTAAAAATAAATGCTTGTGCAAATAGAAATGAAATACGGCTTCACAGTCCTAGTTTGCGTACGCTTATTGTTGTTGCTGTTCTGTGCTTAAATGGTTACACCAAAGAAAAAATTTCCCAGTGGCTGATCTTACTGCTGTCTCTTCTTTCTTGTCTCTCTGTGTTATATTTCCCGTGTTACTATTAAAAGGAAGAAGGGAGCCTAGATAGTTTGTTACTAAATCCTCTGTACAGATCTCTTCCACTCTTGCCATGCTGCTTTTCAAAACTCATGGCTGTTTTTGTCAAGTTCAACAGCTTAAACCAGTAGAGAAAGGATACGTATGCCAATCAACAAACTTTTGAGTTTTGAATGACTACAATAGCAAATTAGAGGGAATGACTGTGACGTGTATTTGAAGTACCTCTCCTCTTAACTAGTTGCCATATTGCTTCCAGAATCAAGCCACTGACTTTCGAGGCATTTCAGACCCTTGGGATCTGAATAAAACTGCTACATTTCTGTCTTGAGATATGAAGTTAATTTTGGAGTTAGAGGTCCTCCTTCCAACAAAGAAAACCTATATTCAGTTGCCCTTTGCTTCTATCTGGAACTGGCTCGTTAGATTCTCTGTTTGAATGTTACTGTTATTGCTGTCTTCCTGAACAAACAGTGTTCTAGTCTGTGGTTTGCCTGGAGAAGAGGCATTTATCAGTACAAAAAAACAGGGGCAGATGGGATTTCAGAGTACAGCTTTCATTTTGTTTATAGCAGAAGAAACACAGAAGAAACCATGAAGAACTGCTAAATGCAATACTTTCTTATAAAGGACCTGTGTTTTGGAGTTAGGCATTTCTTCAGTGTTACGGTCTTTTTGCTAAGACTTTGAGTTCAATTTCCTTTTCCGTGATTCTTTTCTGTGTAAGACATGCTCGGTAACGTAAGCACAACTACTGACTTTGATGCTCAGATGTGTTTCAGTGTTTTTCTTTGAATGCTTCTTAAAATGTTGTTTATCACGCTCATCATGTTGCAACCTATTCATTCTCAACCTCTCCTTTCAGACAAAAGGAGGAAGTATATTTTTTCCTAGTTTAAGCAAACATTGTCTGAAAGTGATTCACCTAGAATAAGTAGTTGTGTTTTGTTGAAGTTCAGCTATTTCTCCTGATAAGGTGGAGATGAGGGTCAGCCTTGTCAATCCTTAAGGTTATTCATAGGTAAGGGACTATAGTGATATAGCTTTCAAAAATGTAATTCCATCCCTTAGCTGGAAGTTACATGCATTCTTAAAAAGTGTAATTTCTATATAATGGGATTAGTACTGCATCCAAGGAAAATTCATGTTTCCAATAAAGATGTGAAGGTTAAATTACAATTATATGCAAGTATTACCCACTCTGAATTTGTTGCTGTAAATTTGATAGTCCTTCATTCTGCTGGACTTTTGATGCTCACTACAGAACTCAAGTATGTGAAAAGTTACTTATGTAGTGCTTTGCATGTGAAGAGTGCATAACTAAAGCTTGTTGCAGGTTAAGTTTAAATTTTTTAACATCTCATTCTGCAGCAAATAGCATTCATAATGAAATGTGATTTCTGTCTATCACTTTTTTCCAAATTTGAGTGGTGAGAAAACTTTATGCTTGTTACACTTGTCATATGTCTTTTGACAGCTGTTTTAATTTCTTCTGAAAAATGTGCTTTTGTAAAACACAAGATTGTTCTTGTGTTTAGGGTATTGTCTTAAAATATTTAGATCTTTGCGTTTCACTTCATACTCATAGTATGACTGGTTAGGTGTCTAAATAAGTACTTTAGTGACACTGTCAGTTGCCTGTTTTAATACAACAAAAGGCATTATGGAGTTAATGTTATGCTTGATGTTGAGGCAGCAGTGTCAAACACAAATGGTCTTAATAGAACTTAATCAATGTGTTGACTATAGAAAGCATGGGTTTAGGAGCTTTGTGCTGTGTCTGAATCCTGTTGTCCTCCTATAGCCCAAAGCAGCTGCTGGAGTGACTCAGCAGTCAAATGCTACTACTGCTACTGTCTCGACAACTGCAGCTCCCACACCAGTCACTGCACCAACCACTGCTGCTGCCCCTGTGCCAGCTCCTGTCCCTCCAGCACCAGATGCGGTTGCTTGTGAATCTGCACCTGTGAGTGCTCCTAAAGAAGAGAACACAGCAGAAAAACTACCTGAGGCACCAGCTGCTGTCAGCCCATCATCAACTGACAGGTATGAATGAGCCTCCACAAATGGCTTCCCTGTCCATTTCTGTTTCTTCTAGTTTTGATTTTAAGTTGAATTTTCCATTACAGTGTTAGTCCAGTCACTTTCTCTGTTCTACATAATTTTTCTTTCTTAACTGTAACTTCAGTCTCTGGCTCAAGTATAACATTACTGATGGCAAGAAGTGCCCCTCCCCGCTTACACCTTCTCCTGTGGGAAGTGTGGTCTTGGGACGAAACCTTTGGAGTGGAGAGTTAAATGACACAGGACTTGTGCTCCCATTAGGCATTTCAGAGTTACTCTGGCACAAGTTTCTTTTCAGACTGAGGATATTCACCTACGTGGGATCTACTGTTCACAAAGTTCTTAAAGACTTCAGAAGGATGTGTCCTGTCCTGTTCATAGACCTCTGACTGTGTTTTGAATCATGTTGGTTAGATTTGAACCAGAAGTTCTGTAAGACTATAAAACATAAGACTATTGTAAGAGTCTCTTAATTTCTGGAAAGAACCTTTTATTCCAGAATGTAGGATATAGTATTGCTCTTAATCATGTAATGTCTTAAAGCTACAAGCTTATTTGTTCTGAATGCTCCTTGGCTCATCTGCAGGTAGTTGTGGGAGTTGGGATAGCTTTTATCCTCAGTTAAATGTAAGTTAGAGGTTTCATCCCTGTTGTATACTGGGGCCTTTTTTTGCTTGCTTTGAGTTGCTTAAGTATTGCATGGGATAAAAATGTTGTTAACTGTAATTTAATGTTAACTGTAATTGAAGTACTGCATAGCATCAAGTCTTCATTTTTCATACACTGGTTTTCAATTATTTGTGTGTTACTCATGTGAATACTGGTGCACAAGACGTTAATTTTTGAAGTGGCTGCATTTAAACACCATCAAATATTGATTTGATGATAAGGAAACAAAACTTGCAATTCTCTAGTATCTTGAAAATGCCATCACAAATTTTCTTGCACTAAATACCCTAATTAATGATTTAATTTTGCCATTTTGAGAAATTGACATATTTTTAAAATGGAATACAAATGAAGCTTCATTTATCAGTCAAATAACTTAATTTTTTTTTAATGTTAGTGGGTGGGGCTTTTTGCTGCTTAGTTTGACCAGTAAGGTCAAAGATTAGATTAAATCTTTGATACTGGAACACTGCTTTCCAGGTTTAAAACTGCAGTAAGTGAGCCTCAGTGTACATATTTAACAGGAAGCAAGAAAACAATTTGACAAATACATTGTAGTTACCACCTGCCTTGATTTCAGTGAGTACTGTTTGTTTCTGATTTGCTTTAGAAGCTAATTTACTAAGGCCTGTGAAGCCATTGAGCCATGGCCAGGCAAGCTGGTGTCCTATTTCGCCTTTGATCTTTTTTAGTTGTAAATCTTACCAGTGATAGATGCTAGTGAAACATTCGTGTTGGAACAAATTTTTTCTTACATAAAAATTGCATTTCTGTAAATGCCTTCTTAGATTTTTAGTGGCATCTTCTGAGAACTGATTCAGATTAATCTGATAATCTTTCACTTGCTGATAGGAGTTGCTGACTCTGGTAGCCTGATGCGAGGTTGCTGCGGCTCAGTGTCCCCAGGTCTATCAAGAATCAAGATTGAGCATATATTCCCAGTACATACACACAATACGTATATACCTATACATATGGCTGGCTGCATAGGTCAACACAGGCAGGAAAAAAACAGCACTCAAGCAACCATACACCACCAGTAGTCGCATCCTGTTCCCCTTTGGCTACCTGGGGCAAAGGCCACCAGTGCAAAATACGTATGTACAAACATACAAATGAACAATATGAATTTCTGCAGTAGCTGGCCTTAGGCAGTCGATTCTGATATCTGGCCCCTAGATCTCCCAGTCTCCCAAGGTTTTGGTACCTGGGCATGTGACTGCCTGAGCCCTGCAACCCTGCTTCAGTTGCTGGTACTCGGACTCCCTTTGCGCGGATATGCGCGCACATACATACAGAGGATCCACGCAGGAATTGGCAGTAGACATGCACTGAACCTGGTAGCTGGTCCCTAGATCCCCTGGTTCTCCCAGTTGCCTTGTTCATGGACACACAAACAGGTCTCTCCACTAGCTGGTTGAGGCCTATGACCTTACCAGTAGCAGACCCCTGGATGTTAGTGTTTCCAGCAGCTCCTGTCTCAGACCCTCTGGTCTCTCCAGCAGCTGGCTCTCACTTACAGCCATTCAATGCTGAGCTCTCAAGCGTCTTACCCTACTCACTGTAGTCAAGCTTGGTGCTTGCTGGTGATTTCACACACGCCAGCGTATGTATCCACACAGAATATGTGTGCACTCTAGTCTTCAGTTGGCAACACCTCAGGCATGTGGACCCCCTGTGGCCCCCTCTCCAGTCACCGGCACTGAGACTTCCATAGTGTCTGGTGTCTGCGTTTGTTGGCTCCACAGATACATGGATTGTGGTGACTTGTGGTTCCCTGTCCAGCTGTGGGCACTTAAACTTCCATACACACACATGCATGTAGAATAGAGAGANAGTCAGAAATGGAATTTAATTAGAAGGCAGGATGGACTGTTGATGAGGTGCAGGGCATGGCCAGGCAAGTGCTGTTTGCATGTGCTGGCCCTTTTTCTCCTCTTTTTGTTCTCTTTACCCCTGCTTTTCATCTGCAGGGTGCCTTGATGCTTCCTTTTCCCTGCCTTTGGTTTTTTCCCTAGATATCCCATAATAAGTCTTGCACAATCCCCAAATGCTTTTTCCTGGCACCCCATGGTGAGTCGCACCACCCTGGGGCAGTAAGGACACCCTTGATCTGTAAGGACACATGGAGACCCTCTCCCCTTGACCGATCAGGGGCATCACCTTGAGCCTAGGGGGCTGA
Source organism: Anarhynchus alexandrinus (assembly GCA_008711295.1). Classification (NCBI taxonomy): domain Eukaryota; kingdom Metazoa; phylum Chordata; class Aves; order Charadriiformes; family Charadriidae; genus Anarhynchus; species Anarhynchus alexandrinus. The sequence goes on from VUYV01000134.1 coordinate 2,211,595, forward strand.
TGCTTTACATTGCAGCCCTGGGAGGAGCCAGGAAAGGGGCACCCTTGGCTCTGTCTGAATTAACTGGGGTTCCTCTGCCTGGTGGTGTGCCTCTGTGTTCCTTGGTGTTCATGGAGGTGAGCCTTTAATCCTCTAATTTAACAGCTTTGATGACTTGAGATGGAGTAATTGCAAATGTTAGCAGTGTATATTGCTGGGAAAGTACTGGGATTTTAATAAGTGCTTACTGCTGACCTCCTTGGTTCCTCATTGAGGTCAAACCAGTGACTGTGGGGAATCATAGTGAGACTGCTGTGTGCTTTTGAAAATCCACCTTGTTCTCCCACCTTTTAAAGCATTCAAGCAACCAGATGGCTAATCCCTGAGCAGATGGGCAAGAGCCAAACTTCTGGGGGGTAGGGGGGAAGGTTTGCCTTGTGTTAAAAATGGTAGCATTGTAAGTTTGTAAAATCTGGTCTCACTATAAGACCAAAAGAGAGCTCTTTGGAAAGCTTTATTGGTCTTTTAGAAACAAAAGGGGCTGTTAGAGTTACAGCTGCTGCTGCTTTTTTTGAAAAACAGGAAGTCTTCCAAAGTTTTGTAATTACCATTGCACTTGTCTTCATCTTACAGTACAACAGGTGATACATCTCGATCAAATCTTTTTGAGGATGCTATAAGTGCACTTGGTAAGTGGAGTGTTTTTTTAATGTAGACATTATTTTGGTGCAGCAGAAACAAATGACGGATTAGCAGATGTTGACATTCTCTTCTGTATCTGTCATTGTTAAAGTTATAATCAAAGTACTCTTCTCTAAGACATGAAGTTGGTATCTTAGAACCAGCATCAAGAATTTCTTTACTGAAGAATATTTCACTTCATATATTTTTATTGTGTTAAAGGAAGATCCTAATCGTTCCTGTTTTTTTCCCCCGTTTGCCTTAATTTCTCTTCTAACTATTCAGTTTGAAGTGGCTTGAATAGAAGACTGGACATAAATATGTATACGCTTTTCTTTTCACCTTTACTTCCCAGTGTGCAGGTCTGATAAAACGGCTGCCTATATTACTGACTTGTTCCAGCTTTGACAGTACTGTCTTTTGACGCATTTAGATTAGATAAATTCACCAAATCTGCCGCTATCTGGGTTGAGGAATGAATGCCTCCATACACTTATAGTCAATTAACTTTTCTTTTGACTGTTTAAATGCCTTTGTTTCTCAGTGGAATAAGCAGGGTAAAAACAATAGTAAGTTCTGCCCCTCGCTTACGCTAATTCTGGTAGCTAGGAAATTACTAGGCAAAACCACAACTCATTACTCCTACTTAAATTTTTGGAGGTTGGTTTTTTTTGGTTTTTTTTTTTCTTTTTTAAATAGAGTGTAGCAAATTAAGGCACAGAAATAAGGATGAGGAGGGTTTTTGATTCTGTCTTATCTCTGTAAACATTTACCTGCAACTTGGTGCAAAAAGTTAAACTAATTAAAGAGTTTCACTTACATTTTTTTGTAGGGGTGTGTGGGTATATTGGAGGCAGGTGTTGTGATTAAGCAGCCCAAGGTGATTTAGGAGCAGTAGTAAAATTTTTATGTGTATTGGTGGTAGCCACCAGGTTTAGTCTGTCTAACTGCAGCTTAGATCTTATGTTATGCCATGCTGTTTTAAGCTGAAGAAATGTATGAGCTAAAATAGCTGATAGATACTGCAGGAGACAACCAGTTGAGTTCCGTTACATTTTTAAAGTGACTGCTGCCACCAAAGGTGCTGCAGGTTTCATTAACCATTCATTATACCTTGCTGGCTGAGATGTGGTCACCACAAATACTCATGGTAACAATAAAGACCAACAAGTTTAATTAAACTGGTGGTCTTGATTCAGTTATATTCAGGCTTGAAAAAAAAAAATCTCCTTTGATTGTAGCAGGAGAGCATCACCTCACTATCCATTCTGTATGAAAATTCTTTGATTGGTATCTGATACAGTAAACCCATATGTCCCTGACAGTTTGGAAATGACAGGCATTGAGTGTAATTTCCTGGATAAGCATACTGCAAGGGTTATATGCCAAAAAATTTTCAAAGGCAATAGACATGAACTCTGTGGTTCTTTTTCTTTAGAAACTATCTTAAAAGGAATTTGCTTGCACAAATTCATGTAGTATGTTTTTACATCCTAAGTAGGATATTAGGGATGTTCGTACTGTGGCTTCTCAATTGCATTGTCTGAAGACAATTTACTTCACTGTCAAAACAGGGATTGGTTTCTACTGAATTGCTTTTTTTTTTGAGTTAGATATGCTGACTGAAAACCGATGTGGCTTAGTGTGCTACATGAAGATCTGCACGTCTTGCAGTTCCTGTGCAACCGTATCTTTCACTGGAGCAGCCTAGCCTTTCTTTAGGACGTGGGACAAGAATTATTGTGGGGAGTGTGATGAACTGGATTTGAAAGTTAATCCAGCTTTAAAATTTTATTTGAAAGCCAAAAGCAAAGATCAGAATCAGTTCAGCGTTGACATCACAAACGTGCCCAGTAGCAGTATGTTAGAGATAGGCCTGACTCTATATCATGACATTGCTGATATGCAATTCCTGAATTATTATTCTTGGTCTTACTTTTGCATGACTTGTGTAAGTAGGCTGTACATGGAGTACATGTGCCCAAACTCGCAGTAATTCTGTTTCCTTCTTTGGCTTTTAATGATGGCTTATGTAGCAGTCTGTCCAGAGCAAGTTGACCTTCTTGCATCTGTTTCTTCTGTACCAAATCTCTCATACTGTTCTGGTCTCTACCTATCTTATATTGAAAGAGCACTACAGAAATGTCAAAAAAGCCAATTAGATCAAAAGGTGTTCTGTCTGCTGTTTACCTTGATTAGTTTGTTAGCTATAGTAAGGGTAAACTAGTGCTGTGTAAGAAAACATGAGCAGTAAGTTTAGCACAATCGCTGTGTTGGGACAATTGTTGGCTTAGCTTTTTTGCTTCTCTGAAGATATGTACAGAACTATGTATCTTTAGAGTGAAGTTTAGGTGATTTTTTTTTTCTTTGAAAAAATGAAGTTATATGTAAAATGATTGCTCTTGTAGTTGTATATGAAGACATGAATTTACCATTCCTTAAACTCAGGTTGGCACTATTATTTTGAAGTCTGAACAATAAATACTCAAATTAGCCAAGGGTTGTTAATCCATTATTTCGTATGGATAAAGCACAAGTAGCCTTGGGCTAGGGCTGTCTTGTATCCTTTGATACCTTTATCCAAAGTAGGAGATGGTATTTTAATGCTTGGGTTTGGTTTTGTTTTTTTCTGTTTTTTTGCTTGAAGATAACCTTTAAGATGTTGCTCAATTACAGTTTATGATGGAATAGTTATTTTCTTGAATCATTATGAAAAGACATAATTTTCCTAATGATACCATTAGTGGAGTGATTAGTTGTCCTTAAATATATAGTGTGTGTACCCTTTTGTCTTGATGGCTGCAAGGGTGAGCCAGTCTTAGTCCATTTCTGCTGTAAGAGGTGGGGGATTTGATGTGATGAATGTCTAGTCAAATACATATGAATTAAATGAGATAACTTGTTCTCCCAAAACCTCATTGAAGTCTTGAGTGACTTTCCTAGATATAACTTTAAGTCTTCTGCCTGACTTGAGGTGGACTATGTTAAGTTGATTAAATTACTTTAATCATCATCATCAGCATGTAGCGATACACGGTTGTAACTTGGTCATCACTATTTGTCATCTGTCTAGCCATAGCATAGTGTAAAGTCTTTATTGGGAAAAACCTCAATGGCTAACAGTTTGACAGGCAGATCTCCGCCTGGGAAGTTTAATTTCCAAACTCACACTGCAGGAGACTTTTCTTGATTACATCAGGAATTGAGTATTAGTTGAGGATGCCCTTGACCTTAGATGAAAGCATAAAGATGGAATATTATTTCAATTACGAGTACGGAAGTTTCACAAGTGCTGCTTTTTTCAATAGAATTTTGCATTGTGTTCATTACCCTCTACTATTCCAATCAAATTCATAACGAAACCACCAGAATATATTTGGAGTTAAAGCAACAGAACCATGGCAAGTTTGATGTGAGCTATTCTTTACTTCTCAATGAACAACTCAAATTTGGGTAGAAATGAAATTTGTCCACTGAAACTTTTTTGTGCATTTTCCCGTATTCCCTTAAATGGTGGTCATGTTACTTCTAGTGACAGGTCAGTCCTATGAGAATATGGTGACTGAGATCATGTCAATGGGCTATGAACGAGAGCAAGTAATTACAGCGCTGAGAGCCAGCTTCAACAATCCTGACAGAGCGGTGGAATACCTTTTAATGGTGAGCAGTTTATTTTACCTACACCTTGTTCTTTCACTTTTGTTTTGTCCTCACTAAAGAATAACTTTAACTTTGATTTACTTGTTATTTTGTATATTATCCAATCAATGAGAGTAATACCTGTTCATAGAGGAGCAATATCTCTAAGCAGAGCATCTGGAGGGCTGAGATTCAGATTTTGATGGCTAGGAAATACTGAAGTTATCCCTGACTACCTCTATCACTTCTTTGCTTTTATTCTTTGTTAATTTTTATGGATATGTATGTAAAGTATGTCCAGTTACAGTGATAGTTTTAACTGCCAATGGCTGGCTTAAGGAATGATTTTATGTCACATCTTAGTGACAGCATTAGCTGTACTTTTGTATTAGTATCTGTAACATCACAAAGGTGTTTTTTTAGCTTCCAGTTCATTGTTTTTACTAATAATGCACAATGTTGTTAATATACTTTCCAAACAGAAAGGTTGGAGAGATTTTTTGAAGTGTGCTTAATTTAACTGGCGTTTTAATTAAAGCAGTGTTTTGGAGAAGAAACAATTTCTCATTTGATAAATATAGTTTGAAGGGTGAAATGAACTTCATTGGCATGAGACGAAATAGAGTAGCTTCACTGTAATGGAAATCTTGTGAGTTGTTTTAGGGGCTTTTTGGATTACTTCTCATTGCATACCTTAATCTGACAGATGAATTGTAACCACCAGAGAATCTGTCAGGGAGCTTGTTGCTTAATCAGTATTTCTGGTGCATTTAGTTTTCACTCTAGCATACCATTTTTCCCTGATGTGTTTTTTCCTTGTTTCAAATGTGAACTTTATTAAAATATTGAAGCCGGATATCTTGAACAAGTCCTTGCAAAATATGTGTGGATTGAATTTCTGATAGATTGGTAAGAAAACTGGCATCTTTACCTACGGTTGTAAAGCTTTGCTTTTGTTAATGAAGTTTTTCTTCAGTAATTACAATTACAAGTCACTTGTGTGCTTGCTACTTATATTAATGATCCCAAGATCTTGTAACCTGCAGGTTTTAAACAAACAACAAATGTTTTGAGTGCATGAATGTAAAAAGCTCAGTTCTCATCTAGTATTGGGTCAATGAAAAGTGATAAATACTGTCTTGCCCTTAAGGTGAATGCAGTAGCTCCCATCTATCTGCCATAAGTCTGGAATCTCACACCTCTGGAATCTTCAATGTTTGTTTCTCATGCATTAAAAATGTTGATTTTACTATTCATTTAGTCTGTACATATACCATAAAGTCAGTGCCTTCTGTAAGTGTTGGGCTTGTAGTGCATGTGCCAGACATCTACAGTGTGCAGTGCTTGTACACTCAGTCTGGTATTTTCCCTGCTCTAGCTTATTTCTGTTTAGGAAGTCCTGGATAGAAATACAGCATGCGTACGATGGAGTTCAGTACATGGCACGTTTGCCAAATAGATTAAGTCTGACTGGTCTGAGCAGTTCATTTCTACTCAGTAGGTCCTGTGTTTAAAATGGGTCCTTCTGTTGTATATGCTGGTCCCTTACTGTTTCATGTTATCCTTTATTGAGAATATCTTTTCTTTCTTCTTCCTCCTCTTCCTGCTGGAAAAAGGAGTGGGGAGGAACAGTGGTGCTCATAGAGACCGTATTAGCTGGCAGACTTCTATTATCCTTCCAGAAGAATCCTGTTGCTGCAAATGGTCTTTCTAACTGTTGTTTAGACCCCAGCAGATCAACAAGTTCCTTACCATCCTGCTGCATCAAAAAAGCTTCTCTTTAGTTGATATTGGTCCATTGATGACACTGTTCTTTTACCCTGTATTTTCGTATGCCTCCGAACCATCATCAGTGTTACCTTTTATATAACCTGAAGGGTAGGATTAGGATGTTGAGAACTGTAAGTGTATACCACTGTCCTGGTTTAAAGAATTGATACACCAAAGGTACTTGTAAAGTGTTCGAGAGAAAATGTCAAGAGAGTATCTATGCTTGAAGTGTAGCTGTTCCTTAAATGAGCCCTGAAGATTCTATTTGTTGTCCATGGTTCAGAGGACAAGCTGTTCAGTTTTCATGGCTTCATGGCTGAGGATCTACATGTAATCCTGTGTCCTTGAGCTGTGATCATGAAGGAGGCCTCGATTCCAAAAGATGCTGTTTCTTTTTCTATGCCCAAGACTCATCTTTGGAGGCATTTAGTTTCAGATCTTTTTGATCCAAGGATTTCCTAACCCTTAATTAGGAAGGAGTCCTGCCTTTCCCCCAGCAACCAGACAATTGGTTGCAGCTTCTTTGTTTGGAAATTTTTAGGAAATGTTTCTTTACTGTGAGGGTAGTCAAACACTGAAGAGGCTTTCTAGAGCGGTGGTTGTTGCCCTAAGCCTATCGGTGTTTCAGAGGCGTTTGGACAATGTCCTTGATAATAGGCTTTAACTTTTGATCAGCCCTGGAGTGGTCAGGCGGTTGGACTTGGATGATCTTTGTAAGTCCCTGCCAACTGGAACTAGTCTGTTCTTATCTACATTCCTTGGGCTGGGCCTGATGGGGTTATTACCCTGTGGAGAACAATGTCAGCTAAAAACTGCTCTGGTGCTCAATTAAACAGTAACAGTTTAATCCACCATATTGTTTAGTCCACCATGAGGCAAAAATGTCCTTTTTGCTGTCCAAGCGATGTTTACATTCAAAATTAATTGTATGTGAATTGATATCATGCTTTATCCTGTTGTATAACTATATGAACAAGTTGCATACACGCCTCACTAATCTTGTCTGATTACAGTTGTACGCAGTCTTGGTTATTTGGAGAGTGATCCTTCAAGCTTGTATTTAAGAGTTAAGATGATGTTCAAGATGACAAATCATCTCTGTATAAATTTGGTTGGACTATTTTCATAGTGCTTCCATTCAAGAGCAGACGAGGTTTAAACAAGCATATGCTGTTTGATCTGGGCACAGATTGCCCTAACAACGTATGCCTGTGAATAGGTGAAATCAACCAGTAATTTCGTAAGATTAACCCAAGTTCCTACATTATACTTAGGTTCCCAGAAATGACTGATTTGATGGGAAAAGGTATTTAAGCTGTTCTCTGTAAGGCACTGATTAGAGAGAGTTACCTCAGAATTATGTCATGAATGGAATTTTCTTCCCGCTCTGTGGAGGGAGGGATGTGTAGCAAGCTGACCAAACTATAAAATGGTAATGAAGTGTGTGACAGGGGAAACTTGCTCTTATTCCTCTGGGTGGCTTAAACATGGACTTGATGATTTATACCTTGATGTGCTTCTTATCTCACAGGTAAGGCAAAGTTTTGCCTGGAGCACTGTCCAGTTCTCCCTTTCTAGATGTGGCCTTTATATTAGCTGTGTGTTTGTCCTTTTTGTTCAGCTATAGTGATGAACATATCATGTGAAGAAGATGTTATAGCAGCATTTTTCATCTACCAGTGATTTCTATAGTAGGTTTGCCAAACATCTTGTCTGGTTACACTGAGGTTCTGTGATTATTTCCACCCACCCTGTTCCTTATGTTTTGTGGTTGCCAAACTGGAGGGTCCCTTTTTTGTTTGAGGCAGGTGAAATATATTCAGTTATACCAGTGCTGCTGCCTTCTCGGGCTTATCTGGATTGAGTATGCTGGAAGACTGTAGAAAAATGGAATTTTGTGATGCTCTGGAGACTTGAGTGTTGTGAGGTAGAGGATCTTGTATAGTCTTGCCCCTTTGGGGTTGGGTTTATCATAGCTCCCCCCACTATTGCTCTGTGTGTATCAGGAGATTTGCTGCTCTGTGGACTCTGACTTTTGGGTTCCTGTCAGGCAACTTCCCTTGCCTGTATCACAACAGCTTGTAGTCATGTAAGAATCTTTCCTGGTGTCTGTCCCACACCAAGTTGATGAAGTTTCTAGGCTTCAGGGAGGAGGATGGAAAGGACAAATTTGGTACAAGAGTTCAGTGACAGCACGGAAAGCATGATTAGGGTGGGAAGTTTGAAGGATTCCCATGCAGGAGAAATGTAATGGAGTAATGTCTGTCTTGGTTGTATAACACACATTCTAACACTATAATTATTCTTTTTTAGATTAGCCAGTTTTATCCTCCTGAGCAGTTAGTTCCTATATGAAGTTGTTTGCAAATGGAAAATAAACAGTGCAAGTTAGCTGTTTTTTTTTAACTGCTAAAATTTGGTAACACATAATTTTCACACATAAGTAAATGACAGTTGTCATGCTGTTTTGTTGAAGGAAAGAGGTTCAAAGAGACATGTTCTTATATCTCTTGTTAATTTCTTTCCAGATTGTGTGGCATCAATAATCTCACTCTTAGCATTGTGTTGCTGTAATGTAATTTTATTTGCATAACACTATAACGTATTGTAACAGTATATTTAGTTTAACTTTTTTATTCATATCAAATATCTTAGAACAGGGTTCAAAGCAACTATTTGTTTATGGGGTAAAATGTATTTTTAAACTGATGCAATGCATGTTTCCCTACTGTGCTATACAAACCACATATTTTTCTTGTCAAAAATTACTTTTCTTACAGTATTATCTTCCATTTGTAATTGCATACCTATCACAGCATCTTGCTTTGTATTTGCAGTGAAAGCATTCATGTTTTTTCCTTTGTTCTGAAAACTAAATCATACATGAAGTAAAAAAAAATAAAAATCTTTTAGCATTCTATAGGTAATTATGTGAACTGTGTCTTTAGGGTATACCTGGAGATAATCAGGCTGTGGCTGAACCCCCTCAAGCAGCAAGCACTGGTGCCTCTCAGTCTTCAGCAGTGGCAGCAGCAGTAGCAAATATACCTACAACTACTAGTTCATTAGGAGGTAAGAAAGGTTATATTTGAGAGGGTGTGATAAACACATGCATTTAAGCATTCTCTGCTTGAGTGAATTTTAAGTTCCTGGTGCTTGTGAACTGGTCAAAGTGAATTGGATAAGAGCTGTAACATGGAAATTCCAAGTGTGGTACTTGCTTGGAACAAATGGCTTGTTGTATGTGGATATGTCTGGAATAAAGCATGAAGTTTCTAAAAATGCCATGAACTTGCACAATTCATTTGATTCAGTATTCTCGATTTAAATATAAGACCACAAAGGTGGAGTGGGTTGTATTTTCTCTCGATTAAACTCTGGCTTCCTACTTCTGTGGCTAACTGTGCGCTGTCAACTGTGACTATACTATGGCATTTACTGTGGAACTTACTATGGAAGTTGGAATATCAAGGAAGAAACCTGCAATAAGGCCATAAGGTGTAACACCTGAGAGAACTCTCCATGACCTAGGGCTTGTCAGTCAGCAGTGCAGCACATGGACAGAGCGGTTGGTGCCTGCTGAGGAGAACTCTGTCTTAAAGGGAAACAAGTACATGAAAGGAGCATAATCAAGGAGTAGGAAAGGTCTGTCTTAGGCTGTGGCAGAGGTGGTGTTCAAGATGTAAGCCTTGATAGAGGCCAGAGTGTTAAACAGGTGGTAGTCACAGGCATACATGGCATTATCCTTAAAGAGAGAATAGAGGGAGTGGGATATTTCAGAGCACTTCAGACACTGCTGCGTTCAAGGCAGTACCTAACAGTATAAGATAAATGGGAAGGCAAGCCTCACTTGAGAAGAACTGAACCAACCTATTGCAGGAGGTAGAGAATTCTGTTCTGGGCATGGAGACAAGACAGTAGTCTGGGTAGGTGTCGTTGAATGAGGTTACTCAGAGATGAGACATAACAAGAAAAGTGCTGGAGATGAAGGGCAGAAGGCTGTTGGATGTTAAGAGAAGGCTGGGTGAAAAGAAAATGCATTGTTTAACCGTAGGATAGAGAATTCTTAGAATCATAGAATTGCCTAGGTTGGAAGGGACCTTGAAGATCAAGTCCAACCATCAACCTAACACTGCCAAAACCACCACTGAACCATGTCCCTAAGCACCATGTCTACATGTCTTTTAAATACCTCTAGGGATATGGTTACTCCACCACTTCCCTGGGCAGCCTGTTCCAATGCTTGACAACCCTTTCTGTGAAGAACTTTTTCCTAAAATCCATCCTAAACCTCCCTTGACATAACTTGAGGCCATTTCCTCTTGTCCTATTGTTTGTTACTTTTGAGAAGAGGTTGACCCTCACCTCCCCACAGCCTCCTTTCAGGTGGTTGTAGAAAGCTTGAAGATAGAGTAAGTTAGCATGAGGAAGCATGCTGTTCTGTTCTTTAGTGAGGGGTGTATTGTCTGCTTTCATGTCCTATCTACAGTTATAGTATATGTATGTATTTTATTAAGAATATTGATAACTTTTTAAAAACAATGTTATGTCATTGATTTTTCAGGACATCCACTTGAGTTTTTACGAAATCAGCCTCAGTTCCAGCAGATGAGACAAATTATTCAGCAAAATCCTTCTCTGTTACCAGCATTGCTACAGCAGATTGGACGGGAAAACCCTCAACTTCTGCAGGTGAATCTTAAAACAACAAAATAATGCTGCTAATTTTGATTTAGCTTTACAAGAAGGAGGTAGATGTTGATGTTAACTGGGATACTGTATTAATAGCAGTTACAACATTCTATTGTTCGCTTTTCAGCAGTTGTACAGAACATTTTCTATGATATTAGGAATGAGTCTGAGTCTATAAGAGGTGCAAAGGGCATCAGGAAGAGGGAAGGGTCACTGCAACTGGATTGAAACATGAAATTGCATTTCTTCTGGTTAGATTTAATCATTTTTCTCTATGCACATTTTACACATTCTTTTGACTACTTAATTCACTGAAAGTAAATATTCTTACCTGCCTGCTGGCAGGCTTTAACATGTTTTATTTCAATATATGTATTTCTTTTATTCTCCAATGCATCACAGCAAATAAGCCAACACCAAGAACATTTTATTCATATGTTGAATGAGCCAGTTACAGAGTCCCGCCAAGGTTTAAGTGGCAATGATGATGGTGTCAGCGCTGGAGGAGTAGTAACAGAAGTTGGAAACGGTCATATGAACTACATTCAAGTAACACCTCAGGAAAAAGAAGCTATAGAAAGGGTGAGCCTTTCTTCTTTGAAATGTTGTTTGGCTATTGCTATAGGGTGTTGACTCTGGTGCATGCTTAAGATACGCTTTAAACTTTGTTTATGCTCAGTAGTTCTGCATCATTTTTGATATCTTATATTTGATATTTCGTAGCTGCTGTAGTCTTGTTTCAAATCACATCTGTTCTTGCTTTATAGCAAGTGAGTCTAAAAATCTCTTGAATCTGTCCTACTGAGAAGATGCAGAGCCTTTAAGTGATCAGAGGCTGTCTGTAATAATCGATGATTGAATGGGTTTCCCTCAGGATTGGGAACTCAGGCAGTAATTCCACTTGCAAAAGCCTCAGATTGGTACTATTCTAGATCATGCTGTGATAGGTTTCCAGGTACAAAGGTGTGTCTGCATGAGCACTGTTTGCAAAGTACTTAGATAATAAGAGCTCTCATAGTTAAGTAGATTAGGTGAAGTCGCTTCTTAACCCAGTTATTTGTCTATCCGTGAGAATTAGTTAATTATAGCTTTCTAAAAATACAGGTAAACATGTCTATAAAAATAGACTTGGGGGTGGTATATTGCATTCATAAATACTGTGTATAACACTGACTAAATATGGATTTGTATAGATGGCATTGCCTCTGAGATTTTTCTTAGAACAAATTGCAAAGACTTACGTCATACTGTGGTAGTGGTTTTATATATCAAAGGCAGTGTTTTTCAACTGGCAAAGCAAAAGTTAATGTAAAGATCATCAGAAAAGAACAATTTTAATATAGGTGTCAATTCTTTAGAACTCAAGGCAATTGACAATTAATAAAACTGTTTGTCCATATACTTCTTCACAGATCATCCTCTCTAGTCTGCTGCATTTCCTTTTAAAACAATTTTATGCAGTAGAGCATTACCTCTACAATCTGTACCTGTATGCTTCTTCCCCTTTCCATGAAAGACACACTTCAAAATTTAGGTGTAGTAGTATTACAGCTGACACATTCATGCTGTTTGTAAGCATGAAATTAAATCTAAGAATGGTTGATAAGGGACAATAGAATAGTTTCTTACAGACATTTGATCTGCCCTATATGCAAAATGCCTTGCAGGTGCTGTTTGGATTTTAAGAGAATGTCCAAATGGTTCTATGTACTTGCCTTTGGCTACAAGAAAGATTGGATTGCTGAATGTCTTTAAGTGCAGGCTAAACCCATTTCTCTTGGCACCATAATGAGCTCTTCTCTAGTATTCCCATCCCCTGATGTCATTGTGTCCTGGACGTTAATTAGTTCCTTGACTTCTGAAATACAGATTGCTCTCAACTTACTTTTCATGGCTGCAACGTGTAGTCAATTTTTTAAAAAAGTGAAAGTCCAGTTGGAACAATTGAAAGTATGGCTTAAAGTGATGTATTGGGCTACCTACTAGTGATCACAGGCTGGGAGCTTTTGTTAAAAATCCTGAGCTTTGTATAATTAATAGTTTAAAATGGGCATTGTTTGAAGTTGTTTTTTTTTTCTGCAGCAGTGCAGTGTGCCATTCATTCCTGACATTACTGTGACCCAAATCTGTTTTAGTGACTTACTGTGGCAGTGAAAGAAAAGTTACATGTTTTATGGTGCTTCATTAGACTCATTAAATCACTTTTTCAAGTGAGAATTCTGGTTACTAAAGACAGACAACACCTTATTCTTTGCTCACTAAAGGCTGCATTGAGCTAGGCAGCAGTGTTTGTTTCAAAAAGGCAGTAATTGCTTAAGTGGTATCTCAAGATACTAGACATACAAATAAGCTTAATATACAAAATGTACTTTCTAAATGTGTTTCTTTTCTTCAGTTAAAGGCATTAGGATTTCCTGAAGGACTTGTGATACAGGCATATTTTGCTTGTGAGAAGAATGAAAACTTGGCTGCCAACTTTCTTCTACAACAGAACTTTGATGAAGATTGAGAGACATTTTTTATTTCACACCTCACACCAGTGCATTACACTAACTTTGTTCACTGGGTTGTCTGGGATATTTGGGCTTATATTCATAATGCTTGGTGTATGGCATATGGGGGGCAGGGAGAAGAGAACATAGAAAACAGCAAAGAAAGAAGCAAGTGTGTCTGCTTGAAATTAGCAGATGGATGAAAACATGGAGTGTAAAATAATATACAACCAAAAATCAGCTTCTGCAGGTAATTAGTTTCTTCTGTAAACTGTAGGTTAACTTTTTCTAGGTTTTCACTCTTATTGTACTAGTTCCAGAAACATAGTGTAATGCCCCGCTTCATGTTCCTTTCTACTTAGTATAGGTGTTGGAAGTAGCCTGTGCTACCTAGATTCTACAATCTATGTCATGGCAACACTGGGTAGCAGCTTTGTGAAATCTAAAAGATCTGAGCAAATGTAAACATGAATGCCAAAATATGGGTAGTTATTTTGCTTTTTCAGGTGTGTTAAAGTAGTGCAGGAAGCTCAATGTTTTGTTTAATGCTGGATTAAAACAATGTTAGTTGCTTTTTTTCAAATGAAGACCCATTTCAGTTAAAAGTGTCTCGATCATTAAGAAACATCACCTCTTCCTTTGCCCCCCTCAAATGATCTGAGAAGCTATATACATACAGGTAAAATTATTATCCTGTTTACGTTTTTTGGGGGGAAAAATTATAGGTATCTAATTACTGTTCACGTTTATGTTGCAGTAGAAGTTTTCAAAGCAATAGATTGCATGTTTGGTTTGGTTATATGCGCTCTTGTGAATTTAATATTCTTTTTCTGACAGCAATCAAAATGCAAGCTTCATTTTTTTTCTCCTGCAATGAGACTTTATCAAATCAAATTTCACCTTCCTACCTTGGTTGAATCAGCTTTTATAATACAGCTGTAAGCATCTGAAGATATTGGTGTTCTGTTGCTCTCGAGTAGATTGTGATGATAAAGCTATTTCTGTTCCATAAGGACTCTTTTGGTTTTATTCACTTTATGAAGAAGAGAAGTTCATAACTTTGAGATATCAAGCAAACAGTCAAGTTATTCCAAGCCAGAAGAATCTGCACTCATACCTTTCTATTGAAAATATGTTCTGCTTATAGTTTTAAATCTTAATTCTTGGTACCTGCTTGTCATTTATTTTGTTTAGTCGTCATAAAATGTAACAATCTTCTTTTTTTAATATACATTGACTTTTAGAGACAATTTTACCTATCATTGCACTGCTAGCAATGAAAACAAATTCTAATTTAATCTAAAGCTATTATGTGCAACATTTCCTGAACATAGCTTGGGGATATTTTGAGTTTTTACTGTTGTATTCCAGTTTACCTGGATTACAAATGTGTCTCTACAGTATATATTAGTGGTACAGCACTGAGCTGTTGTACTACTAATGATGCTGACAATTTAGTGGTACAACTAAAAACTGATTTTCTGCTTAGGTTTTGTATCAGTGGATTAACTACTTAACTACTACTTAAGCTCAAAGTACAAGTCAAGTGTCTTGAGAAAAGAGACTGAAATGTTTGTATTTTGTTTCTTCATTGGTTGACTGTAGTCTGTTAAATAATTATCTGCACAAAATAGTGAAATGTATTAAAGCCTTTTTCTTTCTATCCTTAGACATTTGTGATGTTTTTCCAGATAATGGGTATTTTAATTGTTCAGATTTTATTCTTTTAAAATTTCATAGGTATATAATGTCAAAGTGATCAGTAGCACAACCCAGATCTGTCAGTATGAGGTGTGATATCGCTAAATAGAAAATAAGTCTTTCATAATGCTTTCATTTTAAAGGACTTAGCATTAATACTGGAGTCAGTCAGTAGACGAGCAAAATAGATTCTCAGTATATTTATGGACTGGGAGAGATGGATTTTGATTTAACACTCTGCTGGCAAAAAAAAAGAGCTATTTTTTATCTGTAAAAGGACCAGCTGCCAGGTACTTGCAAAATGCCAAACTGATACAAGGACTTCTTGAATGTACTTTGCTACATAGCTAATACCTAACTAAGACAGAAGCTTTTAGTTTGTGGGAATCTTCTGTACTCATCAAACTGTTATCAGAAATAACCATTCCTTCTCTAGAAGGTTGGAGAGTAAAGCAGGAATGTCTGTGGGTGTTTCAGTCTGTTCCCTCCAAATCTCATTCTGAAATGTTTACTTATTATAAATGTATTTGAATTACAGACTGTTGAGCTTGGTCATTTGTAACTTTGTATGCTGAGTGACTGAGGGGTTTATAGCTGCTGTGGTTGAAGCCTTGCTAGCAATTCTGTTCCCATTCTTCAGCAGTGGAACTGTGTTTATGTGACTTCTGATGAACAACAGGTGTCTGACCTTATTTGCTAGCAGAAACTGTTATCTGTTCAATAGTGGGATACTTGCCAGAGAGAATCATGTATCTCTTTGTAGTTGCTGCCAAAAGGGCAGAATCTACGGACCTCATATGGTGTTGAGAAGGTAAGTGTGACCTGAACAAGTTAGGTAAATTGCTTAGGTATGCTGTGTCTTGTTTTCTAACAAGTACTACCAGGAATTGTCTGCACAGAGTGCTTTTCAGCTTCTTTGCTGCAGATCACTTAGGGATTTGGGAGCAGTCTCCTCAGGACTTTGTGAACAGTAGCTAGGAAAATCAAGTATTTCTTCCTAAGTTTTGCTACTGGATTCCTTACCTTTATTATAAAATTTTAAAGTATCTGCTTAGTGAAAAGCTATTCATGATGCATTTTTAATTGGGATTTAAAAAATTACTCTGAAGTAATATTAATTCTATAGTTGTTTATACTTATGTCCTCTGTACAGCGGCATTTTAATGCTATGGTTCATTAACCTTGTCCAGAATCCTCTTACGAATCTAACTAAAACCTAAGAGATTGGATTGATGATATGCTTTATTCTTACCACACTAAGAGAACTTTTTAGGAGTGTGAGGTAATCACATGACTCTGATTTTGAAGTGTCAGATTCAGCTTTACTTCAAGAATACACATGGATGAATGAAACTGGGAGACACAAAGCCAAGTCCTCAAATAACGTAAGCAGATCTGTGGTTTCACTGGTGTTATGGTTTGAGGAGCCCACAACAATTTGTTGTCATTTAGACAATTATTCTATCATCCGATGACCCCTCCCCACACAGGAAGGGGAATCGGGGAAAAAAAAGCAAACTCAAGGGTTGAAATAAAAGGTCTCAGGAGTCCAGCATTGGTTCAAGAAGTTCTCAGGGTGGCAGCCATCACAGAAGGGAGAGAACTTCTCAGCAAATTTTCTAATTTATAATGAATGTGACGTTCATAATCCTGTTGGCCAGCTTGGGTCAAGTGCTCGGGTCTTGCTCCTCCTCATGCCTGCACCTCGCTAACTCAAAAACACTGAGACCTTGAAACCCATATACCATAGTTGCCTTAAATATTTTCACAAATTCAGACACCAGAGTATTCTAAAAGTGCAGTTTTCCGTAGCATTAGAAGAGACTGGTATAATGGTATGGTATAACTCAATGGTAACAGTAAGGTGGGAGTGAAGAAAGAACACCTTAGTCATTAACATTTTTAGTTCTTCTTCCTTGCCTGGTTTGGGATGCCAACAAAGTGTTCAGCAGACTGTGTTTTGAAAAACCATGTTTGGAAACTACAGCTATGTGGTTATGAAGCCACAAATTATAAAATTTTGTGACTTTACTAAACTAACCAGAAAAATAGGCTTTTTCCACCTGGGATGGAATGATGTACGGGAATAATTTATTATTAAATTAGCACAAAATGTATGGCTGATCAGCATTGCTGGTAGTTAGAATATATGGCTTCAGGCTGTAGCTGATGCTGCTGGCTTCTAAGTGCCAGTGCTGTATTTATATATTTCCTCATAGGATATATGACCTATGAGGACATTAACCTTTGTTCTTGTTAGCACTCAACTTCTTTCCTCCATCCTGACAGTAGGAAATACTGGCTAGGCAAGAAAAATAAATATTAATAATGCACAATTTAACTCCAGTTCTAATGATAGCACATTTTATGAAGACACTAGCTTCTGTGGCATTTCCTGTCCAGACTGCAATGAAATTAATAAAGACACATGCATATTCTTCAGTAATAGTAGTAGTCTGGAAAAATAGTAGTAGACTCTAAAGATAATTATTCCAGCTCAATCCCTTTGCTTTGGCATTTTCCTCAATGAACTCTTACAAAACAGTATCTGCTATAAGCTTTCGTTTGCTGAAAGTCTAGTGCTAAAAATAATACTTAAGTGAAGGTTTTGTGTTCTGTGTACCTATGTAGCTGTGCCTAGAGACCTAGAATACAAAGTTTCTCTTGCTTTCAAAATGGGTACCTTTCTATTTTGACATGGCTCAACACATCAGTGCAAATTCTGTGTGCTGCAGAGGGCAAGGAGCAACATCCTTGAAATTCTTGTTGCCTGAGATAGGGATTTTAGATGTGATAGACTAGGAGTAACCAGATATTCCAGTAGGCATCTCTCTTTGTCATCCCAGGGGAAGGATTCATTGCCATCCTTGTAATGTGAAGCATTTGACTCTAAATGTGCAGCAACCAAAGATGAAACAATGGGGCAATGTCTCCCAAGTGCCTGTGTGGCTGTATCTGTAGAGTTGGTTAAAATCTTGTAGATTCAGGTACATATTTTTAATTATATGTTTGAATTAAGCATGCTTTCCTTCCCCCAACCCCTTGTCGTTACCCTAAATCTCCAATTTTTTTTTTTCCTCTCTTCACTATTGGAGAAAGTATGCAAGCTGCAAAGGGAGTGCTGTCAGCTCCTGTTAAAAAATGGAAGAACAAGATTTCAGAGGCAGGAGTTGAAGCGTTGAATGAGGAAATGGTCAGTCTTCTGGATGCGATATGAAACAAACCAATGAGTGCTGAGTACCTGGGATAGAGACTTCCTCTGTAGGGAGGTTAGGTTGAAGTAGGGAGCCTGCATCTGGAAGAGGCAGTAGTGTTTGTGAAAGGGCATGCCTGAAAGAGTTATACAGTATGCTGAGGATTGAGAGGAATGGAATGGTGTGGCAGGACCAAATAGAGAGTCAGCTAATGAGCAAACTTCTGGTGGGATTTTGCATGTATACATAACCAAGAGTTAGATTGATAGAGAAGTTAGGAACAGGATTAACACTTATATTCAAGGAGACTTCAAAGACAAAGGAATGATGGGTACCTTTTCAGCCAATAGCTCTTTATCTAGCACTTTGCTTCTAAAACCAGCTCTAACTAAGAGGTGATAAAGAGGTTACAAAACAAACAGGACAATAAAAAGAAACAAACCAGTTTGTACCTTGGCCTAGATCTCACAGACAACATGTAGTCTTGGGTAGTCTAACTGCACTGAGGTGCTTCTGCTTAAAGATGGAGAAAAAAAGTAATTTCATTTTTGTTTCTAATTTCACATCACATTATTAAGACCTGATCTGCTCTTTGAGTGTCTTCAGGAGCCTTTGTTGTTTGAAGTGAGAAAAGTGAGCGATCCACCTAAAGTGTGCATTTCGTAGTAATACTGCTGCTTGTTTTATTTGTATCTCCATGTAAAATATCAAATTCCCCTTTGGCAAAGGGCAGGATTGTGCAGCATACCAATGGAGCAGTGCTGCAAAGTTCATTTGGACAACTATTTCTGATGGGATTATGCCTCTTGAGTGTGACTATAATTTGTGACCCATGTGTACGTGTCTTAAATTGTAAACTGTGACCTGTGGGAAGCTGCCACAAAACCTGGGAATACTCAATCTCAGAAGAGCATTAGGGTTAAGATGAGAAGCTATCAGAATATATAAAACACAGCTATAAATCAACAGAGACATATTTGTTTCAGCTACAATAAGAAATTAAATTCTTGCTATATGAGTACATAGCTATATTGTTTTTCACATTTCTCAGAATTTTAAGTAACTGGCTCACTGGTACACAAATACTAAGGACGTAAAGTACACAAAAGACCATTTTCTACACCTGGTTGAAGTGTGCATGCAGTGCCTAGGTTGCTATTCAAAATCAGTGGCAAATTGACATTCTTAAAACACCGAACCTCAGTTTGCCATGAACAAGAGTGATGATTTTGTTCACGTGCAGGATAGCAGAATGGAGAGCTGTTATTGCTGAATACAGCTGTTTGGCATGACTGTGGGAAAGGCATGTAAGTAGCATTTAATGGTGGCTTTGTTGGCTGCTGCTAGCAATGAGTAGTCTGTGGGTAGTCTGTGTTCTGAATTCAGTTCAGAATTCGCTTTGCTTCAGAGTTGTTGGAAAGGATCTGTTGCTTTGCGAACTTATTAAAGAGTCAGCTTTGTCACTTGTGAAATGTATATCCTACACTGCTTAAAGGGGAGGCTAGTTGAAAGCTAAGAATGCAAGTGCGGAGAACTGAGAAGGTCACACATTAAGTGATAAGACCTTAGCCTTTTTTTGGGAAGAGTCACATTACTTAAGCATACTGATGCAAAGTGAGGCTGAAGTTGAAGTCACGCATTTGATGCACTGTATCTACTGTTTGTGCCGTCAGGTGGCAGAGAGAAAGTGGTGTTTTTAATAAGAGAGAAATGTCCCATTGGAAGCTGGTATGACAAGAAAAACAGGTTTGACTACTGGGGCTTCTTTTAGTGCATAGGCAGAATTCTGCCATCTTCTATGTCTTTAGATTTTGAAATTGAAGACACTGCTGCACTTTCTTTTCATTGCTGCTCTGCTGAGGTTTGTGGTGTCTTTAGAATGCCGTATTATGCCTTAATAAGCCTTAACATGCTCTAATAATACCTTTTCAATGCCTTATATCGAAGTGATTAAGCTTGTGTTTACATAAATACGTATCTGAGTGGTAAGATGTTATTTGCATGATTGTGGTTTGTAGGTGGAGAAACTGCAAGCTTGTCATCATATTACTCATTCCATCTGAAAAAATTCTGTTTGGCTGTCACATCATTTTCATAGCCTGCATGGAACAATTAGCATATTTTACAAGTCTGTGGAAGATTGTTTGTGTCCCTCTTTATGCAGCTTCTTCTTGGGAGTTTTGCTTTATGGCAAGAAGAAAACAGGTAATTTAGAACGCTGAGGCAAATGAAACAAAGTTTTCTATATACTTACATTTTACTAGATTCTGTTAATCTCTAGTCTTGTGTGTTTGTAGACACTCCAGCACCCTGAAAAGTGCTGCATTTTTTTTCTTCAGTAGGAACAGTAGCAGGGTCATCATTATGCAGTGGCCTTAATCAGATGGAAGTATAGGTTGCTTAATTTTAATCCTGCTCTCCCTTCACCTCTGACCCCGGCCACAGTATTGCTTGTCTTCATGTTAACACTCGGATTTTGTAATTGTGGATTGAACTACACTTGGGAGATGAAAATGAAGAATGAACAGTTCAGCTGTCAAAATTAAATTAGCAGCTACGGAAGTGGAGATAGAGGTCACACAAAGCTGACCAGACTTCTTGTATGGCTGGCTTACAGGGTAACTCTGAGAAGAGGGGAGAAAGGGACAAAGTGATTCATTTTGCATTTGGGGCAAGAGAAGGTAAAATGTTTGCCAGGTCAATGAATGCCAGGAAAATGAAGCTCTGCTGGGACTGTAGAGTTTAAGTCCTAAGTTAGAGAGTCTAACAACATGCAAATGAGGTGTCTAGAGAGGATAGATACCTGAAGCAACCTCTCTGTTGCTTATGTGAGGGTTTTTATAGACATATGAAAGTATATGCAGCTTGCAGTATTGGGGTTGGACTTAAGTTGTTATTTCTACTGAAAATTGCATCACCTTTGTCATGCAAACTGAGTGCAACCTCATCATGCCAGAATGTATACTACTTCTTAATGGAGTCTGTTATCCCAAATCTGATTATGTAAATCTGAGAGCAAATAAAACTTTGGAGGGCTTGAATTTGTCTGAAGAGAATGGACTAGAGTTTGGTTCTGTGGTTGATCGGCGTACAGGCTGTTTGGCAAATCTGAGCAGCTTAAATAGTGTAAAGGACTAACAACTACACTCAGAAAAAGTAATGATTACGAAGAAGGTGGGATGAGGGTTTTGAAAGTATTTGCCATTCTGGGACTTTGTAGAAAGCTAACTTCACTAACTGAAACTCTTGATTTACATCTTCTATTCTAAGATCCTCTGATCAGTTTTTTTTCTAACTTTTCAGCTGGAAGAAAACTTCCCATGCTTGCTGTCTGCCTGTGACTGTCTTTTGGGTTTTTTTTTATATATGTTTCAGATGAAAAACAAGCATGCGGTTTTGGAAAATAATATTGGGGCTAAGGGTAATGCATTATTTTTTCAAATTCTTTTAATTGAGCAGAGAGAGGTACTAGACATGGATTTTCTTGGATGAAGTATCTTTTTTTTTTTTCCCCCCCCACCTACGTGCTTGGGTCCAGGAAAAGGGAAAAATATGAGGGTTGAGGTTTTTTTCTCTGGCTTCCAGTGTTCAGTGCCCAGACAGAGCTTCTGTGATGCAAGAAGTCTGGAAGTCTTGGCTATATCTATCATACCCGTGTCAACAAATTTCAGAGCTTGTATGTAGCAAGTTAATGTTTCTGGTCTGTGTATAAACAATTATCTGACCTATTCTGAATATCCTGGTTATACTGTTAATGCACAGACTGCTTGTTTGTTGTAGGCATGGGAAGGTGGATGTTCTTGACTGCTGTGAGAAGTTAGAGCACTTGAAATCTGTAGGCTTGAAGTTTGGACAGGACCAGTGGAAAGGAAGAGAGCACAGGGAATCAGGCTTTGGTGAAAAGAGGCAGAGTTTTTGAGCCACTTGGACTAAAAACAAACAAAAGCAAATGAGACTATATTGTGCTGCTACAACAACTTCCATTTACAAGTATGGAGGTGAATAATGAGTGGTGTCCCTCAGGGGTCAGTACTGGGTTCAGTTCTGTTCAATATATTCGTTAATGACCCGGATGAAGGGATAGAGTGTACCATCAGCAAGTTTGCTGATGGCACAAAACTGGGAGGAGTGGCTGACATGCTGGAAGGCTGTGCTGCCATAGAACGTGACCTGGACAGGCTGGAGAGTTGGGCAGAGAGAAACCTTATGAAATTCAACAAGGGCAAGTGTAGGGTACTGCATCTGGGGAGGAATAACCCCATGCATCAGTACAGGTTAGGGGCTGACCTCCTGGAGAGCAGCTCTGTGGAAAGGGACCTGGGAGTCCTGGTGGACAACAACAGGTAGACAAAAGGATGACCATGAGCCAGCAATGTGCCCTGGTGGCCAAGAAGGCGAATGGCATCCTGGGGTGCATCAAGAAGAGTGTGGTCAGCAGGTCGAGGGAGGTCATCCTCCCCATCTACTCTGCCCTGGTGAGGCTGCATCTGGAGTACTCTGTCCAGTTCTGGGCTCCCCAGTTCAAGAGGGACAGGGAACTGCTGGAGAGGGTCCAGCAAAGGGCTACAAAGATGATTAGGGGGTTGGGGCATCTTTCTTATGAGGAAAGGCTGAGGGACTTGGGTCTTTTTTAGACTGGAGAAGACTGAGGGGGGATCTTATCAATACTTACCAATACTTCAAGGGAGGGTGTCAGCTGGATGGGAACAGTCTTTTTTCAGTGGTGCCCAGTGACAGGACAAGAGGTAACGGGCACAAACTTGAATACAGGAAGTTCCATCTTAACATGAGGAGGGACTTCCTTACTTTGAGGGTGGCAGAGCACTGGAACAGGCTGCCCAGAGAGGTTGTGGAGTGTCCCACTCTGGAGACATTCAANGGGGTCAGATAGATGATCTCCAGAGGTCCCTTCCAACCCTGACCATTCTGTGATTCATTCTGTGATTCTGTATGTAAAACTTGAGCTCTCCATTGATGGCATTTTTATTAATTTCATTTTTTTTTCTCCTTGCTTATGTATTATTTTGAGATGTTCCATTTTGTTTGGCAGCAATTTGTGGGCCTGCTTGCAGATACTGTGCAGATGACAGGGTATGAATCACCAAGTTATGGCACGTTCAATTCTGGAAATGAGTCCTGAGAATCTGGAGCATTAACTGTCCTCTGCTGTCAGCAGATATCTGGGAAGGCTACTAACAAAGTTCCTGTCACCTTGTTCTCGTTTATATTATCCTTCAAGCAGGATAGCACAGTTACAAGCTGCTTCTTTAAATGAAGTGGAAAGACTGTATGGTTTTGACCACTGTCTGTGAACCTCAAAGGGAGGGAATTTGAATCATTTTTTCATATGGGCGACCTTAACTTTATGGTCAGGTTGGCAGATGGATGTGCTGTTCACACAGGATCATTTTAGGCTTCAGGATCATTTGTGTCTGAGCTTATTTGAATAATGGAGGACATTGTTCTTAATATCATGAAGTAAGATTTGAGTCAAATGTTGGAACAGGTTGCCCATAGTGGTTGTGCTGTCTCTGTCTTTGGAGGTTTTCAAGTCCAGACTGGTTGAAGCCCTGTGCATTCTGATACAATCCTATGGCTGACCCTGTTTTGAGCATGAGGTTAGGCTAAGGATCTCCCGTGGTCTCTGATCCAGTGTCTCAAATTTAAGTACTTTCGTCATGCAACCTTACCATTCTGGTTGGGATTTAACTTCTGTGAAGGCTTATCCTCAGTTTCCATATCCTATCCTTTCTTTTCTTTGTTTGGATTTTCTTTCAAAGTGTAGAGGCTGACTAAAGAGCATTTGAATATTCAATTCTGACGCCTTTATCCAGTGTCTCGTAATATTTTAAGTAGACCCGTAGAAATTAACAAAGCAAGTTTGTCTGACACTGTTAGTTCTTTAAAAATTCATCAGTGGTGTCAACAAAAATTAAATTAGGCTTAAATGTATTTCTTTCTTAGGTTCTGGTGTGTGAGGAAAACAAGTTGCAGAATCAGGTAGAGTGAGCTGACAGTTCTTATCTGATGATGTGTGACATTACCATAAATTGAAAAACGGATTTTTGAATGGTATATAATGTAAGTGCCTATGCATCTCTGTATCATTTACTGTAAAATTATCTGGCCTCTTCTACCTGGTATGGAAGCAACTGCCCATTTGTTTATTATCAAAAACATTGCTTCCACAGTGGACTTACTTTCTCATCTCTCCTCCTGCAGCTAAAAGCATCTATTAGTGTTTGTGAAGAATCTTCTTTTCAAGAGGCAAAAGCCCTCCAAAAAGCTTTATTGAGTGGCAGGGTTTTTTTAAACAGATCATCCAGATGAATAAGAACATGAATTTTCTAAAAATGTAGACTGAAGTAATTTTAGAAAATCTTACTAGAAAGCCCTTACTGTTTTCAGATCAGCCATACAGCTCAACAATCTTGTTCACTCTGAGATGGCAAGAAGTGAATAGAATAAATCATAAATATCATACAGATTTCAATGACCTAACCCCCAGGCTTGCCTTGAGGAGGAAACCAGTTGAGTCCCTTGGGTGAGTTGTCAGAAGGTGGGAGAAATTGCATAGCGGGAGTCCCTGTAGGCTGTAACAGGGAGTGCTTAAAAATTATGTGCCAAGATTGTTCTGCTGGAAGGAAGAGGGTAGTCTTTCATAGTGTGCCTGTGTTGGGTTTTCAGACCATTCTGGTGCGAGTGGAACAAAGCTGATGTATAAGCCTGCAGTTCCTGGTTTTGCTCCGTGTTGGTGTCTAGCTAGATGTCATTTCCTTTGCTATTCTCTTGATTGTGGGACTACCATGACGGATTGCCAAGATGGGTTCATTTACTCTGTTGGGATATCTTTAAGTTCAGCTAGCAACATTGATGATTAAGGGGGAAGTAGCACAGTGGCATTTCTAAACGGAATTAATTTTCTTTGTCAACAAGTTATTTCTTTGGGTGGAAGTCGGGAAGAGTTGGAAATCTGTCCTACTTCTTGTAGCAGCTGGTACTGAAAATTTAAAAACAAAACCATTCTTTCACCACTTACCATTGTGCAGTGACTACTTCTGTCACGTCTTCTCCTCAGGTTTTTATGCTTTGGATCTTGCACATTCCAGCTGTCTACAATGAAAAGTGAGGCTCTTGTTATCCTGAATCAGTCTGTCAATCCACGAGGTGTAAAACAACCTAAGTGTTTATCAAGACTTTTAGGAGCCAGAAGGTCAAAGCTCCCTTTCATCCACGAATGTAATGCATTTGCTTCTTGGGAGACGCTTGCTAAAATGTCTTCTGATCCTTTGAGGTTGAACTGCTTTGGTCTCCATGCCACTAAAGCACTTTGTTCAATGAAAAATGACAATATGAAAAGGAATGTTCATGTGGAAGCTTCTCACAGGATTTGTCACCTGATAATCACTGAACAATTAAGAGCAGATTGGGGGTGGGAGGAGGAATTCCTGTTCTCGAATGACAGGGCAGGAGACAGCACCAAATGAGGTGCTGTAACTGTCTGTCTACTATTTTACTTCAAAGGACCCCCTCATTATCAGTCCTGAAGTTGCCATGCATCTTTCTAGCTGTGAGAAATGGAGGGACAGAAGAAAGCATTTGCTTCTCAAGCCTGTCTCTCTTGCTAATGCACACAGTCTGAGCTATCTTAAGCCTTTAAATTCTTGAACTCGTTCCTGAGTGCTAAAAGTGTCTTGACAAACCAATGAACAGAATTTTCCGCGGTGGATGCAGAAAGAAATATTCAGGCTAAGAGAGTACTCTGCTGTGTTCCTGAATGAGGGTCTACATTTTGAGTGCCTGTCTGCCAGGCCTCTGTCCGAATTTGAGCCTGGGCAGACTGAGAAGGAGGCAGTAGCTGAAAGAAAAGCCACGCACTGGATGGGTAGTCAGTGCAAACAAAAGAGACATCTGCTGACCAAACAGTATCATATTGTACAGGGTTTTCTGACAGAGAAAGCAGTCATACTGCTGCTGTTTGTGTGAGAACAATGTGCTTGGTGCTGTGAAGGACTCCAGATGCACCCTGACAGTATAGGAGTAAATCTTTCACCCCATTAGGTTACTCCTTGATGCCAATCTGAGAGCCTGAAAATAGTCTTGTCTGCTTTTTAGACTCTTATACACTATAGAGCAGTGGCTTGTTTGCGTGGTGCCTGTTTTCTGTACATCTCTTTGATTGTATTAGCAAGTTAAAAAACTTGTAACCGCTGTCCTCTTTTCCATCCCTTCTGGATCCAATATTGGAGATTGCCTTTGAAACAGTCACTCTGACAATAAATGGAGACTCCATGGTGACTTGAAAGGCAGCTCCTGCTTGACTAACCTGATCTCCTTCTATGACAAGGTGACCCGCTTAGTGGATGAGGGAAAGGCTGTGGATGTTGTTCACCTGTAAAGCCTTTCACACCATTTCCCACAGCATTCTGCTGGAGAAACTGGCTGCTCGTGGCTTGGATGGGTGTACTTTTTGTTGGGTAAAAAACTGGCTGGAAGGCTGGGCCCAAAGAGTGGTGGTGAATGGAGTTAAATCCAGTTGGCAGCTGGTCACAAGTGGTCTTCCCCATGGCTTGGTACTGGGGCCGGTTCTGTTTAATATCTTTACCAATGACCTGGACAAGGGGATCGAGTGCACCCTCAGTAAGTTTGCAGATTACACCAAGTTGGGCAGGAGTGTTGATCTGCTTGAGTGTAGGAAGGTTCTACAGAGGGACCTGGACAGGCTGGATTGATGGGCCGAGGCCAATGGTGTGAGGTTCAACAAGGCCAAGTACCAGGTCCTGCGCTTGGGTCACAACAACCACATGCAGTGCTACAGGTTTGGGGAAGAGTGACTGGAAAGCTGCCCAGCAGAAAGGGACCAGGGGGTGTTGATCAATAGCCGGTTGAATATGAGCCAGCAGTGTGCCTGGGTGGCCAAGAAGGCCAATAGCATCCTGGCTTGTATCAGAATAGTGTGGCCAGCAGGACTAGGGAAGCAATCGTCCCCCTGTACTTGGCACTGGTGAAGTTGCACCTGGAGTACTGTGTTCAGTTTTGGGCCCCTCACTACAAGAAAGACATTGAGGTGCTGGAGTGTGTCCAAAGAAGAGCAACGAAGCTGGTGAAGGGTCTAGAGCTCAAGTCTTATGAGGAACAGCTGAGGGAACTGGGGTTGTTTAGCCTGGAGGCTGAGGGGAGACCTTATCGCTCTCTACAACTACCTGAAGCAAGGTGGGGGTCGACCTCTTCTCCCAAGTAACAAGTCATAGTACAAGAGGAAATGGCCTCAAGTTACACCAGAATTGATATCAGGAAAAATTTCTTCGCCGAAAGGGTTGTTAAGCATTGGAACAGGCTGCTCAGGGAAGTGGAGTTGCCATGTAGACATGGTGCTTAGGGACATGGTTCAGTGGTGGTTTTGGCAGTGTTAGGTTGATGGTCGGACTTGATGATCTTCAAGGTCCCTTCCAACCTAGACAATTCTGTGATTTTGTGACTTGAAGGTGTAACTGATATAATGAGGGAAGAAGGAAGTATTTCTCAGCCTCCCTGCCCAAAATAACCCTGATGCCCCCCGAATCACCTCTCTGTTGCGTCTTGGTCTTGCCTTATGAAAAAGATGGTGGTGCCTAAATAAAAATGGAATTGTGATTTACATCAGTTGGCCCAAGGCTATATTGCACTACAGCGCATAGTAAAGAACCCTGTTATGTTAAATCTCCTCCTGTCCCTGCAAGTCTCCTGTAGTCATTGTGGAAATCTTGCTCACATGAGGGACAAGCTGATCTGTGGGTGTTGTTGCTTATGGCACTTGTCAACCTGAGAGGGGATTACCTGTGTGATACCAACCGAGGTAGAGCTCTGTAGGAGGCACTTGAATTACATCTCAGCTTGAATATAAGTTTGAGTTTTATGGTTCATACAAAGTGGAGGGCTTTTAGTGCCCAAACGACAGCTCAACCTTCGTGGGGATTTTGGTGAGAGTTTGGTTTCTTCAGAAAGACCAGCTCTCTGGAAAACTTTTTTGAAAGTGATGCCTCATACTAAATTTTTGGCAGCTGGGTCATTTGTCATCACCACAGCAGCAGTGACTTTCATCATTCATGGCAAGAAAAAAATTTAGAAAAAAAGTATAATTAGAAATTAGCCTTATGGGAGTTTTTTGGTAACTAGAGCAAAGGACAAGTTCACATGTAAAGAACAGGTCAACTGACACATAGCCCACCCAGTCTGCACCCCTATAACTAGGTTAGCCTGTATCATCTCTTCTGTCATTTGAAGCAGCTGGCAGTGCTGAAGTCGAGTACTAGGCAGCTTTAGATTGGATGTAGGGTGATAATTGCCCTTCTTGGAAGACACCACAGCCTGTTGAGACTCAGCTTGTCATGTGAACAGGAATGTGTCTTCGAAAAGTCGAGCTGTCTTTGGTGATACGTTGAGTGCACATACTGCAGTAAAAAAGTTAACTGAGGAAGTAGATTTTACTTGTCCAAAAAAACCAACCGCCCNAGTCCTTTGAGTGCCAGAAATAATAAAGCCTGGTTACTTACGGGTTTGTGTCTCTTAATATACATTGAGCCCTCATAGAACTTTTCCCTGTGTTGAGATGTTGATGAAACTTCTCTCTATCAAGTGATTTTTTTGGTTTCTAACTGCATATGGATGAGTTTGTATGACAGTTTGCTTTTCTGTAGCATGATGAATTTTTCTTTGGCTGCATAACCTCCTAGGGGTGCAAACCTCTGTCCCAGTCAATTTTGTTGAATAGGTTTGGGGGAGGATTGGAGATTGCTAGATGAATAGATATGACCCCAACATACTTGAATGTATCAATCTCATTGATACGACTTTTTCGGAAACAAAGTTCTCTTCAGAAATTTAGCAAAAACCTCAAACCCTAGAACAGAACCCTAAATCCTCGGTGTCATATGAACTTGTCGTCAGTTACCTGTGTGCCATTTTGGACACTTTCCTCCACACAGAGTGCCCATCCAAAATTTTTGGATGAATAGCCATTATTGAGCCATTCTTTTATTTGCTGATGGATATCTCAGCTGCTCCAGTTTTCCCAACTGCCTTTCCAACTAGGGCTGTTTTAAGACGCCTTTATTATTTTTAAAGTGTCTGATAAAGATGCAGTGACCTTCAAGGTAAAGCACAGAATGGTCTGTATTGCATAATTACATTTCAGATATCTTTTTTTTTTTTTTTTTTTTTTTTTAACTTTTCCAGGTCTCCCATTAACCCCTCTGCAGGTTTTGTGGGCACCCCATAAAAACAGTATGTTACAAACATTCTAGTCATCTTCACAACAGTGTGCTGGCTGCTGCCTGAGCTTCAGATGGCACTGATTTTTTCCAGACCCTTTGCAGAACAGGAGGAACTGAAACAAAGACTCGGAGGTTCCCTCTTGGAAATTCCACTTCTCTTGAAGGCCTCTTTCCAAAGCCAGAGCGCTGTAAGGAAGGCTAAGCATAAATAAGAATCAGACACTGTTTAGAGTGCAGAAGGCTGACAAACAGAATCATTCATTTTCTTTTTGCAATAGAGCAACAAAGGATATTGCAAGGGCCAGAGCATCTGCTGATGTAAATTATGATAGTTTTACTGGTCAGGGGATTCATATCACTTCATCCAAGCTGGGAATGTGTGTGGGAATGGGGTGTGGGAATGATGATGATTTGCATCATCAACCTTGAGGGAGACGAAAAGCAATATTTAAAAAAAAGCAATCTGCTTAGGTCGATATATGGGGCATTAAAGGTCTACTTTAAAACAAAATAGAAGCAGCCTACACTTTGTAGTTAATTTGGAAATGGGGTTCTAGTGACTGTTTACACAAGTAGTGTGATTGTATGAGCAGGTGGTCTTGTTAAATGTGAGGCTCTTTGTAATTACTGGCTATACAGATGAAATAATGTTAAGAAAATGCAAATTAGTGCCCTGCTCTTGCAAATGCTCTAGTACTCCTATAAGTAGGTCCTTAGACTTCAAAGGGGTTACTCACATGAGCGAAATGAAATGCAGAACTGTTGTGTTTTCATTCTCTTTTTTTATAGGTTGGTGTCTCCTAGTGTAACTTCCAGTGCTTTATTCTGAAAACCAGACTAAGGTCTTCTGGAAATTCCTAGTGTAATCTCATCACCTGCTAATAAACAGCTCCCTTTTTTTTTTTTTTTGGTTTGGTTTTATTTTCCTCTTCGCATAGTAGATTACTTTGCTGTGCATTGCTTTCCTGCGTATTAATGAAAGGCTGAAATTACCTTCTGGCTGGTGACACTCTTGCCGGAACATGCAGTCTGGTCAGTCATCAGTCAAGAGACATGACAGATGTATTACTCATCTTATTCTGGGATAGCCAACTTCTGTATGTGTTGGGGACATTCCCAGTCCGGGGCAGGTGTCTGAAGAGGGCCGGGCTAACACAGCTAAGTTTGCAAGGGGCAGTGTGTCTCGCTGCTGCTGAATTTGATAGGCATCTGTCGTCTCTCTGCCTCTGCTGTTTTTCTTGCAGTGATACTCCGGTCCAGTTGCATGGGGCTGGGGCAGGAGAGTGGGAAGAGGAGAGGTCAATAAAATTGTCCCGTGGGCTGACAGCTAACCAAACCTGTTTAACACTCTCAGTTGTTTGTACAGCATAATTAATGGTGCGTTTTATATTCAGAGGACTCAAGTGACTTGGTTTACAGATACGGCTCGGAGAGTAGGTACATGTGACCCAACCAAGGGGCATTATATCTTGGCTAATTCAGCCTAATTAGTCCTGAATGCCAAATGCACTAGGTTCTACCAAAGTTGTGAGATGGCTGTTGCTTCCATTACTTCCCGCTGCAGTTTTGTATGTAACTTTGTATGCTGTGTTGGGCGTGCAGCGTTTCGCTTTTTAACCAGATTAGAAATCCTGTTCTTCCCTCCCGCTCCATCTGCAGTGAACCCCTCTTTATGTCTGATTCTGACACTTCCCTAGTGTCAGAATAGCCCACAGGCCTATCTGCAGGTTTGCATCCACATCTCTTGCTTCACAAAGGTAAACACAAACAAGTCCTTCATCTAACTTGCATTAAAGTCGATGAGAGTCTTTCCACTCACTTCAGTGCAGTCAGGAGTGAGTCTTTCATCTTTCCTTCCTAGAAACTGGTTGGTTTGGGTCCCTTTTTGCTCATCTTGTTCTGGCCTTTGTCCCCATCATGTCTGAGCACGTCAGTCAGCAGTAGATTGCTCTGTCTTGTTCTGGTACTTTTACTCTGTTGGGTGATGAGGCTGGGGAATAATAGTGTCTTCATTATTCTGCATGTCCCCATCTTTAACTGAGGATAAGTGGCAAAGATGAAAGGCCAGATTTTCAAGATGTGAATGACAGTCTGGTGTGATTTTTTTCAAAGGTATTTAGAAGCCACCACTTTGTTCCTGGGTTTTGTTTGTTTGTTTGTTTGTTTGTTTTTAATCCTGAAAAGACCCAGCATTAAATAGCTTGAAAAAGGTCACAGGGAAGGTCTGCTGCAGAGGCACTGAAGAGGCATCAGTTCCACATCTTCTTCTGAACGCTTCCTTTTCTGAAATACTGACACCTCTCAGCCTTGGGCTTCACCACGCACCGGCTATCCAGGCAAAATGTCAGCAGCAAACACCTGAGAGAAACCCTGTGTGGAAAAGCCACTCTTCTGCAGTACACGATGGTGGCTGTGGCCATGTTTAAGCATTTGAGGGCTTCTTTCCCTTTTCTGAGTTACCAGTTCTCATTTTAGGGAGCTGTTTGCATGATTTAAGAGAAATGTAAACAGACTAATATTTGCAAGGCTCAAATCTCACAGAGTGACCATTATGTATGAGGAAGCTTTCAGAGGTAAAGAGCACCCCAGTGAGTTGTTCCTTTCATATAGGAATGATATAGGAGACGCAGGGATGTGACAGATGAGAGATCTGCAAAACACTCATTCGAAGTCCTACTGCCTGTTGACATAAACCAGCTCAACCCTCCAGCTCTCAGCTTACCTAGAAGATTTTGCCTGGTTTATGGCTGCTCTGAGGTGCTCAGATATGCATGCTGTAGCAATTAGTTATGCTAGCAATTAGTTGTACTTCCAAAAATGGAGTCCCTCATTAAAGCCTGGCC
This sequence comes from Anarhynchus alexandrinus, assembly GCA_008711295.1. Taxonomy (NCBI): domain Eukaryota; kingdom Metazoa; phylum Chordata; class Aves; order Charadriiformes; family Charadriidae; genus Anarhynchus; species Anarhynchus alexandrinus. The sequence goes on from VUYV01000134.1 coordinate 2,243,838, forward strand.
CAAGATGTGAAGACCTAGCATTTCACCTGGAATCTTTGAAGTCTCTGAATGTTGAAAGTGTAATAGTAGTAATATTAATAATAATATGTAAACACTTCCCGAGTGTGTCACAACCACATGAAGGACAGACTAAAGCATGTTGGTAGGAATGCAAGAAGCAGCAGAACAAAAGTTTGAAGATACTGACTGCACATCTTCATGATAAACATCACCATTTTAGTAGAAAATGTGTCCCTTTGACCAAATTTTCTTCTTGGTTACACTAGTACACATTTGGGGCGCTTCATAGCATAGCTGAGTCACTAAGATTACATAGAGAAGGACCGGTGTTTTCTGAGGTGAGCATGTGACTGGTCAGCTAATGATAGTGTTGCTAAATGATTGCTTGGAAGGTTCAGGGAAGTATATCCTTGCAACCTTGGCTGACAAGTAGGAGATCATTAAAATAATCTCTGGAGTATGGCAATCACCAAGCTTTGCTCCAGAAACTGCTGTGTTAGGGAAGAGATTGAAGGTTTAAAAAACAAGAACTGCCATCGCTGGTTAAGGAAAGTTTGTGGCCTATATGCTCAAGAATATTTTGAGCCAACAGAGACTATAAATGGTGGGAACTCTGCTATTTGAAGGACCTTTTCCAGTTGACAGTAGACAACTAATTCTTCCTGAGCCTTAATAAAGCCATCTGCAAAAGGTGTTATGCCCTTTGTCAAACGATATGAATAGGGCACTGTGTGGAAAAACTAAAGTTTTGAGCCTTCGCAAATGAAACCCTTGGAAGCTACCAATCGGACATCCATGAGGACTGCTAGCTGGCTAATTTACTGTTTTAATAGCCCTCCAAGGCAGGGACAATATTGTTTTACAGAGCTGAGACCAAAATGACACACAACCTGTGGGGAGCAGCGGTGGTGTGATTTCCTTTCCATGTGCTTCTCATTTGTTGGATTTGATGGACGTGGGGGTAAAGGGGAGGGAAGGGAGAATAGGGCCTTTATGCTAGAGAACTAAGTCTTTTCAGAAGGAAAGTCAGATGAAAGTCCAGTCCTATGAAAGTCTGAAAGCTTTTTTCAAAAACAGAGACATCCTAGATACATTAGTTAGCAATCTTTAGTTGGGGATTACAGTTTAAAACACATGAAGGGAAAGTGGACAGCATTATGCATGACACAGAGTGAAGTCTCTAAGTAGGGATGTAGTGGGCCATATTTTCAGGAAGGAGCTGTGCATTTAGAAAATTGTTTGGATGGACTTTACCAGGAGGTACCAGTCACACTTTTAGAAAATCTGAGGCCTTGTGTAGTTAACTTCCTGGAAATCATGCATTACTTCTGAAAATGTAAGTCCTTGGGGCTTCTGGGCTGTTCTGAATCCCCATCTGCACCCAACTGTCCTGTCACTCAAACTCTATTGCAAAGATCTTCAGAGCTGGAAACCAGCGAAACTGATGAGTATTACAATAAAATACCTCTTGCTCTCCTGCCAAGAGTTTTAGGCTGAACAAGGGTATTACCCTTTTTAGGAGATATTAAATTATGCTAAGCACAGAAGATGAAGTCCCAGGGACTTGGTTTTTGAGACTTAGCCACATGATCCTTGCTGGCAATCCATGTAATTTATTGCAGAGATCACTTGCTGTGTGATCCATGTAAGAAACATGGACACTTGCTGTGTCCATGCCAACCTGACCTGCTGTAGGGAAGTAATTTCTTCTTCATATCTATAAACAGCTTGGGATGGGTTTCTTTGATGTCTCAAACTGTAAGGAGGACATGTTTCTTCTCAGCACCAAGCCCTGGTTGGTGTTAATGGCCTCTGTGCTTCCCGTATGGGAACTCAAGCACTAAACGCTTGTAAAAAAATTGAGAGATCTATGGGGGGAAAAAAGGATATTTGTGGTATTTTTCAGAATACCAGGGTAAAATAGGCCAGTATTGATAGCTGGCAACAAGCAGACTTATAGCCCATATCTTAAGAATTGCCTAGTTTCAACTGCTGGCCACTGCAGCAGCTACCCTTGTTGGCAAGCATGAGATATTTTCTAGCATCTGATGCCTTATTCGTGTGCCAGTATCTGGGCTGAGCTGTGTCTCAGTCACAGTGGCTCCCTGTCTCCCTCTGCGCTATTTTCAGTAGCTCTCCTGTTACTCCCAAGCCCTCTTTGCTAATCTTTGTCTTTTGAGCTCCTTGGACTGGGGACAGACTTGGATTAGCTATAAGGTGGCACAGGACAGCATCCCACCCTGTTGGTATGACTTATGCTTTGTGCCCAGAGATGGTACCTAGTTTTTAGCTCTACAAAAACATGTTTTTGTTGTCCTGTGACCATTAACCGGTCATTTCAGATCATTCTGTAAAGATGACCCATCCTCCTTAGGTTTTACTATCCTACAGACTCTGAGTCATCCACTGAGTTTGCCTGCAAAGATTTGGCATCATCGTCTAGATAGCGGGTAGTCAAACAAAACAATATTGCAGCAAGGATTGCATCTGGGGGTGTTGGTAAAACAGACCCACACATTTCTCATGATCTCATTAGCAACCACAGAACTTGGAAGACCTGTCACTGGGGAGAGTGTTTATTCATATCATGTCTATCCTCTTAAACTTCCATAATGGAAGGTCTTACAACAGACTGTAAGGTAAAACACCTTGGAAAATTCAACTATATGGAGTCAACACAGTAATCTCATTGAAATAAAATGTTTATTCCGTAGGGCATGCTGGATGGTATTAATTACCTCAGTTAGACTCTGTCAGTATATCCCAGAAGTGATTGTCATTTTGCTCCCTGAAGGAGGTGCTAGTCTAAAGATCGTGTACCAGAAATGAGGTGGCACTTTATGTGCCAGCTGTTTGCAAATTCTTCCAGAATTAGAAAATGTTTGTAATTCCTTGCAAGCACATGCATTCCTACACCAGGCACTCCTTTCTGCTGCACGTGTCCTTGGATCAACTACAGCTACGTGGGGGAGAAGGGCGTCCCGTTCTTCATCCCCCCCTTCCCCATCACTTTCTTTGGCCGGAGGTCACTCATGCCAGTGCTGTATCAGCCCGCTCAGAGCTCTTACGGCTCAAGTGCTGTGCTTGCTTCAGGGAGAAGGGAGTTGGCGCATGTGTGTGTCTGCATGTTGCGCGTACGGAACGTGTCGGATTCCCAGATGGGAAAGGCTGTGTGGTTGTGAAGCGGTCCCCTCTCTGTCCTGAGGATGGCTGAAGGGGTTGACTGGGTAGGTGCAGTCTGTTAGCTGCATCCGCGTGGGTGCATGCAAGGTCACAAGAGGTGTTAAACTCTGCTTAATGCTGTCAGTGTTGCCACATTTAAAATTCACAGAGCAAACAGACTTCAGGCTCCTCCGCTGCATGCGTTGGATTGCTTTTGTGCTGCTTTGTTTTCCAGTTTCCTCCAACTGTAATTTTCTCTTGCCAGCACCACTGTGGGGGGGAGGGGGAGGGACGGGGACAAATGTTGAAATTCAATTCATAGCTAATGCTTACTGAACCTCTTTTAGAGTCCTGTGAGATATCTAAACATGACACACATCAATTAGCCAAACTACAGAGGGAAAAGTCTGCATAATGTAAATGAGCACTTTTGCAGACTTCCTTTACTCATAATGACCCTGTATCAAGGAACAGGCAATGTAAAATATGTAATTAAGGGCAAAGGTAGGTGGTGATACCCCAGGACTTCCAGTATCTTCTTTCTGGCTGATTGCAGAGATCAGCATTTTGCAGCACCTTGGGCCAAAGTCTCTCAGGAGTTTAGCTCTTTGGAAAACCAAAGTACTTATTTAGATGCAAAGTTATTTTAAAACTGGTTTCCTAAGGAAATCGGGCATTCCCCCTGCCTGTTCCTCTCTGACCATCTGTGTCTTTGAGGGCTCACTCCTGAATAACTTCTGGATCCATTTGCTAACCACAGGTGACCCAGCAGCAAACAGCCTTAGAGCATGTGAACTCCGTATCATAACTGATTTTTCACATGAGGAGGTGGAAAGGCCGGTGAATCAGCCTTTTATCCCACTGGCAAGTGAATCAACACGCCTGTTGTGAATCAGCTTCTGTTTGCTTAACCTGAGGGGTGAAGACGTGTGAAAAAGGGGTGGTTTCATAGCAAAAGGGAACTGGGGAGAGGGAAGGGATCCAGGGATGCTTGGGGGTCTTAAAAAAGAAAGGGACATGAGAATATTGGGTACAAAGTTGTAGGAAACCTCTTCAGTGTGAGTGTTCCCATAGGGGCGTCTTTGCTTGGGTTTCTGCTCCTGCAGTGGCTCCATGAAACGTGGGCCTGAGTTAACACGTATCTCAGAAACAGCTGAGCTGAGAGGGGTGGCGCGGTAATCTCTTGTATTCCTGTAAGGTCTGGGTAATGAAAGGTGTAAGAAAATGGACCAAAATAGGTGGGGTCTTTTTGTCAGCAGGCACCCTGGTCAGAAGCCTGCCATGAAGACCAGTTCTGCCTCCCTCTGCCGTGGGGTGGGCTGCATGGGTTGCTGTGTTGCTCAGGAGTTTGCACCGTCCCGTTGCAGGGCACTGGGCTAATGAAGCGAGGACAGTGGTGGTGGCTGCCCTAGCAGGAGCTGCGTTGGGGAAGGATGTCCTTAGGTCCCTGGCTCACCACTCCTTGTTCACCAGGTGGGGCAGGAGTGAGCTTTGTGCAGCGTGTGGTTTAGGAAGGTGAAATCATTCATGTCAGTTCAGCCCACCTCCTCGATCTGATCTTTGGTCCAAGGCTAACTTGCTGGCTGGGACTCTTATCACCTTCAACAGTGAGGATAACCTAGAGACAGTAGCCAACAACGGTAAAGGGATGCCTTTGGGACCCATATATCTTCCCATGTAACAACACACCTAGATACCTGTGCCGTGACACTGGAGCATGATCTACACTGGGAGGAACATGAAGACACTGTGTGGCATGGGTCAAAGCTGCTGCAAAGTCCTGCTCCCTTAACTGAGATTGCTACTGTCCAAAGACCTTAAGCTTCACTGAGCATGTATGTGGTGAAAGTATATATGTGCAGTAGAATAAACTTTATCCCATGCGTATCTTTGTTACAGAAAGCAAGAATTTGGGCAAAGCTGTAAAAGCACAGATGAACTCTTTTTTTGAATATCCAACAGGTGAAACTGAGGAAGAGGAGATCTGGGTTCCAGTACTGCAGCTGGTGCTTCTGTGGTGTTTGATGTATTCAGTGGTAATATGTCTGGTAATCCCCAAGGAGTGTCTTACTGTAACCCAGGCTTAGCATAGTTTAGCTTTACTCCAGTCCTCATGTGCAGGCCTACCATCTCAGTCTCTGCTTATTTCACTACCATTACATTCCCTCCACACCTTTCCCAAGTATCTGCCTGCATGTGATCCCAGGAGCACGCAGGACACCAAATATGGTCACACAAAGGAAAGCCATCTAATGTCAGAGCCAGAGGGAGTGTTGAAGGAAAGCTGTCCAGGCAAGTGGATATGTTGGGCTTGGAGAGAATCGCAGTAGGTGATGTTTGGTGGCTGTGCAGCCTCTGCTTGAGTCTGTGCCAGGACGCCCAACACACCTCCCAGCAGCCCTGTCTGCATCTCCTCATCAGTATTCCCCACAGCCAGGTGCTTCCAGCAACCTCCAGCATTTAGCTAGATCGTTGGTGAGCTCAGCTCTCCCCCAGGGATGCAGCTTCTTCAGCCTTTGACTCTGCGGGGATAGAGCTCATCCAAAGCTGATGGTGTACTGTCAGCCTGCTTATTTCCAAATTGCATGTGCCAGTCTGTACATGCTGGCTATTGAAGAGGCCAGCATAAATCTCATTAATGCCATGTGTGACAGGGCCCCACATCCTATGTGTAAACTCAAGGGCATTTTTAATGTTTCCTGAGGGGCAGGCTTCTTGTGCATGGGAATGTTACCAAGTGGGCAGGCAGTCTGCTCTGCCAGCTGAACAAATAACATTGCTCTACATATTTTGCCATAAAAGAGGATTTCTTGACCTTATACTTTTCTACATGCTATCACAGATCCTGTCCCTCTGTCCCTACACCAGCTTGAGCACTCTGTCACTGACTTTCTTTGGAGTTGTGGCATGTGTGATCAATGGTAATGTAAATGTTGCCTTACTTGGCATCCCTGATAAAATCCCAGAACACTGCAAATGGGTTGGGACCTCTAGAGGTCCATAGTCCAACCTCCCACACAGGGCTCCATGTACGTGAAGACTCACTTAAAATAGATACATATCCGTCTTCCTGTTTTTGCTGGAGCAGCCTTTCCAGGATACAGCCAGCGCTCCCACTGCGCTAATGGCATTCACTGGGGTAATAGGGAATAAACCCGCTGCTTTTTGGAGTCTATAATTATGTTGAGGCTTTAATATAACAGGAAAATTAAAAAAAAAACCCCAACAGTAGATGAAGAAGCTTATGGGGAAGGGACAAAGGTTATGTCTCTCAGGTTGTTCACCCACTCAAACAACTGGCTGGAGCAAGTTGTATTTCAGGCTGGGTGACCTTACGCTAGCAACTGTGTGTACCAGTGGCAAAAGGCAGCCCCTGCTGTGTACAGCTGTGAGTCTGAAATCACAGGGCTACAGGGGGAACTGGACAATGTGATCTGCACGTCTCCTCACACGCTTAATTGCAGTTTTTGTATGAGAGTTGTTATCTTACCCCTGCAATGCCTCCAGCAGGTCTGCAGCCGAGTCAGAAACAGAGCTCCACCATTCTTGCTTGCCTCAACTTCAGCCGAGGTTGTATGGTTAATGCCATCTCGCTCAGTGGTGGCGCATCTACTGGACTTTTTACTAGGGCGTGTAGCGATAGGACAAGGGGGAATGGCTTTAAACTGGAAAAGGGCAGGATTAGATTAAACATTAGGAAGAAATTTTTCACTTTGAGGGTGGTAAGGCACTGGAACAGGTTGCCCAGAGAGGTTGTTGAGGCCCCGTCCCTGGAGGTGTTCAAGGCCAGGCTGGATATGGTCTTGGGCAACCTGGTCTAGTGGGAGGTGTTCCTGTCTATGGCAGGGGGGTTGAAACTCGATAATCTTCAAGGTCCTTTCCAACCTAAACCATTCTATGATTCTATGATTCTATCTCACAGCTGAACAACAACGTAGCTGGGATGAACACCATCTCATTGAATTATTGCTTGTGGCATTCAACTGCGTCGTGCGCCTTTCTGAAAAAGCAACACAAAGGAAAAGAGAGGTCTTCATCACTGCTGTGTCAAAAGGCTACAGAAGAAGTTGCTGGCTGCACTCATGGTTCATTGCTTCCTCTGTGGCTGTCCTGTCAGGTGGGGTTTATGGTCTCACGCATCACCTAAGATGCTGGCAAATGACTGTTTCCAAATCTTATGGAAAAGTCTGCAGTAGTAAACGTGGTCTTTCTCTGTACTGGTTTCCTTTTGCATATCAGCTTGGTTTGCTGGTCATTTGGGCTGTGGAGAGAAGTCAACTCCCTTGATAATGCCTGAGTGGGAAACGTATCTTTTTAGTGGATTCGCCAGGGGCTTTCACACTGAGGAGTTAACAGAACTAAAGAACAAAGCCAAAGGACTAAATTCCTGTGTGGGACAAAAATAAATAAAAAGGAAATGCCACAGCAGCCAGCTGTGGCTTTGCATGGTTGTAACAGCTGGGAACATGATCCAAGAGCTTGGTCCTGGTGGCAACCATCCTATTACTGATGTCTGTGAAGGATCTGGATTAATTTTCTTCTTTCTTCATAAATGTGTGAGAGGCAAAAGCATGTCCCCCCTGTGAAAAAAATGTGAAATCTGTTTTTTCAATGCCCGTGGACTATTCTACTTCAGTTAAGCTTCATATGCCAGGATCATTTTAAGAATGTGTCCTGGTTTGAGGTAAAACAGAACCAGTTTTGTTCAGTAACTTTCCTTCTTAGCTGGGCCTCTTCTAATTACTGAAATTAACAGCATATTGTGCAGAAACTGTTCGCTCTCAGAGTGACAAGACTTATGTTTATAGTTGATGCCCAGGCATGGTATGCAGAGAGGCTCTTGCTTGTACTTATTGCTATAACACCCAAGGCCAGATAACTTGGCTATTTGCCCCGTTGGAGGGTTGTAAGCAAAAGAGCGTAGAGGGGTCCCACCTGTGGGGAAAAGTGGACAGGACAGGTGACCCAAAACTGGCCAATAGGGTATTCCATCCCATCTGCCTCATGCTCAGTATAAAAGCTGAGGGATCAAAGGGACAGCCCTCTTTCTTCAGTGGCTGGTGTCCGAGGAGGACTGTCTGTTTGTCTGCCTTTGATCCCGATCCTGAATCCAGATCTGGAATCCAGTTCCCATCCCTCACTGAGTCCAGTCTGGGACTTCCCCAGTGCCAGCCAGTGACTTGATCGTCATCCTGGGAACTTGATATGGTTTAGTATATATTTCATTATTTCCTTTTTATTTTATTATTAATTTTCATTAAAGTAGTTTAGTTCCTTCTAAACTCATAAGTCTCTTTTTCCCTCCTCTGCCCCTCTCTTTGAAGAGAGGTGGGGGGGAGCATCTGTGGGTCCCATCTGGGGTGCCCCACGTCCCCAGTGACTGGTTCGGCCCAAACCAGGACAGTATGCCTGCTCCAGTTCAGGCTGCCAAATGTGGATGGTTGGGGGGACATCTTATTTTACAGTGCTTGGCGTTGGGGGTGAACTACGCATCAGCAGGTTCTCCTCTGCCATGCATGATCCAAGTGTTTCAAGGGTTTCTAAAATGTCTTGCCTGGACGCAGAAGTCCCATCTGGCTCTTCCAGACCAGTAAGCCTGGCCCATCCAGTGACAGTGCTCATGCCTCTGAGCTGGTGGGATCTCAGAAAAATCTTGCTTTCCTCGGCCACGCCATTAAAAACCATGATGAAGCACACAGTTAGACAACACATTCTCACTGTCCATTTCATAAATGAGACCACAGGACAACCAACATGTTGGGACCTTCTGCGGATACTCTCTGTACCTTCTGCACTGATGTGCACTGGTGTACTGGCACTTAACACTCTTCACGCTTAGTCCAGGAGTGAAATAATACTCAGAAAGTCTGTAATGAGAGTCATACAGTTCTGGTGGGAATGGACCTCAGCACCTCCGAGGGCAGAGCTCATCCTGAACCTCTCTTGAGGGAATAATGTCGTGCAGAGCTCCAACCAGTGGTATACAACACACACCATTCCCAGACCCTCTGAAGGCATGCCTGCTTCCCTTTCATGGAGCTAAAAAAAACCAACATTACATAGGTTGGGCATCCAACTGAAAGGTAAACAGAAAAAATATGGAAGGAGAGAGTATGTGCTTTGAATGCAGATAACCTTTTCATTGAATTTGGAACAGAGGACCAGTAGGTCTCCTGGCCTTGATCTTCATCACCAGCTATTATGCAGCTGCAAATATGTTGAGATCAATAACTAGTTTTAATTTGTACACATCTTCCTAGCCTGACATAATGTGAGAGCATCAAGGGGCAGTGGCTCTGTGACTTCCCTCTGCTGTTGGGTGCAGTGTCATCCATCCTTCCCGTTAAAAGGGTAGCTCTCATTCACAGTTTGAATGTGTCCACTTCCAGCTTTCAGCTCCTCTTAGTTCCTTTTAAGCCTTTCTCTGTTAGATGGTAAAATTATTGTAGGATGTGGCATTCCCTTGTTGTTAAAATGGATTATTTCTACATTGTGCTGCAGTGCAGAGATACCCAAAGACTCTAAATGAGCAAAGTTGGGTTTCAGAGAATTCTCAGTATAGCAACATATGCCTTTTTTTTTGAAGCAGATGGTGTTGGTCACAGTGGAAGAAAGCACATGGGGAATGACATGAGCTTTTGGGCTGATTTATTCTTGTTTGCTGGGTTGTTTTTTCCAATCACTGCCTTACTATGCAATTAATTAGTACTTTTCTCTGCCTCACTGTCCTGTCTGTAGAACTGGCTTCAGTAATTTTGCCTCAAAACACAGGAGAGCTGGAACATTTCAGGGACACCCTTATCCCCTTCTGCTCTGTATTTCCAGAAATATAACATAAAATACCGTAGCTTGCCATCACAGCAGTGAGAACCCTGCAGTGCTTTGTTGCCTTTGCTTTAAATTATCATTATGCAAGGCGAAATACATGGCTTGGCTTTCCACAGATTTGCATGGCCCCAGTTTCCACACCCTGTGCCAATTCCGAGCTGTTGTGACTCCACTGGCTCCATCACTACTGTGGAGCTGATGTTATACACTGGGAGAATGAGCTTGGTTTATGTCTGGCCCACTAGTGAAGTCCTGTCCATGAGAGTGTCTCTCCAGCTTTGTGGCCTGCACCACAAGCTTGGGCTTCTCCTAAGGACCTTTAGGCTTATCTGGCTGTTGCATTTCTGTTGGTCCATGCTCTGTAGCCTCTTGATGGCTCCCTGTCTCATCTGTACTGAGTATTTTGGTGATTGTGTCCTCTTGAAGATTTCCCACCCTTTCCAGGCATTGGATGGGTCCACTATTTGTAGGAAGCTCATGCAAGTCTGTGTGAAATTGCCTTGTCCAGTGAATGGGGATCTACACAGAAACAGACACTCAAACATCTTCCAGTGGTCTGAGACTTGGGAAAATCAGCTTGGGCCGTTTTCTTCTACTATAGTGGGGTGTCATGAACAAGCTCATCCCTGCACCTTGGCCCCAGAGAGGATGTAGGCACCATCTCTGTGTTAACTGTGGCTATGTCAAGGGCTGATGGCTTTACTGTGCCTTTTCTTTGGGCCCCAAAAGCTCTCCAAATCCACTGAGAGAGGCGAGTTTGAAGGTAAACAAGATATAAGCCTGATGCTGAAACTCTGCTGATCCAGACGAGGAATAGCAAGTGTTATCAGCCCTGCTGGACAAGCAACCTTCCTTGGGGCTTGTGGTGGCACAGCCTTGACATCCAGGGCAGATGGAGGGGATAAGCCTGGTGCAGCAGTTGCTCTAAGCTCCCTCTGCAGAGACATTTCCCTCCACCCGCAAGCTGGAGGGGTAGGTGATCCAAGCCTGGGAAACTCAAGAGTCGATCCTATATAAATAAAAATGGTTGTTTTAAAAAGCAAATAAGAAACAGGTCCTTCTCCTCTTCCACCCACCTTATATAACATGGATCAGAAGCAAAGCATGGTGTGCCATCACTCTGAAGACTTAAAACAGTGAACGTCATTTCAATACAGTGTGTCTACACAGGCTTCCTTGAGGAGAGATTGATATGTGTTAGGATTTAATTAGTGTATGAATAATAACAGAACAGAGACAAAGAACAGCAAGTCAGCAGGGCTCTCTGCTCACCACTTAATGGTTATCTGCCTGTGTTTATCTGTACCCACACACTGCATATCGCTGAGTCTTGACGTACATTAGCTTTGCTGCTCATGCCGGTTTAGCACCCATCTGCCAGCTCTTCCATGAGGGCAGCACTAACAGCCCCAGCTCACATGGTCATATGCCATATTTTATTGTGAAACACTCAGCTTTTTTGTTTATGGATCCTAGATACAAATTTCAGATAAGTATGATGAAACAGTGGGTCTGTTTTGGTTTGTTGTGCTTTTCCCATATGCTAAATACCACACTGAAACATGCTCAAACACCTACTAAAAAGGAGCCATCTGGGAGGTATTTAGTTTCACAGCCAAATATGGACCTTGGTTGAATCAAATTCCAGGATGCAGACATTTGGGATCAAGTCTAGATCCAAAAGTTGAATTCCAAACTCTTGTAAGGTACATGGAAATCAAACTGGCTGAAGCCATTCACCATGATCATTGAGCAGTAATCCTTTAAAATTTCTGGTGTTTTTTGTAAAGCAGGGAAAAGTCAGCCTGACTTAGAGCAGTGGGTCCCATCTTTCCTGTCCTTGTCAGGCACAGCCACATTGCACTTGGAACAGAAAACGCTGCGGTGGTGGCGGTGTGAGCATCCCGCTAAACGAAGTGCTGAGGTGTAGCGCTGCTGCACCCTGCCTCGCAAAGAGGCCGGCACCAGGGCTGGCATCTGTTCTCAACCCCACCGCTGATTCGACAGTCTTTTCTCTGTGTCTTAAGGCTTTCCGGCCAGTGGTAGAATCTCCCCGCGGTGCTACGCACAGGGGAAAGGTATGTCTAAGGCCACCTGGCAACACGTCAATTAGCGTGACGATATGACACAGTGCTTAGGCTTTACAGGGTTTCATTCCCTCTTGAGGTACCACACAGTGCAGCTGAGCGTGCTCACCTGCTGGCCAGAGCTAATTGGCCCTGCAGCTGCTTGTCTTCAGGAATGAGCCAGATGCCACGAGTGCCCTTTGGGTGTAGACATGGTGCATCTCTGCTGTTAGACAGCACACGACTCAGACCAGCTCTGTTAGAGGACTGGGCTTTCACCTTTGATCTTGGCTCAAGGGTGGAAGAGCTGCTTCCCCTCCACGCTGCAATGCGGAGAGAGTGTCCTTTGGGGCCCTAAATTATTTTTTAATTTGTACTGAAATGGGAGATGCCAGGGGTGAGCACAAATCCTGTGCGCCTACGCAGGGTGCAGCGGAGGCAGGTGAGTGCACGTGTGCAGCTAATGCCAAAGCCCTTCACCTGGGGCTTTGAGTTGCATCGCTGCTTCTGAGACAAAGTGCAGCAGCGTTTCAGGGGGTTCGCAGCTGGTGGCTGGCTGTTCGTTTGGTGGTTGGTTGGGTTTTTCTTTTCCAAAGTGCCAAATTCGTTGCTGCATCAGACACGTGCCGTAGTGGATGCCTTGTGAAGCATATGTCCACTTGCTTTCAGCAGTGTGTGCGGTAGCCTCAACACTCGTTATGACTTAAGGGAGGGGAAGGTTTGTGTGTAAACAAAGGTTTACGATGTGCATATAAAACATGTCACACACAGTGAACCACAAATCTCCTCGTAAATGTGGAAATACAAACACAAATATTCTAAGCAGGGCTTCCACACTGATGCTTTGATGGTGGTTTAGCTGTGGTCTGGAGAGAAAAATTCCTCTTTCAACTCTGGTGTGTCCTGTACATTCCCAAGGGAGGAGTATAAAGTGTTTCAGTTGTTTTAAGAGGAGGCAGAAGTGTTTGTGTTTGGGGTCTGCTCTGGTTGGTGTAAACAGAAAGATAACTGCATAAAAGCAGAGACTCTGTTGGGAACGGGAATCTGTAATGACATTTTTAATTCTTATAAGGTGTGAATCTTCTTCTCATCATTCAAAGCAAAGAACAACCAGTGTACCCTTAAGGGAGAAATGACAAGGATAAGTCACTGCTGCACAGTTTTTTGCCTTCCTAGAACAAGCAGGGGTAGGAAGCTGGAAGGCAGTGGATTCTTAGATGTCTCTCTCCTGGATTGCTAGCCCAAATCTCAGCCAGTCATGCCAGTAATGAGAAGTATCAGACTGTCTTGTCCAGGAGCTGAGAAACTGAAATCATGTTTCTGCACCTAAAATTATCTCTAGGTTGATGCACCAAAATGTAAAAGCTGTTGATTCGAATGGCATGGGATTTGGGAATTTTGTTGGCTTGATCTTTTTGAAGCATCTCTTAAGAAGCAAGTGTGAGATTTGCTGATCCTTGCCACCCACCGCGCTCTGACTGTGGCTGGCCGGGGTGGCTGTTTCCACGCCAGAGAAGGATTTCCCAGAAGAGGTGAAACTTCCAGGACGTTTAGGCTCAGCAGCTCTTCCTGGCATGCTCTTTGCCAAACGCATTTGCAAACCTCACCAGGGTCCTGGCGAGCCTGCCCGGATCAGGCGTGTCCAATTATGCACACACAGCAGCATCCAAAATAGGCCGCCCCTCCTGGCATGCGGCTCCGCAGCACGGAAAGCACGCTGGAGCCGCTCCACTGCAGCCAGTGGACTAACACCGATTTACTGTGATTAACAGCCCTCCTGTGGTTTTCCACGGAAATCTCTGCAGCAGCAGGCGTGAGGTGGTAATTTGGTGCAAGACCTCTGCTCTAGGGCATATTAGCCTAACAGCTCTTGTCTAGAAGTGTTTTTGGATTGCTGGACGATGCTTACAGTGCGTCCTTTCTTGGCTGGCAGGTCCGTGTTCCTGGAATAGCAAGGCATGCTCTGAAACAGCCACGTTTCTATCTGGGCTGATGCTCTGAGGCCAGCTGCGGGGTGCCCGAGCCATTCCTGCCCTCCTGCACCTGTTGGCACCCCATCAACAGGTTATCGCCCTCTGGTGATAAGGTGCATTTTGCCTTCAAACCGCGTGGTGGAGGTTCCCTGAGCAGGAGGTGAGGTAACCCACCTGTCACTCTGGTTGCCTCCAGGGCAGACATGCCAGGTTAGCAGCTCCCTTGCCACTGAGACTGTGTTTTAGCTAAGCCACAAAAATAAAACAAAATTTAGATGCTTTTCCCTCATTAATCACGCTGTGTAATTGTGACAGGCAGTGGCTGAGGCTGAGGTTTCTCCACAGCCACTGCCCCAGAAGCCTCAATGCAATAAGAGACCTTCTGTCTCTTGGTACTGCTGACCAGGAGACCACTGTACACCGAGGCGTTAGTGATCCAAATGACTGTGACCTGGAGCAGGCACAGACCTGTGTGGGGCTGTGGGTCCGGCGTGGCCTTCTGGCTCCGCTGTGCTGCTCTGCTGTGCATCCCTCAGCTGCGGAGCAGTCCCCCCAGCCCTACCTGATGGGGGACCCTGTGGGGAGCTCCCACTCTGTGCTGGCAATTACACCACCTGCCTGGCCTTGCCTTTGTCTAAAAGTGCAGCAAGAAGACCTCATTTGAACATCGTCTGCATTTGATGGTAGGAATGGTGAACAGAGCTCTTTTCTTGTAAGAAAATTCTATAATGTCTCAAATGACGAAAATGGGATAACCCTTCTGTGGACTGGATGTTGCACGTGGGTCGGATCATTACATGCTGCACAACTCAGGGTTGCCAGCATCTGAAGGGATGTAATGTTATCTACAGTTCTCTCTTTTTTTCTTTGTAATGTTAGCGCTAATAAAAAGCATGTAGAATGGTGCTTCACAAAGTCGCTGTGCCTTTCTTGCAGGGAACGCGATGGACCAGCACCTCCCCGTGCGAAAGCACCGCCCTGCGGTCGAGAGTTTACCACTGTAAACAAGTAACAAGTAGCTGGACAGAACATGAAAGTTCATGTTGAAAACTGAGTTCTGCAAAGAGGAGTCTGATTTTGCTGAGGTGAGACTGCTGCTGGACTATTTTAGCTTAGGCTTTTTTAGTGACTGGCCCTAAATATCCCGTAGAAAGCCCAGAAATTTCAAACTGAATTAATGCATTTACAGGCAAGAAAATAATAAAAAAAAAAAAAAAGGATTTTTTTTAAAAAATCCCTAAATTGTATCTGATAGTGCATGTGAAAACAAAGATAGAATGATCAAGAAAGATCCGCTATGGTTGGCAAGAGGCTAGCTAAAAACACCCTGTCTCAGAAGGAGGCGAATTAGCAGCAGCCTTGGGTGTTTTGATTTCAGCTCTTGCAGTCTTGCAGGAGACAGCTCGTGTGCATTTCCAGATGCTCTACCACCAACTCTCTGAAGGTGGTAGTGTTCTCTTCTCCAAGCTTGCAGCTCTCACTCCAAATGAAAAAGTTAAGTGCCTGTCTGCTGTGGGGATGAGGAAGAGACAAGCGGGTGGGAGGAAAGAAAGTCAACAGAGGGAGGAAGCCCTTGCAGAAGTTAATCTGCACTGTCCAGGTGAGCTGAAAACTGTTCTGTTCATCCGAGGGAAGAATGATATCTGCTGTGCAGTGCTGAGGGCTTCTTCTCCCAGTGCCTTAAATTGTTTATGCCTTTTTGGAGCAAAGTGAGGGAGGCACACAAAGATGGGTAGGACACTGTGGTCACTGCCTCATTTTGTTGCTCCAAGGAGTGGTGTAGAAAAGGAGATCCTTCCTTTAGGGCCTGCCCATGTCCCAGGGAGGAGAAACTAAAAAATAAAGATGCAGTGCAAAGGTATTTAGACCATCCGCACTGTCTATTCTCATTATGGTGACTCGCATAGGGACAGAAACACTGTACTTCATGGAGGGAATTGGAAATGCATTCCACTTCATTCTCCATTTGCAAATGCCAGGTCTTGTTCAGAACAATCTCTGCTGGATCCAGTAGTGTCCCACCAGCTGACCTGCAGCAGCTCACAGTTTTGAGTTCTGCAAGCTGCCTTGTCCCTTTAGCGTATTGGATGCAATTTGGAAAAAAAAAAAAAAAAAGACTTCACTGGCAAACCTATAGGCTGACAGGGAACCAAAGGTCTTAGGGAATCAAAGGTCCTAGTTCATAGCAGGGCAATACTTCAATGTGGCTTTCGAGAATCTCATTTTTGTACATATCCTGCCATAGACAGGAGGAAAAGTTTCTGTGAGCTGCCCAGAGAGGTGGTGGCGTCTTGGACTCTGGAAACATTCAATACCCGCCTGGACACCATCCTGTACAGTCTGCTGTAGGTGACCCTGCTCTGGAGAAGTGACCCTCTCCAGAGGTCCCTTCAAACCCTGACCGTTCTGTGATTCTGTGATTCTGTAATACCCTGTGTGCAGTATTTTGTTGAAAAACATCCACAATAACGCTTGAAGGCCATTTACCACTTTATGAAAATCAGCTTGTGATGTTTATGGCATGAGAGACTGTAATCCATGCAGCAGCTGACCTGGGATAACATATTGTAAAACAATGAGGCACAGGACAGCTAAAGCTCTTAAATACCTGCTTGGTGGTTTGTGTCCATAACTAGTCATGAAGCCACAAACAGGGCCAGATCTGTGATGTGGGCAGTAGCGTGGGCTCCATGGTTGATGAACGCCTGGATACTCATGTTCTATGCTAATATTGTCAGGAAAATTACTTAATAGAGGAAGACTTTTCCAGATCTAAATTCTGCTTCTTCATATGCACAGAATTTTCCTTAAACCTTCCTTGTGTTGCACAACACATGAAGTTAACTCCTTACGCTTTACTAACAAGCCTCCCGGTGTGCATACTGGTCCATGTTATCAACAGCTGGTCAGAGACATGGTGACAGCAACATCCCTTTAAAGCACGTGGTTCTGTGGATAGTGAGATGGCCAATTAGGCTGGGCTGCTGTCACTTGTGTTTCGTTTTGTAAGAAGACGCAGGGCAGGAAAAAAACAAGAATCTTAATGCTGAAGTCCTTCAAAATGCTTCAGATGGGGCAACCATGGCCAAGGACGTTTTGAAAAATCCTGCCCTTGTGATGAGGTGCGCGCTGAAAGTTTTCCAGTCAGTTTACCACTGCCAATTTTCCACCATTAAAGTATGTCAGTTCGTGAGATGACAGCAAGCATTGCGAGGACAGGTTATATACTTTATTAACAATTATTCACTTGTCAATTTAAACAAAAGAAGACAAAATACAAAATTTAGCTGGAATGAGGGTTGTTAGGGTAAGTCTAATATATGCCAGATATAAAGTACGTTTTCATGTCTTTGCTCACCAGCTCAGCCATTGATCTGAAATCAAACCAAACCAAACAAAGTCTTGTGATGCTGGCCTCTAAATGTCTCTCCAGGAAGCATCTTGAGATGGAGACAGGAATTTAGCTTAATCATATTCAGAAAACAAAGAAGCAGAAATTACAGCATCACTGGAGTCACTGAAGTATTTTGAGCTGCCTTCTCAGAGTCTTAATAAAAGATGGATAAACAGGTTCCAAAAATATGTGAAACCACCACACCTAAACCCTAGCCCATTCCTAGCATTAAAATGTTAAATTAAATGAAATGTTTTCAAAGGCTTTGAAATGTTTGGTGATTATTTATATGATGGCAGTGCCTTCAAGCCCAGACAAAATCAAGGCCCCACTGACCATGCACAGCTCTTGCCGCAGTCGGGGCTGCATTTCCAAAAATGTCATTGTACTGCATCTTTTAAAACTGGGCTGGTGACTGCGGTGACTTGAGAAGGCTTCAGAGGACCTTTCTTAGACACTGACAGACTTTTAACTCCTTCCCTCGTATCTTTCCTCCCCCCCCCCACTTTTTTTCTCAATGCGTTTTCCCTTATGTGAAATGAGCTTCCAGGCTCTGCGGTGGGGCAGCAGGAGAGGCTGCAGCGGCATGGGGTCTCTGCTTGGTCCCTGCCAGGGCTGGCAGCACCGCTGGGGTTCTGGGGTTCTGGCACTGCTTCAGCCCAGAGGACAGCCTGGGGCACCAGGGGTCATTTTGGCACATACCAGGAGCCTCTCTGCTTCTAAGAAGCACCCATGATTGTGGATAAAGATGGGTTATGCCTCCAGAGGCTGCAAGATCTCTGGTCTGTTTCGAAAAAAGCAAGCTGTCACTATGTCCTCAAGTCCTATAAACCGTGGCTGAATTTTTTGTGTGCTCATCAGAGTACTCTGGGCCTGAAACCGAGTTTGACCCCCACATAAGCACTCTCTGAAAGACAGTTTTCAGTTCATCTGCCTCCAATATCCGTTCGTTGTGGGGTGCCTGTGGATTACAACCTTACCCAGCTTTGCTGGCATGATTACCTATAGAACACTGCTGTCTGTGGGGGAAGGGAGTTGTATGCGTGCCTTAGTTGAATTTCAGCTGATTGAATTTCAAGCTGTGCACCTCTGCAACGTAGTTCATGCAGCGATTTGCCAAGGCGGGGGGAAGGCTGTTTGCCATTTTCCTTTGGGTGCCACTCGGTGGTGGTCCTTGTCACGGCTGGCTGGACACGGCAGCCCTGGTGTCTCTATTACCCTGCAGCCTACAAACCCCGTGCTTTTTAAACCGTTGCACATCATCTACCTCTCTGACTTTCTCCATGAAGATAACCCTCAAACCACATTAAACAACTAGTACATGGGGAAATGTTGTGGGAGTTCCCAGAAGTTTTGTAGATGCAGTAAGGGTCAAATAAATTGACTGATTAGATTCGTTTTAACCACTTAGCTCAAATGTGGGGTCAAAGGTTATTTTACCACAAGTGTTTATCTTGCTGGTTATGATTCAGCTTGCCAACTGTTGCCATATGACCAGAACAAATTTATTCTCATAACTAGAGAAGCATTAATAACCATTGTATCAGTCAGATGTCTAAAAATGTTATTTGCTGTTCTAAGGCACATCCCCAGCATGGAGGGCTGCTGAATTGAATGACCTGTTTGCCTTCTGCTTCCCCCGTGGACTTTTTAACTTCCTCTTCACAAGAGATAAACAAACTGCTCGACGCATTTAATGCTGAAATCAAAAACCTAGCGCGGAGGGTAAGTAGTTTGCTACATGTCCTGGAGGGCCTCGGTCGTGTTCGTCGGCTTAATGTTGTCTGTAACCGTCAGGTTGGAGCCATGCATACGTACCTGGGGCTTAATTAACCCGAGTCTCACCGAGGCTGCCTTTGGTTACTGCTTTGCATATTCAGGTTGTAAGTGGAGGCAGCTCAGAAGCCACAGCTCTACGCCTGGCCGAGCTGAGCTGCCACTGGCGCATCAGCTGTCCAGGCAAGAGGAGGACCTGGACCTGGAGGAAGGACCTGCAAATGCCTGACTTCCATCCAGCGCTGCTCACAGCAGCCTGGCCGTGCTGCCTCTGCCCTGGTAAGCATCAGCCCTGGCACAAGCAGCCTGGCGTGTCAGCAAAAGCCAAGATCTATTTTCATTTCAAACAGTTGCCCCGAAATAAATAAATAAACAAAACTTGAAAGAAAATGTCGTCAGGAGCCATCCTGAAACAGATAGTGAAAAGTTTTCTTCCTGATGCATGCGAAGTCAATTAGAGTGTTACTAAATACATGCCAGGAGACATCATCATAATAGGAACAATCAGGTCATTTGAATAGCCAAATATGCTTTTATGCCGTATTTGTTTACCTTGTAGAGCGTATCCGCGATATGCATGTAAATGCCAAAGTCTATTTCTTGTTAAGCATAGTAATCCCTCCTCCCCTCAGCCATCAGTGCGGTTCCTTGTTTGTACCTGTCAAGGGTTGCTGAAACTTACAACTGTTGGTTTAGGCAAATGCGCAGTCCTTCGCCAACAGGAATATCCTGTTTAGGTGAGTGCTCTAAGGTACCAGTTATATAAACTTAGCTGTATACTGTCACAACAGACCACTCCATGAAAAAATGAAGAGGCCTTACAAGTAAGGGAGCTCCTAACTAGGAACCTAACAATTTGTCTAAGCAGAGACACTGATTTTTCTCTATTAATGTGGGCTGCAAATGATTAATTCCCAGTTATCTGCTGGCAGCAGAGGAAGCCCCTCTCAGTGCAAAGAGACTGGAAAGGTATGTCAGCATCCGAGTGCACATGAAGGCAGCCAAATGTGAGGCCTCCACCAAGCCTGGTTCTCGCTTGAGCTGCGGTTTATTGGGGCACAGGACAGCGCATAAGCACGGTCCCAGTCATTACGCTCAGTACTACACCGAACAGACTTCAGCCTAGGCATGCAAAGCGAGTGGGAATAGGGAAGTGATCTTTGTTCCTCTTCTAGGTGTAGGAAGCTGAAATGCAGGGAAGTTCTGGCACTAATTCAGCAAGGTGCTTAAGCCTGTATTTAATTTTTAAGCTCTGAAATGCGTGGGTGGGAGCTGGCTCCATGGAGTCAAAGGCAAAACTCAAATGAAGTAGGATTTTGCCTTTCTCTGACTATAAAAGTGTTTTGGGAGGGAAATAGCTTGCCTCAGGTCACACTAGGAGTCTGTGGCAGAGCTGGGAATTGACGCCAGGTCTCCGGAGTCCTAAACTAGTGCCTTAACCTGTTCTTAACTTACTGCACACTTCCTCCCAAAACATCATTGGACATACTTAGATACACCAGATATCCTCAATGACTGTAAGCCCATCACTTGTTTTGGCCAGCTTTGGAAGATAAGATGAAAAATACAGCTTTTATTTCATCCTCCGAGTGATGTTTAAATAAGATACAAATAAACAAACCTGAATGCATGCTCATGGAGGATAGTGTTATGTGATGTACATCACCACAGAGTCTCTGTTTTTATATATCAGTGAAGCGTAGAGCTAAAAGGCAAGAACTATGGCATGGCATTGGCTTACGTAGGTAGCCTATTGCTGTATTGATCCACTTTCCTCAGTTTCTACAGCTGGAAGGCACACCTGTGGGGGGAATGCTCAGTGATTTCCTCCACCACCAGCTGCACTGTGCAGCCAGCGCCGCACATTGACATATTTACTCAGGTTCACTCTGACCTAAAACGATGCTGCCGGCCGAAACTCCTGACAAAGCTCCCCACCTCAAATAACCAGGCTGCGGTCAGCTGGGGCTGACTGCGCCTGCCTTCACAAGGGGAAAAGAAAAATCCTTCGCATGGCCACCAGCGTTCACGTCTGGCCATGGGGATGCTAGTGGTGCTTCAGCAGGACAGGAGGGCTCGCACCGCCGTGGAAACCCAGGACAAGACATCCCACCGAGAGCTGTGGGTGGACAAACTGAGCAAACCCACACCCTGCGCACACCTTCCCTCGCCTGTCACAGACTCTGGGGGCAGCGGCACCCCGGTCCGACGGACGGGCTCACCCCGGGCAGTGGCACCCCCGTCCGACGGACGGGCTCAACGGGGGTAGCGGCACCCCGGTCCGACGGACGGGCTCGCCCCGGGCAGCGGCACCCCGGTCCGACGGATGGGCTCACCGCAGGCAGCGGCACCCCGGCCCCACGGACGGGCTCGTCCGCGGCCGTCGGTCGGGCGCCGCGGGTGGCGGCCGCGCTCTGCCCTGCCGGCGCGGTCCGAAGCTCCCGGACCGCCCACAGCCCCCCGCGGCCAGCCTTAGCCTTAGCCCCAGCCCTGGTTTTGAGGTGTCGCCTGTCGTTGTCCTCCGGCGTCTCCCGGCTTTTTATTACTACGAGGTCGGCGTGAGGAAGCGCCGGGCCGCCGCTCCCCTCCCCGCACGGGCGCTCTGCCCGCCGCCCGCCGAGCCCGGCAGTCCTCACGGTGGCACTAGAAAACAATTAATCACGGCTCGGCGAGCCCGTCTGCTGCTGCGGTGGGGCTGCCGAGCCTCTGCAGCCTGGCTGGTACCCTGCTCCGCCTCCGGATGTGTGACCTTCCTCTGTCAGCAGCGAGAGACTTTTAGGGTGAAGTCTGCACCTACTCTAAAACCCGCTTACGCTTCTGGAATATCTCGATATTTCTAAGCTAGACACGATATGAATGTGCTTTAGGCAATCCTGCTTTGGCAGGGGAGTTGGACTAGATGGTCTCTAGAGGTCCCTTCCAACTCTGAAAATTCCGTGATTCCGTGATTCCGTGAATGCTGCCCCATCTGTTAATGCTTGCTAAAAGGCTTTCATCCAGCCTCCATGTACCAGAAAGTGGTACCTCATAGTAATACCTTCTTTTTGTGTTCTAGCAGCAATACTTCATCTTGTTTGCTTTATATAAAACACTAGCATTAAAAGGAAAGAAGAAAGCCACACCAACACACAACTCAACAAGTCAAACATCTGGAAGCATGATTATTCTCAGCATTCAATTAGTATTGTGGTTATTCCCACCTGAAAATCAGAATACAGGCTCTCCCACCTAGGAGAAAAGCACGAAGTCTTTCTTGTTTGTTGCTGGAGTTTCAAACGAGCCAGATTCTGCTTATGTGGCCTTTAGAAACCAGGGACAGCTGTGTCTCTGCAGGGCCTGATTCAGCCAGGTAATAAAGCATGTGAGCAGTACCTGAGGGGTAATGAACAAACCCTGGGTTACATATATGCCTGCCCAAAACAGAATGTGAGGAGGAACACAAATACAGCCAAAGGTTTTACCAAATAACTGATGGTGTTAGATGTCCTGGAGACTGGGGATTCTATGAGGTATGTGCAGTTATGAGGGCAGCTGATTACTCTGCTTCTTAGGATCCAGAGCTCTTCATGAGGTGATCT
Source organism: Anarhynchus alexandrinus (assembly GCA_008711295.1). NCBI lineage: Eukaryota > Metazoa > Chordata > Aves > Charadriiformes > Charadriidae > Anarhynchus > Anarhynchus alexandrinus. Next base: position 2,266,615 of record VUYV01000134.1, read on the forward strand.
TCAAGCATCAAAGCAGTGCAGCTATTGTTTCTTCCTGAAATGGGAGAAACAAACCAGTCTCAAAAAGAAAAGGGCTGGATTTATTTCCTCCAACAGGAATACGTAAAGTGTTCCCCTTGGCTGCAGCTGGTGCTGCCGCAGGACTCAGACCACTGCACATCCTTCAAATTCCTACCTAAGCGGTATACCAGTGGCTGGTTGCTGGTCAGACCTGGGCGGGAGGATGACTTGTCTGCTGAAGGGAGACAGTCTCTAAGAGCCAGCTCTTATTTCTAAACACCATCCCCTATTCATCAGAGTATGAATAAGGCCCCCCAAGTACTGCTATGCCAAGCAGCACTGCACTGATTGCCCACCTGAGCCAGGGAGCATCTGCAGGACCATCGCCTTAGCTGTTGCACAGCACGCTCACATCTGTTTGTGTATTTATATGAAACCAGAGTTTCCATCACCTGGTGCTGTGGAAGGCATCTGTGCTGGCCTGAGCCCTGTCAAATTCAGGCTCTTGCTGGGACAAAGCTGACTTCTGGGACAGAGCTGACTGCTGTGACTGACAGACTTTCGCTCCAACTTCCAGCGCAAATCTGTGCTTGACCCATTGTCAGTTTGTTCTTACAGTCCTTCAGATCAGCCCTGCAGGACAATCACGACCATTGTACCAGATACCAGAAGGACATTTCACTGTGAAATACTCCACAGAGGAGACAGATACAGTCACCTTCCTTTAGAGGATGGGACACAATTCACACATGGAGGGGAAGTGACCAGTCCCAGCTCGTGCTCTTGGCTCCTCAGAAAGCTTCAGCTTGTCCCCAGTGCTTGCTGCTTCTCCTCCTGCAGATGTTGGGCTGAAGAAATGTGCTGGCCTTTCCAGGAGCCTTGGCCATGCAAACATAATAAAACCAGCGAGCTACCCTCTCGAAAAGAGTCCCATGGGGACTACATACCTTCCCATTTAGCGTTACTGTGTATGTTTGTTAGTGCCCTTTCAGCCTACTGCTAGTTATGCAGGCGGTGCCTGGATGAGCGAGGAAGGCAGAAGCATGCCTCAGGGCCCCCAGTCAGGTGTCAAATCCAACCATCCCAAAAGTGCCCGCTTCCCTGCTGCTACCCCTGCCACCCACGCACCAGGTTGTGAGTCAGGTGCTGTGGCCTCGCACACCAGGGTAGCGGGTGTGTGAGCATACAGCCTTAACAAGACTCTATATTTCCCCGCTCACGTGTACATGGAAAGATACAGCATTGCAAAAGCAGTGCTTAATTGCAGGGCACAAATCCCTTCCAAAAGCAGAGCTTAACTTTTTCTTTTTTTTTCTCTGCCAAGAACATATGTATTTTGTATAGATTTAATTACATGATACAAGAAAGGAAAGATTTGCCCAGATACTATGGTGATGAGTGCCATAGAAATGCCTATAAATAAACAAAAACACAGAGCAAAACCAGACATCTGCAACAGAGTATGGGAAAAAAACCTAAAAAACAAACCCAAACAAAACAAAAAAACAAACAAAGAAAAAAAACCTGCCTGTAGTTTTCTACACAGTCCCTCATATTAAAGAAACAAAAGCTCACCACTGCCTCTTTCTGACATAGGACCCAACGCTCATTTGAACTCACTCCTTCCGCCACCTTCAAGAATCACAAGGCGGGCACATCTTTATTTGCATTCTCCAGTCTCTCCTTCCCGCTGCTGCTGTGAATTCTCATCACCTGAGAACTTGTTTGTGCATACTAAATAATAAGGATCCGGAGTGCTGGGAACCTCATGAACTTTTATGTCATTTGAATTTGGAGAAAAAATTGAGCTTTCACACACACCTCAAGTTGAAAATCCTGTCCATGTTATACATTCTCTTCTTTACAACAAAGGAATTAGGATTGAAGCCGTACAGGGGCTTGAATGGTGATGTGTGGCTTGTTTTTTCGTTGCATCCAATAGACATGGAGAGCACCTGCCAAGCACTCTTGCCACTTGATTTCTGATTCCTCTTGTCATATTTTTGATCCTTTCATCTCAATTCCTGTGTCCAGCAATGTGTTTTGTCATTTCAATTAAGCCACGGGACTCCAAGGGCTGGATCTTTATGAACAGCACCCAGCCAAGAAGCGAAAGCTCCGTCTCCCAAACAAAACTATCAGCTTGGCTCCACAGCACAATTGCAAATTCCCTTGCACTAAACTGGTAAGGTTAAATGCTGTCATTGCAATGCACAGTGGGGAGGAAGAGAGGAAGAGAGGAAGAGAGGAAGAGAGGAAGAGAGGAAGAGAGGAAGAGAGGAAGAGAGGAAGAGAGGAAGAGAGGAAGAGAGGAAGAGAGGAAGAGGAACAGAGAGGAAGAGGAACAGAGAGGGGAAGAGAGGGGGAAAGGAGGGAAGGAAGGAGGGAAGGAAAGAAAGAAAGAGAAGGAAAGAAAGAAAGAGAAAAAGAAAGAAAGAGAAAGAAAGAGAAAGAGAAAGAAAGAAAGCGAGCTGGAACAACAGCAGACCTAGTGTACTTCAAAGAGTTATCATCTGCTCCAGCTCAAAGCACCTCTGGTTTTGATTCATTTATATATGAAGGGGGAGGAAATCAGAGCAGCTGCCGCTCTATTATTCCCTCTACAATTGCTGAGCTGTTTTGGGTGTCTGCAAATTTTCCTCCTACCAGCCTCTCTCCTGTTGTCACATCCCTGTCTCAGGAGCCGTGCAGACAGCTGAGGAGCGCGCCCAGAGCCCTGCGTGCCTCCAGCCACAAGCATCTTGTTGAGCGCTTGCTGTCAGTCCTGCCTGGGAAAAGAGAGACACCGGCACCAGCTTAGCATCATTGCATTCGTCCTGGGAGGTTTGTCTTTCTGCTGTCACCTCACTCCCAGTAGCCAGCCAGTGCAAAGCAGCAGGCAGTGAAAGACTGAAAAACCTGCAGAGTGACTTCCCTGGGTTGGAGGAAATTCATATATCAAGTTCTATATACGATGTACATCTGCAGAGGAAGAGATTTCTGTCTTGTGCTGCTTTGCTCCCAAGTGGGATGCATTCATGGACAGTCAGTATTTATTTAAATGACTAACTTGGGCAGAGTTATTATATATAAACCCTGGCACCGTATGTTAAGCTCAAAATAAAATGCTGTAAGAAGCCAGTCAGAGAAAACCTCTGACTTACCTGGTGGTTTGGGCAATACTTAAATCATTCCTCTGGTCTGTATTCTCCCATACCTTCCCTCCCCCTGCCTCCCTCCCTCCCTCCCTCCCTCCCTCTTTTGTCTTGTTCACACACAGCTTCCAGTTTTGGACCCTTAAGATTCAGATCTTAAACTTTTTCAAAGTGCTACCTATTTTTATAATGCTTTGGATTTGCCTATGCGGTTCATTTGCGTAGCCCCAAATCAGCATAAACCCTAACCTCATCTCACCAAGGGGATTTACCTGTAACCATCCAAATTTGGTTTGCTAATGAAGTAGTCGGATTCCCAGACAGCTAAGATACACCTTGATCACTTCTTAGAAAGCGAATTCTCTCACCTGGAATGAATTTCAGTGCCCAGTACAAAGGGATATTGTTTTTTTGACACTTGCTCTTCAAAACCCGGGATACAACTACAGGGAAAGACATGCAGAAAAAGGGCTTTGAAAGTGTAATCAAAGAGAAAAAAAATGAGTTAATCTCAGAAAGGTTAGATTTGGACCAATAAACACTGCTGTGGCCAGTTTCCCTTTCCATGTAACAGTAAATGTAACAATAGCAAATATGCAAACCCAACAATTATTAACAATGCCTTAGTAATATATGTGTACAAATAAATAATGAGTAATTCCAACCCATGTGAATGTTTGGGTACATGAGGCGGAAAACATTTTAACCAACAGTGTTACATCTTGCTAAGATTCATGAATCCAAGCAAAATTCTGAGAAGTAGGGTTTGTTCCGTTTTGAATAAAATGTAAAGAAACACCCATCCTTAAACAAAAAACATTGATGGGTGAGGGCTTCTCAGATGTTCCAGTGATTAAAAAACAGTAAACCAAAACATCTTTTAAATATTGACTGAAATATCACACTATGCTAAATTCTCCTGGCTTTCTTCCAGTGTACAGTAGACTAGATGAACTCATCCACATGTAAAAATGCACATATGTAAAAAGCTCATATTTACTTTCTGTTCCCAAATTCATTAAAAAATACAACTGAAGCTGAATCTTTCCAGCCTTTGGCAGTAAACAACAAAATCAAGGCTGATTTAGAGCAGGAGGTTAGATCATTCCCTTCTCTGCAGTATGTAGGAAAGGGGAAACGGCAGGAATCTGCAAGGCTGCAGCCTCAGAAACTACGAAAAGGAAATACTTTCTTCTCCTCTCCCCTCACCTGTATTTTTAGGCCAGTTCATAATTAACCACGTAACTCCTTGCCACAAGGCCTGTCTGAAGCCAGAAGCTCAGGAAGGCACCAAAGAGGATCAAATATTTATTAAGTAAGTGGAATCTGTAGAGCTACAGCATAAAATAAACACAAATTGGAAAGGCATCTGTGCTCCTCAACCTTCTGAGCTTGAACAAACCTGTAATCATCAGGGCTCAGAAGGGATTTTTTCCAGGGAGAATGAGGTGGAATCATCCCAGAGATGCCCATCACAGGGCCAGTGGCTGAAGCACAATACGGGTGGCCGGACTAAACTGGCCACCGCTCTGCCCTGTGCTCCTCTGGTCCTCCACAGCAGAGTTAAAGGAAACCCAGTTGCCCCAACCATAACAAGTTGGTCTCTTTGCATATGAAGCTTTGCCAGTAAGTTTTACATTGTGAACATGGGAACTTTGTCAAAGCAAATGCTGGTTAGGAAGTGTTTACAGAAGGAAGGTAGTCAAACATCTTGTATAGGTGACAGCAACATTACAATATTCTCTAAGGCTGAAGAGAACACGAGCAGTTACTGGGGAGGCAGGAAGGCTGAAAGCAGTGAAGTATTTTGCTTTCCACTGGAAAACATTTTGATATTTTGAAACAAATAATAACCTGTTGCACGGCCAACAAATTCAGCCATCCCTTGTCAGGCAGGGGAGCCTGTTGCTGAAATAGTGTGGTGCGGAAACTGAGAAAGGACAGCCAAACGTAGTACATCCCAGTGCAAAGACAAATGCATCCCTTTGGGTAGCCTCCTTGAGTAGCCAACAGCATTATTGACTCAGTATGTTTGGAGCCTAAACACAGAACAAAACCTCGTTCGGGGCTTAGAAAGTAAATTCCAACATGCTTCAGTAATCACCGTCAATGTTGCCCCTAGTAGTTTATCAACATATTAACATACAATATTCATTTTTATCAGAAAAGAGGAACATAACGATGATGGACACTAAGCCCCCAGGAGATCCCTCTTGCTGGAAGACTCCAGCTGAGATCTGGACATCAAATGGTGCTGATGCCGTGGCGCCCTCCCAGAGGCCCGATGTGCAAATCAAACTCATGCGGGAACCTGAAGAAACAGCTTTTCGTACGTGTGAGCAAAGCCCTCTCTGCAGTACTTCTACATGTCAGGAAGCACATGGTGGACTCAGGGAGGCCAGCGGCAAAAGCCTGAGGAGGCAAGTTTTTCCACGTGGCAACTGCAAGCCTGCTTCCCCAGGCCAGCAAAATCGGACAGCCTTCCCACACCTTCCTCGGGGTGGGAGGCCAAAGCAGACCTGACACTCTGCTCCTGCAAACTGTGAAGGCATTGACACTAGGACGTGCACAAGCAGATATTGAACACCACTGAGGAGGGTCCCAGTAAATAAGCCCCTAGTGGTGCAGCATTGTCCTGCTGTGGCAGCGGGGGAAATCATTCTGAATAACTGTTGGATATCTGTTTCTAAAATTAAGGGTCTTCAGCCAACAAACACAGGAAAGCTGTATCCTTTTGTTGAATAAAGCCTGAAAGTTTAATAGCAGAGAACTCGAATGGCAAGATTTAAGCAAGCCTTAGCTTGTGCTTGATAAACAAGTGTGCTGTACCCAAAGCAAAACCATGCAAAACTTTTCAGAGTTGCAGCAAGATGGCTGCGGTGATAGCAGCACATAATTACTCTTCTGCTCACCCAAGTTTCAGAGTGAAAGGAGCTTGGTGTGTTCCCTAGAACTTCTTGTTAATAAGCATGTCACAAGGCTGACCCTGAGTTGACCAGGTCCCTAACATCCTCAGTTACAAAAGGAGTCACAGCTCCAAGACTCCAGAAAGCATCACTGAAGGAGAAAGGTCCAGCTGCCTAATACCTCTTGTGAGCTGCTACTAAGGCCACTCATCTTCTATAAAACTCTGGGCACACACACTCTAAATATAGAATAAACATTAGTAAAGCACAAGCCACTTTTTTCCCTCCTGTCTTTCACACTATTAAGGTTCTAGCCTTGAGGGCTCACGGGGAAGCATCCAAAGGTGAAAAGGAGACTAACAGATGCAGCCAGGGTGGAGAACAAGGCTGCGGAAACACCACCACCACCTATTTCCATGCGGCAGAGATGACTTCTGCACTTGGTGGCAATGCTCTCAGTGGTAATGAAAACACCCCTCCCCCCCCATAAGTCACAGCAGGAGTGAAGGGCAGACAAAACGTGAGTCATCTTGGTGTATAGCAGACAGGGGAATGTGGGCGTGTTACCCTGTGGCTCTAAGCCAATGTGACCTCAATTAAATTTCAGTGAATGATGGGCCTTCCCCTCTTTTACGTACATGCTATCTCCTTGGTCTCCAAAGATATACCCATTGAGCCTACACACAGCTATTTAACCTGGGGAGCTCTCCTGGCAAGTACGAGCCAACATGCAGCGGTGGTGGCAGTGGTGTTCCTCTTCCTCTCCATGTGAGTTTTGCTCACCACACCTTGGGTTTACTTCCTCTACCCAGCACTTCTACCACATCCAGACCCTAGCCAGAGCCCTACGGTGTAACTACTGGTCTGTCTGTCCACATTTGCAACCTGCTCCTATTCTGCTGTCTTAGAGCATGCAACCCAATCACACTCAGGAAAGAGGAAAGCCCAGGGAGGAACAGTTTGCAATGGGGTTAATTTGGAAATTCTTGCACTCAACTGCCGTTAAAGCATTTGCCAGGGACTTCAGTCTTGCAGGCTAGCTCTAACGTCTAGCACACTCCCATAGGAAACCTGTGTAAACTAATTCGGTTGAACCGTTAGCACTCGGGGTGATTAACCGCAGGAGTCTCTGATCTCCCCTTATTAAAGAGAAGGGGAATGAAATTCACTGATTCATATCAGCTTAATATAAATCCTTGTGAGATTTGCAGTTGACTTCAGCAGTAGCAGGATCTGGTAACCTCCACAGGGGAAGAGCGACTCTCTTGCAAGAACACCTTTATGTGGCAGGTGAAAGCTGAAGGCATTTGTACTGGATTGCAATCAACGACCAAATCTGAAGCGTGCAAAGTTCCAGCCTGTGGTGTGCAGCAGACAAGTGCACAGAAGCACTGCGGCTCTGAGAAGATTTTTATTCTGATGCCACTTTTGAATACTTGGCACTTGGTAGGCAGACATGTGCCATCTTGTTTTAAACAGCTCCATCTTCACGTTAAGTGTGCTCAAGAGAGATTTGGGCTAGGGGTGAGCAGGATTAAGGATGGCTGTAGTTTGAATGCAAAGATAATTTTCTACCATGAGAGCTTTCTCCCTTCAGTAGCTAAAACAGTGCTCTGGGGCAACTCTGGGGGTGCTCACCCCATCCCTGAGAGGCCACCCCTAATAACCTCAAACCCAGTTTTTAGATGTCCCAGCCTGAGCAAAGTAGCACATGAATATAGCTTTAGTAACGCTAAACAAATCTTGTTCTTCAAGACACCCTTACAAGGTTGCTTGGTGTTTTACATATGTTTTTTGAGATACGCTTTTTGATACATGTGTTGTTCCACTGCATCCCCGTACAATCTTGCACCTAAGTGCAACTCCAGGACACCGGACACAATGAAACAGGTAGTGAACACAATGTGCCATTTCTAGCTCTACCTAACTTACCAGGGCACAACTGGTGCAACTGCTCATTTCAGTATTTCCCCCTGAGACCTCCTTAAGAACAAGGACTGCCTCTCACAGGCTGCAGGGCAAAAATTGAGCATTGGCTCCTGTCCCGAAAGTATAGGAGTAGCATTTTGGAAATGGTTAAAGGAACAGCAGCATTTCTTTTTAAATACCAAGCTACAACTGTGCCTGTTTAGTTCCAGAAAGACAGCTTGGTTAGGATGAGGAAAAAAAGAAAAGAAAGAAAAAAAATCAAGTGGGAGAACAAAGCCCTGTTTCAAGAATGCCATTGCTCATGCAACTATAAACCTAGTATCTATAAAACCATCAAGCAGAAACTGAAGTTGGCTGAAGCAGATAATGCACTACTAAATGCTAGAGCATCTTCTAAAATTCTTAAGGCTGCATGACAGAACACTTGAAAAGCAAAAGAAACAAGTTTCTCAGGTGAAATCTTCAAATTTCAGTACTTACAGATGTGTTGGGAAGTCGACCTTGCACAGATATAAACGGTTCTGAATGGCAGCCGTACAGATGGAGTTGATCCTGCAGCTACCCGAGCGTGCTCCAGCGTTATCAAGACGGGACAACACGCTTCAGGCACACATTACGTGCCAGTTGCAACATTGACCTTGGACCTCTCATGCAGAATCCACAGGCAGAGCAACAGAGGAGGTAAAAAATGACTGGTTGAATTGTAAAAAGTTTTCACATGAAAAAAAGCTTCAGATAAAGGATGACTCATAACTTTAATTTAGCTTTAAATACTTGCTATTTGCAAACCAAACAAGACATTCCCTACTCCCCATGTTACCTATAAACCAAACCAACAAAGATAGCTTTCAGTTGAACAAAGCATGCCTATGAGATAAGGGGTGAGAAATATTTTCTGCATCATTATGTTACTTACATGGACTTAGAAAGAAATGGCACCAGTCACCACACAAAGAACACATCAAAATGAGAAATTTAATAGCATTCCTAAAGCACATTGGGGAACAAAAAGTTGATATTGCCACTCTTGTTTTAACTACTGCAAAAAATATGAATGGCTCTTGCCTGTAATTTGTTTTCCATGCTCAGCCTTATTGAGCATTACATACATCCAAATTCCTAGCTGACTGACATTTTAAACCAGTGGAAAAGGAACAATTTCTTTCTTCTTTTTGCAAAGAGTAGTGAGAAAAACAGGTCCTATTCACCGAGCGTTCATGTTGAAATCATCTTATTGCTACACAATTGTAAAGAAACTAGAGCAATGAGATCCCAAAGGACAACTACAACAAAAATGGTAACGACCTGAGGCATGCAGCAGGCTCACTGCATTTAACTGCAGCAGAGCGAGTGCAACTGAAGGCACACTGGGGACCTTACAGCAACGCATCTTGAATGCACAGCTACACCGCTTGCAGACTCTGCATGGTCAGCCTTCCCAAGTTAGGTATGCATACCAGGATGGCTACAAGAATTTTGGCTCTTCAGATACTGCTGAATTACTGAACTCCCAGGACAGAGCAGGCTTCAAAAGAAACTCCATGTAGTTTATTGTTAAAAGGTGTTTTATGCACGCACTCTTTATTCCTTGAGTCAAGTTTATTCTTTGTGACACCACTCAGCTGATTTTCCTTCATTCATGTGAAAGTGGCTACACCAGCTTACCTGAGAAGCCCAAGAAAATGAAGCTAGAAATTTTTCATCCTGGAAAGACCACTACAAAAAAATGTCTAGAATTTGTTGTCTTTGAATGTGCAAAGTCTAGTGTCCCCAATAGATGTACTTCCTCTAACAAATAATTCAAAATGAGTTACCTTAAAAATGCTAAATTACAATTTCATCAGGTAGGTGAGGTAAGTGACAATTTGATACGCAGAGCAAAAGTTTTCAGTATACACCTTTTTCACTAAAAAAAAGATGTGTTACATCAGCACCGCACTTATACAATCCTATCTTTCAGAGTCCTGAGACTACAAGCCTTTGCTGCCACCCCTCCTTGCCTTGGGAAACTCAACCACTAACAAATACTTAATAAACTTTCTTTGGACATATCCATGCACAGAAGGAAATTAGAGCAGCCATTCAGATAAAATATTATAGTTTTATTTAAAACTTATTTTCAACTTGAATATGCAAAATACAAATTCCAACAAAATGTTCATTTTTACTTCGTAGTTTACAAATATACAAAATAGAAGTTTGCTTAAATTTATATTACATATTTATTATGTAAAGAACTATATAGAAAACATTTGTTCTGCTTAAGGCATATTTGGGAATAAACCATTGTACAAACTATTGCACATCGAAACCACAGTGCATTACAGACTGTCTGCATAAAGATATTTTCTTTAAAAAAAGATAAACCAGGTTTATTTACCTGATTTAGGTCATAATCAGCGATCGGAAGTCAAAAATATTTCCTTGTCAGATATGCAGCAGTTTGAGAACTTTGGCTTCCTGTTTTTGGTACCTCTAGAACCAACAGTCACTAAGCACCATGAAATAGGCTTTTAAAATAGAATTCTGTACCTGAATTTTTCCTCCTCTTCTAACATCATAATGGCTTTTAGAAGGAAAAAAAGGAAAGTACAAGATGACATTTACATCTAATATTGCATTGAAAGAAAATTAAGGGAACGTCATTTCCCTGTGTAATATCCCCACCCTCCAAACTACACACAGTCTGTTTAACCCTGATATCCGTGACTTCCAGTCACTCCTTGGCATTTTGTAGTCCGGAAATAATTCAAGTTGGATTTAAAATTGGAATGATAGAAGATCCAGTCATTGACCCCAACGTTTTTGGTTCTCTTTTCTTTTAAATGTGTATATATATATAAAAAAGTTGCAATGTCTGTATGCAATTATCCCTCTTTTCCACTCTTTAGAAGACTTCACCTTGATTATCTGTAGTGCTTAAACTGTGTTCTCCCCATCTTGCGGAAGACAGTCCTTGTGCTGTAAATACTGAATCTCTGCGGCAGTTGGGGAAAGATCCACTGCTTCCAATTAAAAGTGCCTCTTCATGTGTAAGGCGAGGTGGTCCGACCTGGAAAATGCTCTGTCACACCGCTGGCACTGGAAAGGGCGGTGGCCTGTGTGTTTTCTGTAGTGACGAGTAAGTTCATCGGATCGGGCAAACTTCCATCCGCAGCCTTCCCAGTCACAGTGATAAGGTTTCTCACCTTTAAAAAAATAAAATACATCAGTTAGGTTTATTTTTTTCCATGGCTACCACTTCTAACACCTTTCTTTCAAGAAACACCAACACACATTGTCCTGGGTAAGAAACCAGGGAACATCAAAGAAAATGCAATGAACTTCTTGCAAGAACACTACAAAGGCTAACAGAGTAAGACTGTCTTTTCAAGATGCAAAGGTACTATAATGTTGGCATCCCGGAATCTTCACTAAAATGCTCATTTCCACTGTTTGTCTTGCACATAAGGCTTCAGAGCACACAAGTTCAGATAATAGCGTATTTTTTGCCAGCTGATGTTATACAATCAAATAGTAGCCAGAAATAGCTCAGCAGACAAAGCATTTAGATAACTGCAAATCTTAAGAATTAAAAAACAGCGGGAAACTGTTTTCATTAGCTCAGCCTGATCAGAAACTCACTCTTAGTGTCTTCACTATAACAAAACCACTGTTGACGGCAAGACAAGTTTCCCTGACAATTACAGAATCCCAGTCCTGCACATACTGGAGATTGTGCTGACTGTCTCGGGGCAGACGGGAAGTACTGTTCACTAGACCAATTTTTTCCCCTCCCCTCCCATTAGCTGAAGATGTAGCCTAACTACTGCACTATCAGTAGTTTCTCCTTATCCTGTCTCCTTCAGGAGAAAGTTCTGAATCAAGTTCACAATCCACGGATTTAAATTATGCAAATTCCTGGGTTATTTAATCACTGTTACGGAATGCCCGCACTGGCGAAACCGCGCACAATGTACCTGCTTTCACAAGCTCAGTTACTGCAACACCACACTCAGCTGCAAGGTTAAAGTTTGAACTCGGGCTCAAACACACACTTTGGCAGATTTTATCCGATTTCTAGCAGTAGGCAATCAACCATTAAACTCTCCCTCTTTGGTGCTAGTACAGGGGAAGATGTGCTCCCACGCATAGGCGAGGCACCCCGTCAGTGCTGCCGACACAGCTGAAAGCCCCACTTGCAAGGGGCCTATCACAGTTTCCTCACAAAGGGAAAAGCAGCTTGTAGAGCTGCACGATCTCTTGCACTGGAGCAAGCCAAGACAAGAGGGGTGTGTGTGCAAAGCGTTTAACCACAAGCAAAGAAAGCAGTATCTTAGAGAGAAGTCTGCTCCCTTCTCAGAAGTGGGCCAACACCATCTAGAGCAACAAATCCCAGCTGACCTCCAACTACCTGCTAATTAGCTAGCTACATAGCAAGAGAGGAGCAACAAACTTTGCCTTGGCAAGAAACCCACCCGCTCCCACATCTGAGTCATTCCGAACCATTAAGCAAAATGCCAAGCCAATAAGCAAAGACTGAACAGGACTTCATGTAGCCAAAGGGGGAGGAAAAAAAGCCCGGAAACCCAGCAAAGAAGGGTTACGACTTGCTACTTTTATCCCTCCTCCTGTACTCCCCCCCTTTTCGCTGTCCGAGGGGATCCCCGCATGCTCCTCAGGCTGGGGCATCTCACCAACCACACGCTGGGACTAACCTGTGTGGGTTCTCAGATGCGCCTTGAGATGAGAGCTCTTGGTGTAGGTTTTGCCGCAGCCCGCGTAGTCACAGGTGTGTGTGGCTGTCCTTTTCCTAGGCCATGACCTGCGTCCCCTCTTTGGTTTGGTCTCCTCAGGCAGGCAGCTCCCCGGAGGCATCAGCTCTAGAGGCAGACAGGGAGGAATGAGCACCGCCACCGCCAGAGCCAAAGTAGGCGCCCCAGTACCCCCGCTGCCGATGCACAGGGACTCACCTTGGTACTGGAGCGTGCCAGGTGGCAGCTGCTCGGGCAGGAAGGTGGGGTAACCGGGGGCTGAGGGGTACCCCGGGGGCAGTGGCAACGGTGGGTGGCTCAGCCCCTGGGCAGCGGGGAGACAGTCTCTGCCACTCAACATCTCCTCAGGCCCCAGTGAAGGCGTAGTCCGGGCAGGCAGCGGGCAGCCCAGGGAGAAGTCGTGCTGGGGGGCTCCTCGGGGGCCGCTCCCGTGTGGTGGTGGTGGTGGGGCCAGGGTGCACGGTGGGGCAGCCTCCTGCTTGATTTTGGGGCACATCCGCGGCAGGGGACTGTAGGGGGCCCCAGGGCCCTCGGTGCCAGGCGGCGGGGCGGCAGCCGGAGGGCCGCTCTTGGGGCTGAGCCCCGGGTGGCTGTACTCGCCCATGGCCTTCACCACGAACTTGCCCTGCAGGCTGCCCAGGGGCGGCAAGGCCGCCGGCGCCGGCAGGTACACCGGGTCCAGGTCGGGCCGCATGAGCTCAGCCACGAAGCCTCCCGAAGGCGACACGTCGGTGATGTCGGCCAGGTTGAAGGGGGCGGCGGGGCCAGCAGCGGTGGCCCCGTCGCGGCTGCCGCCGCCGCCGCTGTAGAGGAGTCCGGCGGGCTCGGGCCGGGGCAGCGGGTAGGCGAAGGGCCCGGCGGGGCAGGGGCTGGCGGTGGGGGCCGGGGCGGCGGCGGGGGCCACCACCACAGCGGCGGCGGCGGCGGGCTCCTGGTGCATGAGGGAGTTGGAGAGGATGAAGTCGAAGTCCAGCAGCTCGTTGAACTCCTCAGCGTCGCGGCGTGGCCCCAGGGCGGCGGTGGCCNGCCCGCGACGCCGCGACGCCGCTACTCACGTTGCCGGGGCCCGCGGGCCGCGCCGCCTTCTCGCGGCCCGCGGCGCCCGCCGCGAAGGTGGCGATGGAGGGGAGGAGTGTGCCGCTGAGCGCCATCTCGCACTCGCCGGGGGGCTGCCTGCGGGTGGGGAGAGCACAGCGGCGTCAGGCGGCGGCGGCGGAGGGGGGTAAGGCCGGGCAGGGGGTCGCGCCCGACACTCACCGCATCCGCGCCGGGGCGTCACGCCGAGCTGCCGCCGCCGTCGCCCCGTGCGCCGCCGAGGAGGAGAGGGAGGAAGGGTGGCACGAACGCGCCGTCCAGCCGCGGAGAACCGGCCCAGTGCCGCCGGGGCGGTGCCGCGGGAGCGCCCTTCCTCGGTGCTTCACCGGCGACGAAGGTAAGCGGGACGCGGGGCGCTAGCGGCGTCGCGGGGAGGCGGCCGCCGCCCGGCAATACGGCTCCGGCACCGGGAGGGCGGCGGCGCGAGGTACTTCCCAGGGAGCGGCGGCCATGGGGGAGCCGGGCGGGACGGACGGGGCGCGGTGGTGCCGGTCGGGAGGGAGGGGCCGGGCCGGCCCGCGCTCTGCTGCTGCTCCCGCCGCCGCCGCGCCCCGCTCAGCACTGCCCGCCGCTCGTCGCCGCCGCCCTTCTTATAACCTCACCTCGCGCCCGCCCCGCCCACCGTCGCCGCGGCGACGGCGAAAACAAACTGACACGTGGGGAAGAGGGGGCGGTGCGCGCGCGCGAGGCGAGGTTCGGGTACGGAGGGAGAGGGGGCTCCCGGCCCGCCCCGCCCCGGCCCGCCCGCGCGCCCCGCGTGACGCAGGCGGGGCGCTGACGCCAGCGCGCGGGGCTGGGGAGCGGCGGGGCGGGGAGCGAAGCACAGGCGGTCGGGGATGCCCGCGCGCCGTGGGGTCTCGCGCACCGGCGGAGA
>VUYV01000134.1:2282432-2314368 GCA_008711295.1 Anarhynchus alexandrinus
CCCCCCCCACCCCCCCCCACCCCCGGCCCCGCGGCCGCGCTGCCGGCCGCTCTCCAGAACTGGTCGGGCCGGAGGGGTGAAGTCCCTGCCCTGCGTAATTTGCAAACATGAGCCTGAGTAACTTATGATGACTAAATTAAACCCTAAAATAATAATAAAATGCCCGGCTTTATTTTAGCAAACTGGTTTTACCAGTTTTGTGTTGCAAATGTTAATTATTAATAACTTTGGCACCAGATTTTTTTTTTTTTTCTGCGCAAAGTTCATGTCTTGGCAGAAGATGTGCCGCGAACCACTGGTACAAAAAGGATTAGTGTGGAGAGATGAAGTCTGGTGAAATACCAGGAGGATGCCCAAAGACTCCTTGGAAAGGGACAGGAGGCACCTTCCCTACTCAGAGGTGCAGGACTGGTGGTCTGCGGCATGACAGCCTCCTCAGACGGCCGTGCTCACAGCATCGCTGCCAGTTCCCTACGGCGATTTTTATCCAGGGCTTATGCTCCCAGTCTCTTTGACAACCGCTTCAGGAATTAGCATCCAAACCCAATAGCAACAGTTTTAGGTCTAAACCTCTCTTCCAGCTTAGTCTCAGGAGAAACCCACTGATGTGGAAACTTGCAAGGTCTCTGCACAGTTTTTCCCCATCAGTTGTTTTTGTTTCCTGTTGGCGTCAATGTTAATTTATGGATCTCCTAAGCAATGCAGTATTTTTCAGGTCCAAATTTCAAGCTCAGGTTCACTCTAGGCCACCATCAAAATTAAAAATACACCCCTTGTTAGAAACAGGAGAACAAGAAATCTTCAAAAGGCAACAAGTGATTGGATCTCTTTGAAATAAACAGCAGAACTTCACCGGTTCCAGGAGCAGGCGGCTTGAATAACGCGGGCTGAAATAGTACAGGTTGCTTTCACAATCTTTCATTAAAATAGACTTGGTCACGATGTTTCTGGGTAATTCAGAAGAACGTGTGCGAGCTATGTGTAAGTTCATGTTAAGAAGCTGTGGCCCACTTTCATCTGGGTCTTGATTTTGAATTGTGTAAACGTTGGCAGAGCGCTTAAAAAAGTGTATGTTTGCAGGCATCGGTAAGTTCAATGCCACCTGCTTTTGAACATCCCGCATGAAGGTCAACACATTCTTTTTCACTAATTAAGCACAAGGCAAAATCTTTTCTTTTCCTCCCTTAAATGAAAGGGAATGTGATTTAATGGTCTTCAGTGTGGAAATTAATTGCATTAAATTTGCAACTGCTCACAGCCGATGCTTTCCCAGCCTACATAACAACCTAAATGTTGTTTTCTTAAGACAGGTTTAATATGCCTTCTCTCGCCCGCCGACCATTTGTCCCAAGTCTCGGTTTTCTCCAAATTTCCCAATTTTCTCTAAAACTTTCCTTCCACTAACTCATAACACAGCATGTTTCTGTGCTGTTCAAAGCTGACTTTAGGGATTGCTTAATTCAGATAGAAAATTGCACAGAATTTGTGTCCCTCTTGCCTTGGGATGTGCAATGATATTTTTCCAGGCTGTGCTGTGCTTGGACAGAAAGAAGTCTGCTGCAGCACTCCCCGTGCCGGACTGCTGTGGCCTCTGTGTGTTTCTCACTGTCAC
This sequence comes from Anarhynchus alexandrinus, assembly GCA_008711295.1. Classification (NCBI taxonomy): domain Eukaryota; kingdom Metazoa; phylum Chordata; class Aves; order Charadriiformes; family Charadriidae; genus Anarhynchus; species Anarhynchus alexandrinus. The sequence continues at coordinate 2,284,045 of VUYV01000134.1, forward strand.
TGGGCAGAAGAAGGAGGTTTCTTCCACATCTACCACATCTTGTTGCCCTAGCCTAGCCATGGGTGCAATTCACCCATTTTGGGGAAAAAAAGAATTATTACCGGATGCTGACAACGCATATCGATGGCCAGTCCAAGCTGTAATTCACTGCCAAGTGTAGGGCAGAGTAAAATGACTGGTTAACAGGGCTGATGATGAGGAAGCCTTAGTGGCTAGCCTGAGCTGGTGCTAAACTGATCACCTGGCAGTATAAACCCCAAGAGACAGGAAAAAGCCAAGGTGATGAAAGAGCACAGGTTTTTGGAGCAGAGACAGTCTCGTCAGGAAATGGCATCCCACATTAAAAACATTAAGAACATCAACAACAAGAAAAAATAAAACAGTCAAGCTGATTGTGCCCGAAACAAAGACCAACCTGTTTATCTTGCTGTGTTTATTTTAAAGCCTAACTTTGGAACTCGATTTTCAACGAACTGCCTCTAAGGAACCACAATGTGCAGCTTGTCCCCTTTGATTTGGTTGTCTGCGACAGCAGCTGATGGAATCAGGGACTGTAGACTTTGGGAAAGATTGTGTCACGGCGTCGTTGGGGTCAGACAGCAAGATGCTTTCCTGGCATCTTTGGGATTGTGCTTTGTTATCTTTGAAGCGTGCCGCACAGATAGCCCACGGGGCCAGAAGCGGCCGGGCCCCCTGCCCGAGCGCTGGCATAAAATAATAAAAGGAGAACTGGGAAGAAACCCATGATGCTGAGTTATATCTAATAGCATCCTTGTTGCTACTTAAAACGAAAAGCAGCGACTCCACAATCCTTGGTGCCGTGCTGGGCTTTGCCTTAACAATGTTGCTGGAGAGCAGGTGGAGGTGGGTAGGTTCATGAAAAGGAGATGTGGCATCTGGAGGGTTTCTTACATCCCGAGCAACCCAAATTAACTGACCTCAGCTGCACTGCGTCCGAAGGGGGTGGGGGGGGGGGGAAGCAGGGGAAATCTCACGTATGCCTGCTGTGCAAGGCGCGCTCGGGAGAGGTGCAGTGCAGTGCTGAGGTTTCACCCTCCTCCCGTAGGATCTCCGCACAGCCCGGGAGGGTGAGACAGTCCAGAGCCACAGCCACCAAATAGCCTTCCCTGGCTCTGCCCAGGGAGACCTGCCCTTTGGGGATCTGTTTTCTACCATCTATTGTATACTCTCCATAAAGTGCAACGGAGCTCAAGTTTTATTTACATGTTCTTGCACGGGGTACTTTATTTTTGTTAAACAGAAATAAAACCCTGCTCATTTGGCAGTTATGTTTGTGAATTATTGGTGCAGTGCAAAGGGCATATTTCTGAAGATTGTGGGCAATTCCAGGCAGGTTTCAAGCAGTAGAAAGTGCATACATACACAGATGGCACATGCAGACTTAAGATCATAAATATTCTTGCTGAGAATGTCAGCAGTGGCTGTGGTCAAAAATGTTTTCACCTGCTTTTTGAAAGCCCAACCATATCTTGATAATTATTTTACTTTCCTACATGAGCGAAGTCAGAAAGACCCAGCAATATGTATTGTCACCATCCAAGAGCCTTGCCCTGGTTTGAGGTAAAACAGGATTAATTTTGTTCAGTAACTTTCCTTCTTAGCTGGGCCTCTTCTAACTACTAAAATTAACAGCATATTGTGCAGAAACTGTTCGCTCTCAGAGTGATAAGACCAATGTTTATAGTTGATGCCCAGGCATGGTATGCAGAGAGGCTCTTGCTTACGCTTATTGCTATAACACCCAAGGCCAGATAACTTGATTATTTGCCTGGTTGCACGGTTGGACGCAGAAAAGCGTAGAGGAGTGGCACCTGCTGGGAGAAGCAGACAGGACAGGTGACCCAAAACTGGCCAACAGGGTATTCCATCCCATCTGCCTCATGCTCAGCATAAAAGCCTGTCACAAGGTGCTGTAGGTCCGTGTTGTCAGTCTTTCGGACCCTTGTATTAAGCAGTGTTGCTGAGGTTGTTATCAGTGCTGCCAGGAGGTTTCTGGACCATGAGCTGTTTATTCTGCTGTGCAGTCAGCATGCTTTCACACCTGAGAGGAAAGGGGTCTGCTTGCAGGAAAGAGCCCTGATGATGACTTTCACTGTACATCAGCCCAGTGTTTCTTTCTTGAGAGCCTGTAACTAAGCAGGGCTTAACCTCAGGGGTCCTATTCTCAACCAGAGTTCAGGTTGTTGATTCCCACTGAATTTCCCCCAGGGGGACTAACTCCCTGTGAGATTCAGGCATCTATTTCCAGAGGTGATGATCCTCCTGTTGACTACCATTCTCTCAGACTCACCAGCCCCTGGCAGAGGCGGCCAGCAGCCTCGCGCAATTTAGTACCGCCCAGAATCTCTTCCATGCAGCAGCTCTTCCACTTTCAAGCAATCCAAGGGTTATTTTGTTTCTCTAAGAGGCAAAATACCTTGAATTGTTTATGGAAAAGAAAGAACTTTATACTTTTTTTGTCAGGCTTAGGCATCCTTGCTTTAACGGGTTTGCCCCATCCGTCATTGTTTTAATGGGTTTGCCCCATCTTTGAATTCAGACGTTCCCCAAACTTTAACAATGACTTATATTAGTGGCTCCCACAGTGGGACTGGTGCAAACAAGAACTCCACAATAAGCATCCTTTTCAAAGTCCTGCATGTAATGTGGGGACACTCACACACAGCGAAGAGGATGAATTCTTCTTCATTTGTTTGTTTGTTTGTTTGCAATTTTTTGCGTTCATGGGGCTGATTCATTTTATTTTTCCATACCCAATGGAAGAGTCACAGAAAAATAGGGAAAACTTGGAAAATCACCAGCTGTTAGCTAACCAGAGTATGCTTTCCATTGATGGGTGATAGATTTGGTATATCCTGGAAGATGCAGGGTTAGAAGCCCAAGTTGCTCTGTGGAGCTGGCTCTGAAGAAGCAGCCAGGTGCTAGGATTGCTATTAATTCACCTTCCTGCACCCTTCTTGGGGACCAGATTCTCTCATTTATGTGAAATATTTAAGGCACTGCTGTCCAATAGCCTCTGGAAATGAAAAGATACTTCTAACTTCTCTATCTCCCTGGAATAATCTCTTTTCTGCTGCAAGAAGGGGTTTTACTCTTTGGCCATCTCCCAGCCCTGTTAATCGCTGTGGAAGAACTATGTGGAAGAGATATCCCCCATCCTCCCCATCTCAGTCTTCCTCACCTTTTGATTAGTAATCTTTAACTAATAATCTCTGTTAATAAAAATGAAGCATCTTAGTAAAGATCCAGCTTCCCAGAACATTCCCAAGCACTGTCAATATAAAATCCATTTATTCCTCTCTCATTTGCATAATTCTGGAATGGAGCGATGTTAATAACTGCCCTTGCTCATCTCCGTTTCTCGTGGTTGCTGAAGCTGATGGCAGCAGTGAGACTTTGGCAGACCTGCCTGCAGACTCGGAAAGATAACACATTTGTGTCATTGTTTTGTATTTCTTTTGCACATATAAGAACTGGCAACATTTTACTCCTAAGGAAGCTCTAATACTGCAGAAATTCATAAGTAGGTCTCAACACCCACCAAGGAGAAGTTGGCTTTCACTGCTGGTGGATTTTTCAAGCCCTTTCTCCCCGGTTAAGGTCTGAGTTTCTTTTGTTTGAGTAAAAGTGGTGCTTCTAAGGAATGTAATCTGAACTGATAACATGCTTCCTAACAAAATGTACATGAAGGTGCAAGATATAAGAAAACTAGAAAATGGGAGATAGCTGCTTCTAGTGTGTAATGCATTTGAATTTGCATGAGGAGAGAGTAAGAGAGAGCTTAGCAGTAAAGTGCTCCTGAGTTTGAAATTAAATTTGTGCTAATGAGCTAGGTAATCACAGGACAGTAAACACTTCTGCCATCTTTCCATGGTTCCTCCCACGCAATGTTGTGGATAAACTGACCTGGATAGCTGATTCACCCAAGATGTCTTTCTAAACTATTTGCCATGCTGAAGTCAAGAACATCTGTTGTTTCCCTGCACCAGCATCCAGCAGAGGAAATGATTAGATAAATATTCCCTTCATTTGAACAGGAATAAAGACATTGTAGGAGAACACTGGGAGAAAGGATCAATGCTGCCTGCACTGAGAATAAATACCAGGCTCCCACATTGTTTCCATGAATGCCTCCAGCTCTGCTTCAACATTAATGGACCAGCAGGAGCCCATTACTCTATGATAACAGTCCCTCGCTCTCTTAATGAGAGCAATATGGCAACTACTCTCAGATTTTTGACATAGATGCTGCATAATGATGCTCCAATGGTTTGGCTCTGTTGCCGGTTTTGGTGGCTCCATTGCTTCCAGGGATGCTTTGCCACGGACAGCAGCGCAGCTGGGACCCTGCCTGGCAAGGGGCACACAGACAGCTGGTGGCACAAAATGTTAACTGCCCTGGGAAACACCTCACCATGGACGCCCCATGCCAGCAGAACAGTTTAGCTGCAATCGTTGCTGAACAAGAGATCCACTGCTCACTTCACAGACTGCTACGAAGCACATTGTGTTTGCAGGGCACTGAGATGTGGGGACGAGGAGTGCCATAGGAAATCAGTAATGAGGAAACATGAGGAAATTAATAATGCTGCATTCTGAGCAGGGATTGAATAGCATGCAGTAATTGAGGCCTGGGGCCACGCTCTGCACAATGAGGAAGAAACAAAATAAGGAATAGCTGCTCATTAGGCTCCAGATTCAGCCGGTCTAAATTCCACCTAAGTCTTTGTGCCAAGTGCTTCCTACTGGCAGGCTCTGGGCCTTTGGGGATGCCAAGCCCTAGGTGGAAGCCCTAGGTGGAATTTAGGTTGGGGCTAAATCTGTCTGCCACTGAGCAACACCTACCTTGACCAATTGGTGAGGCAGAGCTGCTCTGGAAAGTAGCTTGCGATCTGGTAAAGCAAGAAAGGGGCCAAAAGACGGCGACATGGGCAACTTTAAGTCTGGCACATCCAGTTTGTTAGCACACAATGTTGTGTGCCTGATTTTGCAACATTAATGTTTTCACAACTATTTTTTTTTTAAATGAGAGGCGTAATACCATCCATTTGTGGAGAAATGATACAGCTAAACTTAAAAGAGAAGTATTTGTTTCTGAACTGCTCTAAAGTTCACTTGAGTAAGTTAGTTAAACTCTGTGTAGCACAGTTATGGTACTTACGAGAACCAGTGCAGCCAAGGCTATGAATAAATGTGTAAGTAATTAAGATATAGTAGGGTATTTACACCGGTTAATAATTTTGGAGCTGGCATCCCATGAGCAAAGACACACTCATTGTCAGCTGAATCTATGATTTTATCCTCAGAAGTCTGATTGCCAAAGAGTGTTTCTATTGATAAAATCTACATTGCTTTACAATCCATTGTCTTACACAATAGGTGGCAATGACTCAGTAGAGGACACCTAGTCTACCAGCTGAATTAGGAGTATGGATCTGTCTCCAGAGGGAGGGAGAGAGAAAGAGGAGCCTAGAAACCTATTTAAAGCACTAAATCACCTCTGTGTTCAGAGACCATAGGGCGAGATTAAGGAGGCCAGTGTGCTAAGGCTGGGGACTAGAAGAGTTTGCATGGTTGTTCCCCAAAAGGGAACTGGCCTGTGTGGCAGGATGTATCACAACAGTGGCAGCTCTGGTCTTCTGTGCCAGAAGTAACTTTAAAGGGTAAGCTAGATTTTGCTGTGACTATAAGCTGCTAAACCAGAGAGTGGCACCTTTTCTTCGCTCAAATCCATGTGCGTGTAGCTGTGTTTAAGTGACTTTTGTCACTTAAAAAGGGTCTGGTCCTGCTCTGTATTTTTTTGTAACTTTGGCTATCACAAAGGATGTTCGTGTAAGTCCTGTTGCTCCTCCTCTGAATGCTCGCATTTTTGTCACAGAGATATAGTGAGATCCTAAAACTCCCACTCTGCTTTGGCCATAAGCAAAGGAAATATTACCAGGTGACTGAACTGTAAGGGAAGCGAAGACATCTCTTAATATAATGGAGTCTTAATTCACTTGGTGAGGTCCTAGCAAGATCCAGCACCTGGAAGTGAGAGCTATGTGAATTCAAATAAGATTTCTTTTTTTGGAAGGTGGATAATCAGCTGTGGAACCTGCCATGGCGTTCGGAGAGTTCTCCATCACTCTAAGCCTGGGCAGAGATGAGGTGCCTAAAGTGGGAAGCAGTGGGTGGGAGTCTTGTAGTGCAGCCCTGGGCCTGTCGGGTGCAGGAGGTCAGACCTGGCAGGTAGTAGAGGTCCTTTGAAAGCTTTTGAAAGGTTACAGTTCCTGACTGCCGTCTTTTAAATGGTCTTGAGGTGCTGGTAGGTAGACATCTCTTGGAAGTTAGTGTATGCAGTGTATTTAATATTAGAGAGAGAAGAGAGATTCACTTAACCCCAGACCCCCTTCTCTGAGATCTTCCTCTGTAGGTAAGTCCTGCCAAATTGCGGAAACCTCATCACTGCAAATCTGTTCCACACAATATTTGCAGTTTCTCTTTGAGTTTTTTCTCCAAGCTACTTTCTTGTGTCTCTGAGCCTCCTGTGCACTGCATCTCCTTCGCATATATTGCTTACATGGGTTTCACTCTTCCAGCTTGTCCCAGATCCACATTTGCTTTACTTCCCCCCCCCCCCGCCCATCCCCTCCCCCCCAGTCTTCTTCAGTTTTCTCTTCTTTTGATAGCTAAACATATCTGTTTGAAGAAAGTGCTTCTCCTCCAGTATCTCAAAGGTGTCATACTTTGGGTAAGAGGAGCCTCCTCAACTGCCTGGTGAAGCCGTGGGTCAGGCAGAGCCCCTGATACCCTAACAAGTACCCTGCCAAGTAATGCTGACTGAGTTCACTCACACTTCCTTCCCTTTGGAAAAGACTGGCTTGACTCTCAGCAATCAGATTACCGTGCACAGGAAATGAGTGGTAACATCTCCATCTGTGCCAAAATTTTTAAAAGCCAGGAGAAATTTTACAGTATGACTACCAAGACAGACCCAGTGTGTTTCAGGCATCCAGAAGGGTGCACATGATGTTTCTTAAGACCAGTCTGGAGCACCATTACATGGTCAGCTGTCTTCTTGGTTACGGTGGAAGCGTGAGATGCAAAAAGACTGTAGGATAAAGAAGATGCATCAGGACACATGGGCTCCCTCCCCGTCCCAGTTCTTGAGTCTGTCTGCTTTACAGTGACTCAAAAGCTGTGGGTTGCTAGAATTTCCTTTAGCCTAATAAACGACATGACAAGGGGATGTCTCCAGACAGTCATTCTGAACTTTTCTAGACTCAGTTTCCCTCTGTTTCTGTGTTATATCCTTTGCATCATTCCAGCCCACTCCTTGGTTTTGGTATTCACAGCCCTCTGGCTGCTGCACGTGTTTATCATGGCAGTTTTGTTCCTGCTAGTTAGTGTGCCTGGTCTGCATGTGCTCATCACCACAGCCTTCGACGCAGGTGTCGTCAAAGGGACATAGACACATGGCCCTCCACAGGGCTGTGGAGCATCAGGCTGCTATCAAACTCATTAACTCATTTCTCTCCTAAGCACTAGTGTTTCACAGAACGTCTTCTCAGCCATCTATGACTCCCTTCTGCACAGAAGAATGTGGAAGATACTTATCTAACTTTTGTGTCCCATAGTGTTATGTGGACATATTGAAAAAATGACCCTAAAGAACAAATGTTTAGTTTTCTGGCCAGATGTTTAGCAGTGGTCAAGGTCCCAGTGCGTTGGAAGGACCTGAAGCAGGCAGCTTCAGTAGTTCGAAATGTCACACAGAAAATGTAAATACTATGAATGAAATATTTAACTATTCGTATTTAATTTAAGGCAAGGGCTGGGTTAGTAATGTTGTTTGGGAACAGAGGAGGATTTTAGTGCTGCTATATTGGTTAAAATGTGGCTTGTATCAGTTCAGTGCTAATTATTTTTGCTTATTTTGTTAGCTTATGCCAAACTTGTGTTAACTTTGCTAGTACAAAAAGCATTTATTTAGTCATCAGGAGCAGCCTCCATCCTGTTGGAGGGTTTATTCATCAGCAAACCCTTTGTCTCAGACCTTTGGTGCACAAGAGAAAGCAGCACAGGAGGGAAAGCTGTCTGGTTTCTGTGGCTCTGTATGGTCCTTGCCATCAGCTGCTCAGGGACAACGAGTTCCCATGTGCATTTACCACTGTCATGAATTAAAAAATATCTGCTGATCTGCATTGTTAGTCTGACCTGGTCTTGAACTAAGTCTGCATGAGGGTGTTTTCTTTTTTCAGACTAAAGACCACATGCTCCATGTTACCGTGGCTTGATAGACAGGTGGTCATTTACCACTCTCAAGAGAGCTTGATACTTTAGACCCCATTTCTAGCCCTTAATTGTCCCAGGACGTGTTGTGCTAGGTGTAGTATTGTGAGGAAAAGAAGCAAACTTTTATTGTTGTAGGAAAGTGATTGTATGGCACTGCCTAGAGCAATTTTAGATGGGAACGGACACAAGAGTGAAATAGGCAATGAAGAACATACTACCTATGATGTGAATAAGTACTTTTTACTGAAATTCTGGAGAAAAGGAAAACTTTCCAACATATCATGCAGAGGTCAAGTCACAGTGTTGAACCTGTGAGTCACAGTCATCTCCGTGTCAATAGACGATGGAGTAAGCACAGACCTATGACTTCACTCCAGGAGTGAGCCGTTTCCAGGGGGGAGCAAGGTTACTCAGACACCAGCTTCCAACAGTGCCAGCGAAAGGCTAAAAAATGGGCTGTGAAGAAGGTCCAGCTTCTTACTTCACCCACACGTATCCTGTCTTGGAAGGTCTTATCAATGCCCTATCTCACAGCCTTACTCTCTGTTTTTTCTTGGAGCTGTGTAGGGACTCCACAGGAACTGGCTAAGCAAAAGACATGAGATGGGAATGGGATGGTGTTTTGCCTGGTGGATCTTTGGCTGAGATAATCTGAAATCAGTGAAGCTGTACTGATTAGTAAGAGAAGACGGTCAGGCTGGTTGACAGTGACTTCCATGGTAGCACTATTTTTTTGCTGAAAACTGGGCAGTGGAGAACTGGAGACGAGCAGTTGGTCTTCGTCTCCAGCATCCACAGGAATCCTGCAGGTTCTGCCAGTCTTACCCCAGTTCCATGATAGACATCCCTGTTCTCTTCATGGATTGGCAGTGTATGAAAACTGATGCCAGAGTGAAGCTTGTAACATTTTGTTTCTACACTTTACCTTTCCAATGAGGTAACCAGTGCAAGAGTGAGCATGAAGTGGTTATATACACAGGACTATACAGAAACAAAACCATAACTTTGGCAGATGCTTCCCTATAATAATTTCTTAATGTTTATTGGGGACTGAGTAATGCACGTAAAATAAATGACATTGGAAGTGTTAAGTTTCAAAGAAATCTGAGCGGACCTTCCAGTCCAATTTCTAGATTTTGACTAGTAGGTGGTGTTAGAATCTGGTTCACGTGTGTAAGCTTCTTGATGGCTGAGTCTTCTGACAACACAAAACTGCAGAGCTGCAGTTGAACGGTAATGAGGTCTGGAGGCACAGAAGTCTGAGCTGGGCTCTGTCCTTGCTTCACAGGGTGACTTCCTATGAAGTGCTTGTGCCTAACAATTCCTCCCTCCGAAAAGGGCATATTGGTACTCAGGTACCACCCAGCCCTACCAGGGGCTGCTGCTTTGCAATGCAGTCTGTGGGTATCAGTTGTGTACCCCTAGAAGGACAACATTTTCTGCCAGCTCTGGGTTGGAAACAGGCTGGAGCTGCAAGTCCTGAGCAGAATCAAAAGCCACAGGATGTGTCAGTCCTAGGTTGCCCTGCCTTGCCTTGTCTTGCCTTCCGTCCCCTTCCCTTCCCTCGAAGGCTAACTTTGAAAGCTGGAATTCGGTTTTCTATTTCCTCAAAGTGGAAGCATGTTTTAAGCAGCGCCCTTTTTTGTTAGTTTGCTACTGTATCTAATTATAAGCCTTGAAAATAAGGCATCCTGCTAAATTAAATGCCTTGGCAGTGCTCTTCTGAAATTGCTATAGCTGGGTTGGAATTTCTAGCCCGTTACAGTACAGTTGGCCAAACAGATGGTCTCTGCTTTCCTTCCCCAAGCTTTCCGCTTTACAACTATTTTTTTCCTGGTTCTCTTAACAGAAGCCACCCAAAAGCTTCTTTACAGGTATTTGCTGTCTCAGAGAAAGTGATCAACCCCCTTCCCCTATGTCTGTATGTGCTGCAGTACTTGGGGACATCGCAGCTGTGCTTCAGTTACATCTGAAGTATTTCTCACTCCTTTCCCACTGGGATGTTATTTTAACGCAGATTAAAAATCTGGGGTAACTGGCATAGAGTAAGACCACACTTTTTGCTTTTTGTTTGTTTGTTTGTTTTTACACTAAATTGACTTTCTTAAGTCATTCATAGGATAGGTGTTTGCAAGCTGATGTGTCTTTACTTGATGAAAGGGACACACCATACAAGTGTCATGATTTTTCAAGAACAGATAGTTCAGCCCTAGTTAAATATACTTCCCTGGCAAAGGGTATGTAGCCTTTATTGAAAACTGATCAGCATGCCAAGTTTCAGTTGTTAAATATGAGTTTGGATTGTTTAAGGATAAAAGAAAGTAATACTTTTTCTTGGCATGCAAGTATATCAGAAACATCCATGCTAAATGTAATCAGACGTGAAACAAAGAGAGAGAAAAAAATGAGCCTGCAGAAAAAAATAAGACTTCCCTCACTTGAAGAAGAAACACAGCAATTTCTGACATCGAAGAATTAGTAGTTCCAAGTTTGTTAACAATCAAAAATAGTAGAAATGCTAATTCCAGGTGAAAGGTCTTGTGCTATTTTTAACTCTGCCACAAATAGACTGGTGTAGGATATGGTTAGTTAGGCCAGAGCCCTATTAAAATCAAGGCATTTACTGGATAGGTGGAGTGGTATTTCTCATGGTGTCAAAGAGCCTCTTCTCTGTTTGCACCTTGGTGTTTCATGTTCAGGTGTTAGCAAAAGAAATAAGGGCAACATGAGGTGGTTTTTTTTGTTTTCTGCATTCAACAGCTAGAGAGCTGTCTGAGCCTGGGGAGCCCTGAAAGCAGCCTGTGGACACCTGCCCTCTGCTTCATGTTTCAGTTTGTTCCCAGGATTTTGGATTCCCCTAGCAGACAGCAACCCGTGAGCGTGTATCAGCCTCTGCAAGATGGGCAGCCCAGCAGGACCATGATCATCCCCAGACCCACCACAGCAGTAAGAAAGACAACTCGCACAATTTGCTTCTCTGGCATTTAAGCTGAACTTCTCACTTCCTTGTGTTTACTTGCTGTGCCTTTGTTTTCCAGTCTGGAAATGCTGTTTTCAATTTTTTTTGTGCCTATTTGTGCATTTAGCTGTGTTGGGATCAAATACAAAGTGTAGCTCCAAGTGCAGTCTTGCACCCTGAAAGTCCATGGTAGGCCACAGCAGATACAAAGCAAGACTGTAGAAAGTCTCCTTTGATCCAGTTTCTCCAGCATTTTTTGTGATTTCTTTACTTCGCATAAAATGGGACTGCTACAGTGGTCTACGACGCCTTATACCTTGTGTTAGAAGGAGGGTTTGTTTACTCTTCATGTTTAGCTTGGTTGTGGCTGGGTGTTTGTATCAGCCTGAGCTCCTCTGGTAGACACACGAAATAGTCATGAACCCATGGTTTTGACAGTGCAGCCAACCCAAGTATTGCCCAGACGTTAACTCCATTGCAAGACAAACGCCCGGGACTGGTTTTGCCTCCTCATGGACATTTGTGTTTGGCGCTGCTGCCCGTGTGTGGGCGTCAGTGCTGTTAAGGACTGACCTCACCACCATGGCTGATGTGTGTCCCTTGACCCCAGGACGGACCTTCAGGTGAACACGGGGCTCCTGGTTATCTAGCTCTTATTTTGGCTTCTGCACTTGGCTTTTCTTCTCGTGGTAAACATGGGCACAATGAGTGAGGTGTGAGTCCAGTCTTGCCCTGCCACGCAGTCAGGAGGCAGCTGGGGAAACTGGGAAGCTGTTTAAGCACAGACATCGTGTCACCGCTAGTTGCAAAGTCAGTCTTTACAGCTTTACCGTCATGGCTGCCCACATCCTGGAAATCTGGAGAAGCTGGTTGAGATTTCCCTCAGAAGATAAAAAGACGACCCAGTGTCTTTAAAGGAGCAGGAGTGAGATGCTGAGCTGGGAAACAAGTTGTGTTCCTCGCTTGGCTGTAAAACTTTATAAATGCCAGCCAGACTTAGTTTTCCAATGTCACCAGATTTCTCCTGCTAGACTTGAGTATTCTGCTGTTTGGCACAGCGATGTTCCTGTCTGGTATCTAGTGAACCATCGTTAAAAAAACAAAGAGTAATAGTTTGGTGAAAGTGCAGAGTCGATACTGCTGAGTAATGTATTTGCATACTGGCATATGCGCTATGAAAGTAAATAAGATTATGTCAAACTCATCTGGAAGAGAGTTAATTTAACATCCTGGCTAAAGTTATGCAACCAGAGGGAGGCGGGAGAGCGGGGGGGGTGGTGGTGGTGGATGTAATAGACTGGCTGATGAAGCCTGGGGGACAAAATGTCCTAGTGGAAATTGTATGTAGCACAAAAGAATGTAACATAAGAACCCAGCAGAACAGCACTGATTCAAGGCTGCTTACATGCACACACAACTGTTTTTCTGTTAGTTTTAGGAACGCACAGGATGACCAAAAAAAAAAAAAGTATCTGCAAGACAGATTAGCTGTCTCATTCACATTGAGGTCTAAGTTGCTTCTTGGTCCTGATTCAGAAAAGCCCTTGCAGGACACACAAGGGCGTGAGCATGCTTCACTGCATTTGATGGATAAAGGCCAGTCTCCACTCTAAACTGCAGGACTGAACAAATGCTCAGGTCCTGCTTTCAAAAACTGTCAGTGTTGCGAGAGATGATCCCCTCCCACCCCAAATGTCATGGGTTGAAAAGTTGCAGGACTTCAGGGGTGTTTGGATTTGGACCCAGCCTTCACATTTGAGCTTTGCTTTTTAACAATTCGTTTTAAGCACTTGTTTTGAACAACTCCAAATTTTTTGGGCAGCTTTGCTCTGGATTCTCCACAGAAACTTTGTGTAGTTCGTGTTCCTCTCTCATTATTATAGGCTTGGAGCTAACTTTGCTATAGAGAAACGAATGTGTTTCTTATAATAAGCAAAGTCTGACAAGAAGATCAAACCCTTGCTTTTAAAGGTCTTTGCATTCAGTATTGCAGATCATAGCAGACAAGATAGTCATGTCTCTAAATTCAATCTAACCCTCAATGCTATGCCTAAGGAGTAAGTTATTAAAGCTTGGAGTTTGAGAACAATTTATTTTCCATGAAAATTTAAGCATAGGCTTGTCAGATATATCAAAATTTGTGGACAGCTAGAGCAAAGATGCTATATCACAACATGGTGATGGGAACATTTTTGTGCCGTTCGATTCATGTGCTGCATCAAGCTGCATGCACTTAAGGAAGCAACGTCTTCAAGCATAATTACAGTGCCAGGATGTGAAGTTTTAGAACATAGTTAATGTTTACACTAAGGCTATCTTGGGCCGCACAGTGAGTATTGATAGCAAATCTACCTCCAAGAGCAATGGGCACAAGAAAGTTGATGCTAAGTTTACTGATGTCACCAAATGTTCCTGCATGGTTAATTTGAGAATGTCTTTTGCATGTAATTGGCATATGGCTTAGAAGCTTCCTGGACTAAATCTTTACCCAGAAGCTCTGCAAAGACTCTGAGCCCGCTTCTCAAGCTGTGGTGCAAGCAGTTGTTCCTGCAGCTATGTAACCATGTCTGTGCCGGATCCAGCTGAGGGGAAAAAATGGAGTTGGCCCACACTCCGGGGGCAGAGATTTGTACCTTCTTGCTCTGAGCTAGGCAGATTCTGGGGGCTTGTATTTGAACAGCAGTCAGCAGGGCAGACAGATGCTTCCAGACAGTGGTGTAGGGTAAGGACTTAATTCTTTTCACTGAGTCCTCAGGGGGACCAGACTGCAAGTTTCAGCGTCTAAGGTCAGGCAGAAGGAAAATGAAATTAAAGATTGTGGGCTCCTTGCAAAGCTGGAGGAGACCCAGGAGGAGCAAAGGCATTTCACTATCAGGAAATTTAGCTGCAGCAAAGCTCAACAGAAAGGTAGCTGAAAGCACTTGGCCTTAGCAACCAACTTTAAAAGGACGTAGTAAAGAAAGAGGCAGTGACTCCTGTGAGGAATGGTATTAGGATGGCAGATCTGTTGTGTTGTGAAGTCTGGTTATGACCAACTTACGTCTTCCTGGGATCAAGTTTTGCCTTATTGGCATGACCGGTGTGCTCTCAGCATCGGGGGCCCAGTAATACTCTCCTGACACTCAGCCATCTGGCACGTGAAGCTTGAAAGAAGGATAGATAAAGAGTTGGAGGAAATACTAGAGCAAATATGATTTCCCCAGGGTCATTTCACTGAACCTGAAACACAAGTGTCTTGAGTCTGGAACAGGAGTAAAACAGCAGCTGATGGGAGAGTTGGAGTCAATGCTAGGAAGGAGGGAATACACATCTCAGCAAATGGGTACAATAAAAAAAAACCCATAAAGCAGTGTCTCCTTGAGGAAGGTTTCTGACTTAAAAAATTGATCAGTTTGGACTGGTTCTTGGGATTCAAAGACCTATAAGACTTCAGCCTAAAGAGTGCACATCTGGGAATGCCTCTTATTCGCCTTCTACTTCAGCTATTGGTGAACAGGTCCTTGTGCTTGTTTGGAGGACCAGCAGTGGTGCCCTATGAAGTGCTCAGCACCCACCCCGATGGTGTGGCCTTCAGCATTCTCTGCCCATCTTCTGTCCCATTGTCCTCTACCCTTGCATTCTCACAAGGCAGCCCAGAAATGATGAGAAACAAACCATCTTTGAATGAAGAACCTGCCTAGAAAATGAGAAGAATAAGAAATATGTTCTGCTTGAGTATAACATTTTTCTCTGGGATTTCTCTGCAAATTATTGCTAGTTTCTGAGAATGTCTTGGATAGAGCCTGAAGCTGTTCTTTGATAATCTTCGTAAATGTTTTGATTACATCAGAACTAAAAGTCTCCAGCTGGATATTAACTGTGAAAGAAAATAGTCTCCAAGAGAACAGGAGTCCTTTAGCAAACATAAGATACCTCTGCATATTTCAATGGTTACAAATGTGTTTCAATTTACTGATATAAATTTAAGCAGTTTGCATGAGGGGATGCTGAGGTGCTGTGCTACTGTGCCCTGGTCTGTGCCTGCATCTGCACAGCTAGTTGTACTGCTGGTGGTGACACTTGTGTCAGTATCACAGATGCCAGGTCATGTTAGCTTGTGACCAGATTTCCCCTTGCGATATGTCCCCGCCACCTGCCCTTCCATCACTCAGTACCCGTACAAGCTGCCCGTGCATTTAAGCAGGTAGGCATTTATCTTCCTGAAATCCCTCTGGGGTGAAAAAAAACACTTAATGTTTTTTAATGTTAACACATAATGAGAAACCTGAGTCGCTCACTAACCATGGTCAATGAATTTGTCCAGCTTCTGGAAGGAGCAGAAACTGAATTCAAATCTCTCCAATCTTTTTTGATTTCCTGAAACAAGAACCGGCCTATCTGCCTTCCACACACACACACACACACACACACACAC
The DNA here is from genome assembly GCA_008711295.1 of Anarhynchus alexandrinus. Lineage (NCBI taxonomy): Eukaryota > Metazoa > Chordata > Aves > Charadriiformes > Charadriidae > Anarhynchus > Anarhynchus alexandrinus. The sequence continues at coordinate 2,299,716 of VUYV01000134.1, forward strand.
ACACGCTTTTTTTTTTTTTTTTCCTCCTGACACAGCACCATATACACTTGCCTCAGCTGTTTTCTCTCCCTAAGCCAACACCCTTCTTTGGCTGTATCTGACTATTTCCTAATTGTTTCTCTTTCTCTTTCACCTCTTCTTTTTTGTTTTGTTTTGCTTTCTCCTCCTATTTTCTCTTTTGCCTGTTACTTTTTTTTTTTTGCTTCACTTTTATATTGGTCCAGCCAACCTGATGTCCAAAGGGAAACCGTGAAATAAGCAGCATGGTTGCACTGACAGGTCCATGCTGGGCCTCTTTGTCTTTTACAGACAAGGTTTTCAAATCCAGCTGTAACAGCTTTCGGTGCATAGGGCAATGCTGTTGCCGTTATGTGTTACTGTGGTCAGCAAACCACAGGTCACTAAGTAAAGGCTTAGGACTCTCTTAGAAAGACCCTTAAGGACATACCTACTGTCAGGCATGTGCTTAAGTCATGTTGACTTCATGTGTCATGTTGCCTTTGGGTTGAGAAGGGTGCTTTCCTCACACAGCAAAAAGGATTCTTAAGCTTTACACTTGCAACTGCTATGCATGGCAGATTTGTAGAGTCAGACAAAGGTTTAAAGGCTGGAAGAGACTGTTCTGATAATCTTGAGAGACATCTGGAATGCCAGAGGTCAAAGAACCCCAATTCTTCTCTAGTAGCCTTGTAACAGCTAGTGGAGACACAGTTAACTTTATTGGTGCTACTATCTTATCACCACTTCATAAAATGCTCCCAGACTGGTGCATGTCTGTAATTATCTACCCTGGCACATGAATAATATTTTCGCAATGGCATGCTTGTTGTCGTCATGGTATTCAGTTACAGGCATAATTTTGGTTATTAATTGTGCTGTTGTCTTTACTGCAGCACTGTGTGTCTGCTGACATTAGAGGACTACAGATGACCAAGTCTTCTGCTGTGTATGATCATCCTCCTCCTGTTGCAGCAGGAGAAACAGAGGCATAGGGCGGTGAAATGAGTGTCTGGATCAAGGAAGGGGAGAGGCACTTAACTCACAGACCAGTGCTATAACGTCAGAGGCAGCGTGCCTTGATTTTATTGCCTTGAAGCAAGCTCAGCGTCTTCTTTTGCCATGGCTTACATAGGCTTAATTTCTGTGTTGCTCTGTTGTATCTAGTATTTCCTATAATTCTTAGAGCTAGAGTACTGGAGCTGCTGCTAAAGCTGTTTGAAGACCTGGCCTTAGTTCCAGCAATAGCTAGTTGGAAGTCTGCATTTCTAATCCCGAATAAAAGGTTGGCTAGGATTTTCAAAGGAGCCTCCAAGGTGACAGACCCTGCTTCCTGGTGTCCTCTTTCTTTTGACTGTGTTTTATCTAAATTCTCCTTCATTCTTTATACTCTGTTTTCCACAAACTGAGATTTCAGATCAGAAGTCTTGCTTGCTGCTGTGTCTCACACTTGACCAGTAAAGCAGATAATCAAGCTTCTGTGCTGCAAGCCCTCGTTCATTCTGGGGCTGCTTCAAAATTTTTCTACTAAAGCAAGTGAAAAAATCACCTGCAGTCTTCACGGAAAGTCCTCAGTGAGATTTGGATCAATCCAAGGGGATAGTCATCTTGCAAGCACTAGCCTCACGCCCACTGCCAGCAGTGCATACCCTCTCATTTCTGATGGCTTCTAAGCACAGCTGAGGACCTCAGACACCTGGGAGACACAGTCCGTTAGCTCTTGGTGCTGGGGACAGAGGGGGAAGTGCAAAATAGCTTTGTACCATAATCTGAACTACACATACTGAGAGCACATGCCGGAGGAGCAACATTTCATCCTGCCAAAATACAAGAGAGCTGGTTTCCCTTTTGTCCTCAGTCTATAGTAGGTCTGATCCACATGAAAAGAAAGCTGAGACCTTCCCCTTGGTTGTGTGGTAGGTTGCAGGCCTCTTGAATTGGCAGCTCACAAGCGCCCAAGCAGGGTTTTTCAGCCTTGTGTTTGGTGCTGCCCTGAGGTAGCCCTCCAGCCTCTGATATTCAATTACATCCATGGCTGGAGCTTCATGGCACTGGGCAGCATTGCTGCAGACCGAGTCTACTTTACTCCTCAGTTTCATGGGACACCGTGTCCATTTATGATTACAAATTTTACTGGAGCAGAATAGAAGTATTTTTAAAGTTTCCCTTTGCCATAGATTTCTGGATTTCCACGTCATGTGGAAGAAAAATGGGCACATCATTGTCATTTGGGCCAGGCAGCACTGTGTCCATGCCAGATGGTGAAAGGATGATAGGGGACCTGAAATCCAGGCAGAAATGCACCAGATTCAGTGTATATAACTATATCCAAATCGCCCACAGCACAGCGGGAAGATGGTGTGGCTTGCAGAGGAAAAGTGTCTCTGTACGAGCTCTGAAAGCATAGACATGGTGAAGCCGTGAGCTGGCAATCAGATTTTTCATTTGATAGGATGCCAGTACCTGGTGTTTTGGTTTGCGAAGTCCTTGACTGGGTCATTTGGCAAGCAGCATAAACTTGCTGATGTGTGGACTTATCCTCCTTACGCCAATGCAGAGGATTGGCTAGTCTGCTTGCTCTTGACTTTCACAGACATCCAGCTATCCTTGTATGCTTGGCAAAAGGGGGTGTGCTCTTTCCATGATGCAGTGACACATGGCCTTTTCTGAATTAGTTAGTAAGCAGTATTATGATAGTTTATTATGTCTAGTGGTGGGTAAGCTTCAAAATGCTTGGTAGTTCGGTGAATCACTTGAACCCTTTTGATCCAAAATGATTCCTGGACAAGGAACAGTTTTACGAGCTGCTCTCATGAAAACCTTGAGTGGTTTCCACTTGAGAAAAGAAGGCAAAATGTAACATACACCGTGAGTGCAGAGGTGGCGTTCAGAAGATTCTGCTGAATGCAGGGTCCTGCAATGCTAGATGGTGGTCAAACATCTAGAAAGGGATTGTTCTTGCCCCAAAATACCTGCCAGCTGGACAAATCAGGCAAGGAATTGCGAGGATGCTTGTGGTGCACTGAGTTTGAGCCTTACATAGGCTGGAAGATTGCACCATTACAGTAAACCTATATCTTGTTTAACTTGTGTAGATGTAGCAACAGCTTCAAATGAATTCAGTGAAGAAGATGGCACCATGCACTAATTATAGCAAGTATTTTAGACCAGGATAGAATTAGCTCCATCCAATGGTAAATATCTGTATGCCTTGTTAATGTAAAAATGTAAACCCAGAACTCTTTTGAGGAAGAAACTAGGGTGAGGTCTGTTTAGTTATTCCACTGAAGAATCTGGTCCCGGGCCAGTTTGGCCCTGCTATGAGTTTGGCCCCAGTTAAACTCTCAGGTCGTGCTTCAGTGAGATGTACAGATTTACTTGAATTGCAAGGCACATGCATGTGTCATTCCCTGGAAACTGTTAGGCACATATGCTTAATTAGACATGTACGCCTTTGGATTATTTGTTATAATGATTAAATCCTTACTAATGACTCTCTGATAATTAATGGGTAGCCTAAAAAATGGTATTTCCCACGTCTTAAAATAAAACAGTGATGTTTTGAAATTAAATTCCTGAGTACGAGGTAAATGGCAAAATATGTGTTTAGTTACATGTGGTAAGGTTGGCAAGATACATTTTCAAAAGCAGGAGTTTAAAATTAGGTCTTAAAGCCACAGTTAGAAAGCTAAATAAACAACTGGGCTTTCTTAAAGGCTGAACACCCATGAGCTGCCTGGCAAGAGCACCAAATACAGATTTCAACATTTGTATTGTCATTGAAAGACAGTACCAAATTCCCTTGATTTCCCACCAAGGGTCCAGGCCTGAACATCCACATTCACACAGCCAGGTACCATCTGGGTCTGCAAGTGCTGGCAAGGTCCTCCTGAAAGTGCGGAACCAGCCTGATGGACAGAGGAGGCACAGGGGGTCAGGTGGACTGGAAAGTCTATGCATTTAGGCTGGAGAAACATGTTTCCACTCCTAATCTTAAAGTCCTAATGCATTTACATTTATTCTATAAGAGGTACAATTTATGGCATCGTTAGGGATTCACGTGTTTGTTTCACTTAAAGAGTTGGCTGTTGGTGGTGACATTATTGGTAAGGAGCATGTTATCTCATCTCCATGCCAGTCTTCTAGATCAGTACCTGCTGGTGCTTGGGAAGCAGTTGGCTGATCCAGGAACAGTGGATGAAGCTGGGGCTTTACGTTTATGCACTGTCTCTTTTGCCAGTGAAGCACATACGCGCTGACACGTACGTGTATTCCTTCACTTACACGGCAGTCCTTCTCCTGCTTGCCAAGTCCATCATCTCAGTTCCCCCAGAGAAGGGTGGGATACTGATGCAAGACACTGTATTAGATGGCTGTTCCCCTCCCTTGAACTGGAGTCTGATGACATGTCTGCTAAAATGCGTCAGACAGTTGGGGAAAGAGAGAGAGCGAGAGTGACGGAGAGGGAAGTCTGGGTGGAGGGATTTGGTTTTAATTAAAACAAGTAAAGCCGTGTTTTCCAAGCCCCAGATTGCATTCAAGTCTGGCAGAAGCTGCTGGGTGAAAGTGAATTTTCAGGTGGCTTGGTTGTTTTCCAAGGGATCCTCTGCTGCAGGAAAGCCGTGATGCCAGGACAAATTTGGTCTGGAATTGGTGGGGTGCTCAGGCTGGAGGAAACCACCGGAGGGGTCTGAGGTGGGACCAGAGAGTGACTCTAAGCTGATAGCCCCAACGCGTTTCAGCTGCAGCACAGAAATGACATTTCCCTGGCTGGAAATGTGTTTTTTTAACTCCCTTTGGCCAAAAGGGCAAACACATAGGTCCGTTCTCTAGTCCTCAATGGCCCATGGGAGGCCCTGGGAAGGTCCTGGTTCTGCCACTGGCTGTGTGGCAACGTTTCCCTTTCCCGTATGTCTCTTGTCCCTCCCATCCATCACCAGTAGAGACTTCAAGCTGCCCAAGGCAAAAAAAATTCTCTTTGTGTATGTTTATGTGGTGTGTAGCATGGAGGGATGCCGATTTCATAAAGGCCCCCAGGCACTACCACGACAAGAATTGCACAAGTAAACCAGAGTAGATGTTACAGAGCCTCCTATGATCACTGACAGCTTTTTCTTCTTCCCCTCCCATCCCCAGCAGCAGCATGTTCCTCTTGCATGAGGTAGCTTGTGTCGGCTACGAGAGAAAGCTAGGAGGCTTGGATATCTAAACCTGGTGACCAAAGCTTTGCCTGCATAGGCGAATGCCTGTTTTGTGTCCAGGGCCCTGTTTTTATTTAGCAGTGGGATTTGTGTGTGAGACAGTGGTCCCCTTCTCAGGCAAGGCCACATCTTCCTTGCTGAGATACTTTCTCCCCGCTGTCATTCTGGAGTTGCTGGAGATGGACAGTGCCGTAAATTTGCCTTGTGAGTCATAATCCTCATTGTGCTGTATAGCTTTCTGGAAGCCAGCTCTAACCCCGTGGAGAAATCCTCACAGTACTCCAATTCATCCACACTGGAAAAAAACTTCAGATACCTCTGGAAAAAATACAAACAAACAAAACATACTAGGGAGCTTTTTGGCATTAGTTTCTGAAGATGCTTCAGGAGGAATGAAGAGAAGACCACTTCGAAACTCTGTTTTGCACGACAGTGTCTGGAGGCCTCTGAATCCTGTAGAGTCATGTCAGTGCCTGATGTGGACCTGCATTTCTGGATTTGCTTCATATGAAGCAGCCAGACGAGCACCAGAGATCATAGAATCATAGAATCATAGAATGGTTTAGGTTGGAAAGGGCCTTGAAGATCATCGAGTTCCAACCCCCCTGCCATAGGCAGGGACACCTCCCACTAGACCAGGTTGCCCAAGGCCACATCCAGCCTGGCCTTGAACACCTCCAGGGACGGGGCCTCAACAACCTCTCTGGGCAACCTGTTCCAGTGCCTCACCACCCTCAAAGTGAAAAACTTCTTCCTAATGTTCAATCTAAACCTGCCCTCTTCCAGTTTGAAGCCATTCCCCCTTGTCCTATCACTACATGCCCTAGTAAAAAGTCCTTCCCCAGCTCTCCTGTAGGCCCCCTTTAGGTACTGGAAGACCGCAATAAGATCTCCCCAGAGCCCTCTCCTCTCCAGGCTGAACAGCCCCAACTCTTTCAGCCTCTCCTCATAGGAGAGGTGCTCCAGCCCTCGGATCATCCTCATGGTCCTCCTCTGGACACGCTCCAGCAGGTCCATGTCCTTCTTATGTTGGGGACTCCAGAGCCGGATGCAGTACTCCAGGTGGGGTCTCACCAGAGCAGAGTAGAGGGGCAGAATCACCTCCCTCGCCCTGCTGGCCACACTTCTTTTGATGCAGCCCAGGATGCGGTTGGCCTTCTGGGCACAGGCTTGTTGTTGCTGCTGAATGTGATAACAGGGCTGAACTTCTTTCAACAGATGTGGTTTTTTGATGTGTGAAATTAATGAAGCTAATTTCTTCATATGTGGTATCTTTTCTTCCTTCATCTGTTTCTGCTTTGGTCAGAGACACTGTAGCAGTGGCACCATTTAGGGGCAAGGGGGGCTATCCTCCCTCTGTTCATTCATCATGTCCATTTGATATCAGTCAGCTTATGCTTGGTTTTCTCCCAGGTCTTCCTTGCAAAGCCCTGACAGGATCTCCCGTCTCACATAGACTGGTTCATCTACACGAGAGACTTGTTTGAAGGCCTTTACTAAGAACTACTTTTTCTCAGAGAAACTTTATTGATTCACCACAGGTGGCCCCAAGTTGAGCTGGCAAGAAAAGGAGAAACTGGGCTGCTCTAACTCTGAGCCTCGTTTTCCCACCTTCAGGGGAAGATAACGACAGCCCCACTGCCCCACAGGGGGATGTCAGAGGGATGACTGTCAGCAGTTGCAGTGGTACACGTGTCACGGACAGGCAGACTTGTGCTGCTCCTGGAGCGTGACCATCCCTCGTGAGGATACCTTGAGCATGGTGACGTTCCCATCCTGCCAACCATGGTAAAAAACCAACCCCCATGTGAAGAACAAACAAGGATTTGTTTCCTTTTGCTTTGGTGCATGCCTGGCATTTGCCAGGAAGATTTTAATGCACTGTTTAGATAAGATGGAGAACCTTTGCTTAAGCCAAGCCAAATATACTCTTTCAAACAAAAGGAGGGATTTCAGGGAAGGGAGCTAATGGTGCAGGTCCAGGGAACTTTCTCCACTGGAGCGTTTACAGTAAGGAAGGGCTCAAAGGTGCTTTTCCTTTGCAAGGAAGAGACTCAGAAAGAACACGCACAGAACCAGCTGATTCCCCCAGGTGCTGTGTCTCCCTGTCCCCAGGTGACCCGTGAGGGTGATCTTCTGCGGAGAGGTTGCAAAGAGCCGAGAGTGCTCTGGGCTGAGGGACGTTCCCCCAGGCACAGTAGCCCTGGGCTTTCCAGCCGTGGAAAAGCAAAATGTTTCCTGTGGTTGTGTAATGCATGTTCTTCACACAGACCTCCTGAAGAGGCTGGGCCTCTCGTTGCCTGCCTTGTCCCTGCCTTCCCGCGCTCTCGTTCTTCTTGGCAGTGGGACAGCAAGGGAACTCCTTCATTAGCTCACCAAAGGCCTGGAGGTAAACTCCCTGCCACACAGAAACCAGCACCAGCTTATTACCTACCACACACAAAGCTATCTCACATATGCAAAAGGACCTCTCTGATATGCACTGCGTGCACGTTTGCAAATTAGTTAACACCAGCAAATCCCTCTTAATTTCCTGATTAGCTGCTGGTTTGTTTGCTGACATTTTCCTTGGGAATGATGTTTCCAAAGCACGAGTTTTCCATCTTGGTTAGTACACCACACTGCTGTTTATCTTAGAAAGTCTCTGTATGTTCCACTTGGTCTAGACCCAATTCTTCCAGAAATTAAAAACGTCTTTTTTTTTTTTTCCCTAGTGTAATGATTTTTATACCTGCCAAGAAGCAGCTTCAAAGTATGTTTTGAAAGTATAGCTTTTCAAAGCTAACGGGAAGGGTATTTCAAGGGTCTGCATGCTGTTTTCTCTCCCCAGGTGCTGTGTACGGCCCATTCTCAGAAATGAGATACGGATCTAGATGGATCCTGGGTCTGACCCACATCTTGTTTTCCATTCTCTTCTGTCTATTGCAGATGAAAAGATCATAGTACTTGCCAGAGTATCTCTGAATAAAGAGTTATTCGTTGTATTTACTGAAAAATACTAATTAGATCAGCTAGCTGACTATTTACCAGAGGAAAACCATTAGGACCATTAGGTGCCAAAGCATAATGCCGAAATACAAGACCTGGCCTGGGGACTCTTAAGCCTACAAAATGAAGTGGTTCCTGGGCAGAGGAGTCAAAATCCCATTAACTGAGCTGCACAGTACTGGCAGTTCCATGTTTGCAACACAATGTTCAAACAAAAACAGGGCTGAACATGATTTTCCCTTTGTACTCATGGTTAGGTTGGGACTGGTTTAGCTAAATGGCTTGCTGACATCTACACTATGTGAAATGACTTAGGCTTTCATTTTTAGTGGCTGGGCAGGAAAGGATGATGGTGGATTTTAATGCTCCCCTGCTAAGGGCCGTAAAAAAGCCTACTTCACCTTTTCAAGAGACAGTTTCTTGTGCAAAACTTCATACTCTCTCCCACCACTGTGGTATCTGAGCTTTCTTAGTGCAATGCTTTTGTGGGAAATGCCACATCATTTAAGTCCTTTAACATGCCGATTACTGCCAACAGCTTTAGAAGTATTTTTTATAAAAAGGATTATTTTTCAGATGGAGCATAGGCAGAACAGAATAGATACTGAAATTTCCCATGAGTGTCTTTTTCCCCTTCGAGCACTACATTACCTTTGCTTACACTAATCCAAGCGTGTCTGTGCTGCTGTTGTATGGAACAGCCATTAACATGCCCTTGTGGTCAGCTGAGCTGGTGACTTCGTGCTGCCACTATAGCACAAAGTAGTTGGAGATCATGGTTTATAAAGCAAAAGTTATGACTGAGCTCTAGCACGTGAATGGTGGATCAGTGAGCTAAGAGCATCCCTGTGGTTAGACAGGCACACCAGCATCAGCAGCAATTTTTTCTTGAAAAGCTTCAAGCTGTACAACCGTAGGGAGATACCATGAAGATGGGGTCCCACAGCTTCCTTATTGATATAAGCCAGCTCTATTTCTGTGGACTAATGTATTTCTAACCTCTGAAAGTTTGACCTTCAAGAGGAAAAGCGTATGAGGATGCTGGTATGACATCTCGTACAAGATAGATCTTGTTTCTCTCTGGCCATGCTCTGTAACATTAGTGCAAAGGGAGGCAACTTACTCTCTTTGAATACCTAAGTGCTGGGGTCAGACCCTTGAAAATCCATCTGAACATATGTTATCCTGACTAATTCATTCAACCTCACTTTTATGACCTATGGGGATGTGGTGAAAGCTCTTTTTCCACTTGTGCCTGAGGCATGGATGTATGAAATTCGACCCTATTCCCCCCAGTGAACAGGATGAGGGCAGTTAGGCTTTGGGTCGTACCTTAGAGTCAAAGTAAAAGCAGTTGCTCTGTCCTTAGGTCACCTCACTGTTGGTGGTTTATTACTGAAGGCTCACAGCTGAAGTCAAATGCTGAATGGTTGCCAAGTACAGCTTGTCATTTTGAATGTATGAAATTATGGGAGAACAACATTGCAAGCCTGTTCCTGCAGCTTTTCCTTACACAAAACTCGGGAAGTCTCACAGCAGCAAAAACCTCCACCTCTGAGCTTGGTGGGTAGCACTCACAGCCTGGTGAGTGGGACTAAAAGGCTAGAACTGCTGTCAATTTTCTTTGAAGATGAGTTAAAACAGAGACTTCTGATGTGAAATGTTTTGTAAAACTGTTTTCTTTTTCTGTTGTGAATAAACTCATTTGCTGCTGCAGGGCTGTTCTTGAGTACGGCACAACTATAGTGTTTCATGGAGAATGGCCTGTCTTTGAGGCAAGAGGAACTATTGTTTTTGAAATTGCCCTCCCCTCAGAAATAAAAGGGATTTCATTAACTAGTATGTCATGACACCTTATATGCCTACATTGTATTTCAAGTGTTCTCCCTGTGACCTTAATTAATGAATGGCCTTTCATATTTCCAGAATTTTAGGTAGTTTGTAAATTAGCAGATCAGCTCCTGCCATAAATAGAATATAGGTTACTGTGTATACTAAAGTTATGTTATCAAGAGAAGGTAATGTGAGTAGTTTTAAGACATGGTCATAAATAATGCATTCATCTCTGGAGCTCTGCAACAATGTAAAATGATTGATTAGTCTTGTAATAAAGACTTACTAGGGATTTATTGTCTCTCCATAAAACAGAAACATGGCAGGGTTTGGTGCCACTTTATTGTGGTACTAGAGGAAAACAAGGAAACATAAATGTTAAAAAAGATTTGTTGTGTCATGTGCTTCTTCTCAAGATGGGATGAAACATCAGGACTCTACCTTTCTGGGTCAGATCCCAGTTTCAAAGATGCTAAAGGTGGGGGGTTACATTTTAGAAAAAGGAAATATATCTTCAAAATGAATATGTCTTTTTTTTTTATTATTATTATCAGGACTCAGGTGAGGGGAGAATATGAGTGGAAAGCATTGTGTCAGGACTCAAAGACCTTAGACCCCTGGATCCCAAATGACAGACAGCATTCTCCTCACCGACAGCCCTGGTCGATACTGAGCTTCCACTGGTGGGATGTACAAGCCAGAAGAGACCTGATGGTTTCTGTGGGGAACCCAAGACTTTCCTGGGTTGGGAGGGAAGGTGGAATTCACACTGAACTTCTCTCAGTTTAGGCCATCTCCGAAACCAAAACTCATGCTGAGCCACACAGAGCAGCCATCAATGACACCTATCTGCAGAAACCCACCAGAGGTTATAGGGTCCATATAGACACCTGGTCCATGGATAACTCAGCTTGGCTGGTAAAGACTTGTTGCTGTATGCCTTTGTCACCCCAATGTCTCCCTAATATCTAAGTTCCCACGGAAATTAGCCCACAGTGACTTGCCTGTAGTGCAAAGGTTTTTATGACTTATCTGAAGGGAGTTTAGAAGGACGCTGCTGCAAATCCACCATGAGCATGCAATTCTAGTTCAGCCCTTGGATTCAATCTATGTATTTGCTTCCTTGGCCAAATCAGTTTATCTGAAGACAAAAGAGATGTAAGTGTGCTTACCAAAGGGGAATCGTGTGAGTAGAAGCAGGTTAAATAATTTAAAATTGAGCGGCTCTTCTAGTGCCTAACTTCTTATAAAAAAAATTATCATTCACATTGGTGGCTTTTAATTCAGCTTGTCCTGTGTGCTTTTAATCTCTGATAAACCATAAAGTGGTACTAATCCACATTACATCCTAGAGATCAGTGATTTATGATAAAAATAATGCTGCTTTTTATGTAATTAAAAAATGGGGAAAAAAATTGAAAGAATAAACTTTTCTCCCACCTACACCCAATTTTATTTGCCTCTCCATAATTGATATAAGAGCAGCCCTGAGGAGAAGGACCTGGGTGTGCTGATCGACGAGAAGCTCAACATGAGCCAGCAATGTGCGATCGCAGCCCAGAAGGCCAACCGCATCCTGGGCTGCATCAAAAGAAGTGTGGCCAGCAGGGCGAGGGAGGNTGTAATTAAAAAATGGGGAAAAAAATTGAAAGAATAAACTTTTCTCCCACCTACACCCAATTTTATTTGCCTCTCCATAATTGATATAAGTGTCCAGGTGAAAAACACAGCATTCTTTTCCTTGGCATGCATACCTGATTCTTCTGCACCATAGTGCTTGTTCTTTGGAGAGAAATCTTGATGACGCTGTTCCTATATTACAAAGGCTCTGACCTCGCCTACCATATAAAACAGAGCAATAAAAGCTGGGAACAAAATGTCTGAATAAATAACAGGCAATGCTATCCCCTGAGAAACCAATGCTGGGCTGCAGCTGGCTGGGAACGCTACTGTTTGTGGAGTCCTATTCCCTGATCTGAAGGGAAAGACTTCTCAGAATCATCCAGAAAAGCAGGCAGATGCTGAAATGGTGCATTGCTCTCCTCTGTGGAAATAAGGTATTTGCAAGAGAGTGGGACTGCTCTAAACACTGCCAGGCCTGGCCAGGAAGTAGGAGTAGCCAGGTTTAATGCAGTCTCCCCAGAAGCCCCTTCTGTTATGTCTTCTCCAGATGTCCATTTGCAAAGCTGATGGCTGGTAGGCTGGCCTCAGCAGACTGATGATAATCAAGGTGATGGGACAACAGCTAGCTAAATTGTTTCATTATTCCTTATCCACAACATGGCTAGGAGCCTAGGCATGCCCAGGAGCACAGCACTTGCCAGCGTTGTAAGAGGTGAGCGTGAGTGAACGTGAATGACCTGACTTACCCACACCCAGCACAAGCAGAGCTGGTCTTTCTCATCCAATAAAGTGACACTGCTGCATTTGGAAGCGTGGATGACTTGTTGCAATTCATCCCTGTGTTTTTGCATATCATAGCACTGGCATGGTCTCTGCCATTGCTCCTGCAAGCTCCTGTGCTGTGCTACATCTGCCTGCAACAAGTGGGAACTCCTTATTTCCATGGGGAAAAATGAACATGAGACCTGGCAGTAAACTGGCCTTTGGTAAACATACATTGCGTGCTAAAACAGTCCATCCCCTTGAAAGGCAAGGGAAGTAGGCAGAGCAAGAGACTCCCTTGCCTTAACTGCAGGCTTCTGAGTCTGCTTAAAACCAAAAGAGAAGCACACCAGAGATGGAAAAGTGAACAAATACCCATTGATAACTACAAGGGCATTGCCAAGGTGTGCAGAGATGCATGCCATCAGAAAAGCAAGAGTGCAGCTCAAATTGAAACTGCCCAGAGCTGTCAAAAACTGCAAGAAAGAATTCTTAAGGTACATAAACAACAAGTAGAAACAGAAGGAAAATATTGGCCCACTGTTAAATAGGAGAGGAGAATTAGTCAACAACAATGCTGAAAAGACAGGGCTTCGAAACACTTTGTTTATCTCTGTCTTTACCAGCACTGTTGGGCCCCAGGCCTTGGGAACAACAGTCCAGGTTGAGGCAAACACAGACCCACCATCAGTGAAGGAAGAGTTCATATATGAACTATTACAGGAGCTTGACCCGTACAAATCGATGGGCCCTAAAGTTACCCACCCAAGGGTGTTAAGAGAGTTGGCTGACATCATTGTGAGGCTGCTCTCCATAACCTTGGAGAAATCATGGAGAATAAGAGACATCCCAGAAGACTGGAAGAAGGCTAATGTCACCCCCATCTACAAGAAGGGCTTAAAGGAGGATCCAGGAAATTATAGGCCCATCAGTCTCACTTCAGACCCTGGAAAGTTATGGAAGGAATTCTCCTGGGGAGCTATCGTAAGTCAAATGAAGGCACTGGCTGCCCCTGCCTACCTGGATAACATCCATCCATGCCCCCGACAAATGGCTGTCACCCGCCTCCTGGGGGCTATCACAAATCAAATTAAACACATGACTGGGAAAAACCAGCAATGGGTTCACCAAGGGCTAATCATGCTTGACAAACCTGATCGCCTTCTATGACAAAGTAACCTGATGAGTTGATGAGGGCCAAGCGGTGGACACTGTCTACCTGTCAATGGGGAGGCACCGTTAATACACGGCAAAGGAATGCTGCCTGGAAAGCAGCGCAAGGTAATTATAGCTGCTCCAACCAGGTCAGCCTCAACAAAGACAAGGCTGAAGTGCCTCTATACAAATGCACGGAGCATGGGAAACAAACAGGAGGAACTAGAGATGTGGGCACGACTCCAGGACTACGATCTCATTGGCATTGTAGAAACTTGGTGGGATGACTCCTATGACTGGAGTGTTGGAATGGAAGGCTACAGGCTCTTCAGGAGAGACAGGCAAGGGAAAAGAGGAGGTGGTGTTGCCTTGTATGTTAACGAGCATCTGGAATGCATGGAGCTCAGCCTGGGGATGGATAAAGGGCCAACTGAGAACCTATGGGTTAGGATTAAAGGGAAATCGGGAGCAGGGGACATTACAGTGGGGGTTTGCTACAGGCCACCCGACCAAGAAGACCCAGTGGACGAAGCCCTTTTTAGACAGATAGGGGTGGCATCACGTTCGCAGACCCTGGTTCTCATGGGTGACTTCAACCACCCTGACATCTGTTGGAAAGGCAACACAGCCAAGCATAGGCAATCCAGGAGGTTCTTGGATTGCACTGAGGACAACTTCCTTCTCCAAGTGGTTGAGGAGCCAACGAGGAAAGGAGCTATGCTGGACCTTGTGCTTACCAACAAGGAGGGGCTGGTAGTGTCAAACTCAAGGGCAGCCTGGGCTGTAGCGACCATGAAATGGTCGAATTCAAAATCCTCGAGGCAGTGAGAAAGGTGCACAGCAGGCTAGCCACCCTGGACTTTGGGAGAGCTGACTTTGGCCTCTTGAAGAATCTGCTTGGTTTAGTGCCATGGGATGAAGAGCTGGAGGGAAGAGGGGCCCAAGAAAGTTGGTTAATATTCAAGGACCACCTCCTCCAAGCCCAGAACCAGTGCATCCCTACAAAGAGGAAGGCAGGCAGAAAAGCCAGGAGGCCTGCATGGATGAATAAGGAACTCCTGGACATGACCAAAAGGAAAAAGGAGGCCTACAGG
>VUYV01000134.1:2315932-2330979 GCA_008711295.1 Anarhynchus alexandrinus
TGAGGCCCCATCCCTGGAGGTGTTCAAGGCCAGGCTGGATGTGGCCTTGGGCAACCTGGTCTAGTGGGAGGTGTCCCTGCCTATGGCAGGGGGGTTGGAACTCGATGATCTTCAAGGTCCCTTCCAACCTAAACCATTCTATGATTCTATGATTCTACGATTTCTCCAAGGCTTTCTGTACAGTTCCCCACAGCCTCCTCCTAGAGACCTCCTCCTAGAGAAACTGCTGTGTTATGGTCTAGACAAATGGTATGTGCGGTGGGTGGGGAACTGGCTGTCAGGCCGCACCCAGAGGGTGGTGGTCAAGAGCTCCTTTTCAAACTTGCAATCTGTCACAAGGGGGGTCCCCCAGGAAGTGATACGGGGCCCAATGCTGTTTAGTATCTTCAGACGTGATCCGGATGATGGGATCAAGCATATGCTGATGAAGTTTGCTGATGGCACCAAACTGAGTGGTGAAGTGGACACTTTGGATGGGAGAGCCACCCTGCAGGAAGACCTGGATAGGCTGGAAGAGTGGGCTAACAAGAAGCTTATGAAGTTCAACAAGGACAAGTGTAAGGTCTTGCACGTGCGAAGACATAATGTAGGAGTGCAGCACAGGCTGGGATGTACCCATCTGGGGAGCAGCTCTGTGGAAAGGGACCTGGGGGTCCTGGTAGACAACAAGCTCAACATGGGTGAGCAGTGTGCTGCTGTGGCAGCAAAGAAAGCCAACAGGATGCTGGGTGGCATCAGCAAGGGCATCACCAGCAGGAACAAAGAAGTCATTATCCCTCTCTACTCAGTGCTTGCCAGGCCACACCTGGAATGCTGTGTTCCATTTTGGTCCCCGCTATGCAAAGAAGAGGTGGACAGGCTGGAGAGGGTCCAGAGAAGGGCCACAAAGATGATTTAAGGACCAGGAAGCCTGCCATATGAGGAAAGGCTGAGACAACTGGGTTTGTTCAGCCGTGAGAAAAGAAGGCTTAGGGGAGACCTTATCACCTTGTTCTGATATTTAAAGGGTGGCTACAGAGAAGATGAAGACTCCCTTTTTACAAGGAGTCACATGCAAAAGATGAGGGGTAATGGGTACAAGTTACTCCAGGGGAGATTCGGATTGGAAAGAAGAGGAGAATTTTTCACAATGTGGACAATCAGCCATTGGAATAAACACCTCAGAGAAGTGGTGGACTCCTCAACATTGGACACTTTTAAGATTCAGCTGGGCAGGGCGCTGGGCCATCTTGTCTAGACCATGCTTTTGCCAAGAAAGTTTGGATCCTTGAGGTCCCTTCCAACCTGGTATTCTATGATTCTTTGAAGCTAAAATTAAAGAAAGCAAGTTCAGCTCTGCCCCACCTTTCAGCTAGGGTAAACTGGTGCAAAATGGAAGGGAGTGACAGAAGAACAGCTTTTGCCTGTTTCATACTGGTGTAAGTCACAAGGCAAAACAAAACACATGCAGACTCCTGCTTGCAGGTCATTTTATAACAGTAAGCATGCAACAGCCTGGGAATGAGAGAAGGACTCGGTCACCCTATGGCAACTGTGTTGCACTGCTAAACAAAAAGGGTTGTGAGTGCTCTTCTGTGCCGAGGCCAAGCCTGACAACAGGCTTGCGCCTGCTGAGCACTGCAGGGGTGATGGACAGTTGGAATTCAGCTGTATAGAAAGATATGTCCGGCACCATTTGAGACACCTTAGGGTGTCCTACCTGGTCTCTAGCTGCTTCTCCAGAAGGGGCTGGATCTCCTTCATCCTGCATCCTCTGTTCCTGCATCCAGCCTCCAGAGTCTAAAACAACTCTAGAAACCATCCACTGAAACTTAGCTTTTATTTCCACATTGCATAGTGCTTGTGCTTAGCTTTCGTCTGGGCCCCACGTGATGCCCTGTCTGCCCTGAAAGGCAGTCATCCCATGGTGAGCGTTCCCTTGGCCTGAAAGTGTCTGAAGTAGTGAGAAGAGCCCATCAGAGTAGTATTGTACAGCATAAATATTGTACAGGCACTGTTGTGTGCTCAAGGGCACAATGCAAAGATAAGCAGCAGTGAAACACACCAGGCTTGTTTTATATTAAGACACTTTGCAGTAAAAGCACAGGTCTGGTTGTGTGGTTTTTTTTTCAAAAGAAGTAAGTGTTAGGTTATAGCTGTGCAGGTCTAAGGCTGCGAATGAGTTAAGGTTTGTAGTGAGAAATCATCCATTTTTCTGGACTTAATTAGCCGGAAACCTAGAAGAAAACCAGGCACACAAGCCACTCTTCAGGCCTGAAGCAGCAGACTTCAAACTAAATATTAGCTGATAACAGTTGTTCTAGATTTGATTCAATTATGCTAACTAGGTAGACAAGCAGAGGGAATAGTCATCTACTGCCTGTAAAGCAGAGGGGGATATCTACAAGGGGACAAATGGTAGGGCATTTAGCTGCTGTAAGACAGAGAAATGTAATTATGAAGAATCCACTCTCTGCCAAATTAATAAGATCATCTCCGAGACAGCATTTTGATACATCAAATTCAGCTCCTTCAGTTTCCTAGTATCGGATCAAAAGTGCTGTGGCCACACAATACAGTGTGTTGATCCAGTGTAAACCTACTCTGCTGCTCACATCTCTTAGGAAAGGTTGGTGGATTAACGTTGTAAACAGAGGTTTAACATAGGGTCATTCCCACTGCACCTGTTGTTGAACGGTCAAAAAAGTTCAAGCTGGGGTTAAGTTTTCTGTTGGGTACATTTGCTACGTAAATAGAGGTGTGATTGTGCAAATCAAGTCTGATCCAGACTGACTTTGTGGTACTGTTTACCTGGTACTGATGACTAATGGAATCATGGATTGGCCTTCTGGGCAACTTACAGATACATCCCACCACCAAGGAGTTAAAGTTAACTTAAAGATGGACCCTTTGAGGAAACTGCTTCCAGACCTTTTTTTCAGACTTGGCAAAACTGATCTGTTTATGACTTTGTTGCATATTCACCAAACCCTTTGTGTTAAACTATAGTTATTAGAAGATGCATTTATGTGAATGAACTTTGTTGTAAAACTCCTCTTCTTTTGTGAAAATAATTTAAAGTCACATCCAAGTAAAAAGACAGAGACATTGGCATTTGTGTTAATTGTAGCATATTTCTTCTTAATTTTGGTTTGCCCAAAATTTTGAGAGTACTTTGGAAGATACAGTTTTTCATAATGCACCAATATCAAAACCCAAAGCAATTAGATCTAACTTGCATTCTGTAAGGGGATCTTTCCGTGTCCTGAAGAGCTGTGGTAGTAACCGCACCCTTCATACTTTTCATACAGTTAAACCCCATCAAAATTGTGTATACAGGCTACATTTGTAAAAGCTGGTTGATAATTAAGCCAGTTATTATTGTATTGTAATCAGCACTCATGCTGACAGCAGGCAAGGCAGGTCAACAGCTCAGTCATTGTTTAATTCAAATAGCTGATAGTGGAATTTTGAGTAGCTTTGGTGCAACAGGTAATTTTGGATAGAAATACAAAACATACTAGGAAGAGGCAGGATTATCCTTCAGAGAAAATAAGTTTTAACAGATGGAGTTAGTTGAGCTTTAACACAGAATGACTGAAGGAAAGACATGTATATGTATTTTTTTCCTTTGATGCTGGCTATGAAGTTAGTGATTTAAAATCACTAACTCAGAATGTCTCTTACACTTCATTCACTTTATTATAGTTTACAAGTTTTATTACGTTACAAGTTTTTTCCCTTTCACATGATGCTTAAGCTGTATTTTTAACAGCCATCATCACTATCATTGTTGGATCTATCAGCTAGCTTATAGTTCTTATAATTATTGTATCAGGTACACCAAAAGAATCTAAGGGCTTTAATTAAAACCTTTGATCAAAAAGTTTTCAGGAGTCCTATTTTCCTTCTTATTTATGTTTAAAGTGGCTTGCCAAAATGTATCTAGGTTAAAAACAAGACCAACTTACAATGTATCCAAAACATCTTTAAAAATTTTGTTAGTTTTGCATTAAATTAGGGGAAAAAAATGATTAGCTCTTCTTTATCTGACTGAAGAGCAGCAACAGATTTTAGCATTTTGTTGTGTTTATGAGAAATGATGCAGACAATCTGACTAACTAATGTAAAGATAGTTAATTCTCTTGAAGAGTTCAACAGATAGCAAGATGCAACTGAAACATCCATTACAGAAAGGTACATGGCCACTGCTAGTTTTTTAATTTTTTGCCATTTGAGAAGAGGGCTGTTCTTCCTAACATAGGATATGTAATGTGTGGTTAATAACTGGCCATGGCAGATGCTGTAAAACTGTCTTTTAGACCACCTCCTCATCTAGTAATGGGTCCTCTGGAACCACCACCCTGTTTGAAATCATAGTTGCTCAAGAGGCAAATATTCATTCATGCTTGTGAGGGTATAAGGACCACATGAAATCTTTAGCTGTGGGTAAGCTTGCCCGCTCTGGGCTGGTCCATCCCTTTCCTGATGTCCTCTTGGGTACTGAAAGTCACCAACCACAATTTGGTGTGAGGCGAGCACCACGTGAGAACAGGCACAAAGCATGCTTCCTCTTCCCTCCAACAGACAGTGTCTCCAAGTCTTATAAATCTGTCTTGACAGTCCTCTCTTGGGATGAAGCATCTGTGTGTTACAGGACCTGTTGGGACCCTCCACACTGGAAGTTCTAAAAAGGCACCACCAAACCCAGAGAAGATCTCTGGGTCCTCGGGGTGTCTGCCCTCCAACTCTTTGGTAGCCCAGTGGTGGTGACTTCTCTCTTCCAAAGGCTAACTTATTTTTGAGCCTCTCTGACTCCACTTCTACATTGCATGACTCTGTGACACCTTCCAGAACCTGCCCAGCTAGATTTTCAAAGGAGGACAGTTTATTTGAGGCCAGCAACAGGTCTTCACCAGATTTTCAAGCCATGCTATGTACTTAGGGGATGTTACATTGGAAAACACAGCCACATATGTCCCACAGGAGGCTAGGTGGCCTACAATTTCTGGTCTTTAATAAAATCTGTTGGAGGGGATCAGTGCCTGGAATTCTACCCCATAGCGATTATCCATCCACACGGTAACACAGCCTCATTTACCCTGGAGGCATTTTTACCTCTTCAGCTGCCTGGAAAAATGAGCCTCGCTGCAGGCACTACAGGTCAGCTGGCAGGAGGCTTCCCTGTGATGGGCGCATGTCCCATTGCTCCCAGCAGCTCATTAGCTCCTGACCCATCCTCCTCAGTGCATGCCTGTAGGCAAGCAGGGAGCAATTTTTCTTTGCGCTGATGGAGTTAAGCACAGGAACAAGACTTGTGTATGCTGGTACAAACCACAGCTTCTGGAATTATGTCACCAGCACCTAGTACGAACAACAACAGGTTAAAATACCTGCTCAAGGCCAGAGGTGGTTCTAGGACTGGGTGCTGACAGAGTCACAGCCGCAGGGTTGAGGATGATAACTAAGCTAAAAAGATGAGGGCAAATCATCCAATGTGAGGCTAGAAGAAAGGTCCTAACCTTGACCTCAGGCGCCCAGCAGTCTAGCAGTAGCTTTGCTCAAGGCGGTCTGTGTTCATACTGAAAAGTTTGGGATTTTTTTCTCCCATTGAGCAAACATCTCTAAGTACCTTATTAATCTGGGTGAGAACATGCTACTGTCTTGTACAGCCTGTAAAATGAAACAGACTGCTAGAGGCTGTAGGGTAATGATGCTGTGAGATGGGTTACTTCTTCCGTGGGAGGGAAAAAACAATATTTGGCTTCAGACAAAAGACTGAGAGTTTGCCTTAGTGCAAGCTAGCAGAGCACATATTACTGGTAGCTGGAATGTTTTCAGTCATCTCTGCTTGCAGCCAATAAACACCTGCTTTTGAATTACTCCACGCAAAACCTGTGCTAGACATCTCTGCTTTGTGACTTCTTCTCCTAAGAGTCCAGGTACCGGTCTGAAACACACCAGGCAAGCTAACAGCACCATGCAGTCCGTCCACTTTCCTGCCATTGTTGTTTATTTCATGTCCTCCTGGAGATGCCATCTGGGACCTAGTAGACAAGGAATAACAGCACTGGCACATCCCAGCTTTGCAGACATTGCGGGGATTCAACCATAAACAGCTGTTACCACAAACCACGCACAGCAGCCTTGGACGGGGTGCCATGGCTGATGAGCAATGAGCCCCAGTGCTGCAGCCAGGACTACACCCTCCCGCACAGTATGATCTTCTCTAACCTGAGGATGCTCCTCAGGATGTCTGCTTTGTGCCTCAGCCCTCTTGCACCAGCAGACCCTGCATATTGTTTGGATAAGTGGAGGAATAACAGCGAATGACTGGAAAAAAACTTCTGGAAGACAAATGAACTTGCAGAACCCTGATCCATATATGTTCCCTGGTAAAACTGGGCAAGCATTGTAAAACAACTGCAGGATTTGCCTCCCGACAACCATAAGGGGAGACATCTTCCTGCCTCTCCCCAGGTTGTACCCACTGGGGTGCATCCATCCTGGCTGAGAAGCTGCTGCTGGGGACGGAAGTAGAAGAGAGGGGGAGAAGGCTGGTGAACGCTTGGCTGTCTCTGCACAGTTATTTCTCCAGAATGATTCACCTGCCTCCTGTCCTTGCCTGAGTACCTGCCCGAGACTGGGAATTCCCTATCTGCATCTCTCTTGGGTGAGACAGACTGCGTCTGCTGCATCTTGCAGTTTACGCCCATCAAATGAATTTTTGATATAGCATCATTGACAATGCTGTTATGGCAACAGCAGGTGCCAGAGCCCATTGATGTCATTTTATTGGTCTTTCCTTACTCTCCCCCTGGCCACCGCTGCTTTAACAGCAGAGGCAGTGAACAGCCTGAGCAGTTGCCCAGAGTCCAATCCAAGCCAGCGTGAGAGAAACCTCCTGGTAAAATCAGCTAGTAATCCTTTAGCATGGGAAAGGAGGAAGGAAGGATCTGGATTCAGGTCCAGCTTCAGAGCTGAGCAAATTAAGTGTTGCCTGGACTGTGGGCTGCTTGTGCTGCCAAAGGATGCCCTTTCTGCTGCCTTCACTCATCTCAGGCTGCTTTTAGAGACTACAATCAAGTGATTTGGTGTGGAGGGGGGGTGAAATATTGCAGCTGAGTGGAGATGACCTTCTTTAAAAGCAGCTGTTTCTTCCAGTATGCCGTCACCTTTCTGATCGCAGTGGGAGCAGCTGCAATTGGTCTTGAACAGCAATGTCTGAGTTTGCTTACACTGCTAAGAGACCCACAGCTGGCTCTGCTCAGCTCCATAGCTAGTTCCTGGAACTCTCTCACTTCAGTGCTGGGGTTTTTCTTGGCCATAATGGTGGTGAGAACATAGTCATTCCCTGGACACTTGGAATTATACTGGTGCCCATCAGGGGTAAGCAAGAGATGAGCTTACATGAGATCTCATGTCAGGATCGGACACTTGGAAATAGTGTCAGGTCACATAACAAGACACAGGACACACAGTAAAAGGCATGTCCCCTGTTTTGGGTTTCGTGCCCTGATTCAAAGGTCAGAGCTGCCTGCCCTTGTACAGTTCAATCTCCAAGCCTGGGGCTCCTCCTGGGAACTGGTGACGCTGTGAAAATTCAGTGTCACAGAGAAAGCCTAAGACAATACCTGGGAGGCCAGAAAGGTCCTCTGCCCACATGATGATGGCATCAAGGGAATGAAATAAGATGCCATGTCCCCACATTGATGTAACTCAGCCTAACTGTTCTGTTCATTCAGGGACCCCTCCAGCTTTGCTCCTTGTGGGAATCTGGCTTTGGGCAGAGGTGGGAGGAAGCAAAGAAACTGTCCATTTTCTGAGGAGGCACTGAGTTTTCTGAGGGGCCCAGCAGAACTGGGCAGGGAGGGGGAGGAGGGGGGGAAATGTGGTGGCAGGCATGTCAGAATCCATTCGTATCCCCAGGCAGAGAAGCACGCTCGTCCTGCAAGCCTATTGCAGATTGCAGCTGGGTGAGTGAGAGAAAGGTCTGGGCAGCAGCACCACTGGAGTGCTGGCACTTATCCATCAGCAGTATTTCAAAGAGAGAGGGTGGGTAGTTCAGAGCAGTCATTTGCAGGTTTGGTGTTGTCGCTGCAGACTGGAGAAGGAAGCTTTCACTGCACCAGCACTCCGGTCCTGCCAATGTGTTGGGGTGAACCCAGCTGGCTGTCGGACACTGTATGTCTTGGCAGTAACTCTCTAATTAGACTTAAAGGGCAAGGCTGTAAGGCTGTAATACTGTTAATAATACTGAGTTAATTTTTCCCCCTCTTGCCATCTGGCACTGGGGATATAATAAAGAGAGAAAATGTTTACTAAGCAAGGAAGCAGGGCAGGTAACTTTAACCTGACATCAGTGATGCCGTTTGGGACACGTGTGGCATTAAAGCTACCGAGCAACTGCATAACAGGAGGTCGATCCTTTGGCCTGGTCTCTGGAGTGTGCGTCTTGGGCTGGCATTTGGGCTGGCATCCAGGCTGGCATCCCACCCCACGGAAGTCAGTGACTGGAGGAAATCTGTGTGTGGGAGAGCAGTTGCTGATTTACACAAGCAGCTCCAACTGTATAAAAAAGACTTGGGATGCCAAGTCAGGACTTGGGAGGAAAAGAGGTGCCCCAGTCCAGTGCTTGCTGCTAAAACATCACCTTGCTCTGCTGCCACCTAATCCTGAAGGCACCAATGCTCAAAGCTGTGTGCGAGGTAAAAGTTTCACTTCTGCTGGTCTCAGAAGCAACCTGACCTTAGCTTGAGGGTATCTGAATTGGGAAGCCTTTGAGGATCTGAAAAACTCTATCTTCATCCCTCAAGAGGTCTCAGACTGACCTGTATGTACTCTTTTGCCGTAGCCAACAAAACCCTCAAGGTCATGCCTTGGCATTGCTCAGCTTACTAGCATAGGCATTGCATAAAAATGAGGTGCTGGTGGCTGGTGGTCTGCGCAGTTCTGAATCCACCATGCCTCCGGTAGTGGCTGGTCGCCCTGCTCCTCTCTCAGCATTGCCCTCCAGCTGCCTTCCCTGTGCTCGGGGAAGGGGCTCTTTACACGCTCTGCTCTGCGGTGGCTGGCAAAATGAGGCAATGCTCCAGGACATGGGAGGGAGAAAAAGTTTCCTCTGCTCATGGCAAAACCTTAAAAAAAAAGAAGGAAAAATAATTTTTGCTGATCCCTAAGGAGGGGAAATAAAATCTATATTGGGCCTCAATTCTTTTTTTTTTAACAACTCAATTGTTGTTTCTTAACAACCTGTTGTTTCCTATCCTTATGTACATTCTTATATTTCAAGTGAGCCTCACCCCTTCCTTTAAGCTGCATATTTTCCATTTTAAGATTTCCTGTTCAAGCTAAAGGGCAAAGATCTTTTAAATATCAGCACAAAGCTGGGTTTACTCATAGTGTGTAAAAGGTAGCTAACTTCCAGCTCTCGGTCTTGCTGTCGCACTTTCTCCTTATCAGAGAAACTGAGGTCCCAAGTTCAATGTCTTTGACTTTCTAACTGATGTGTTGGACTAAAGTCCTGACTGTGCGGGCAGCCAGGCGGGAGACAGCAGAGTAATCTGTGTCTGTGCTTGATGGCCATTATTGTTACAATGATTGGCAGCAGACACACAGACTTCTGTCTTCGGGGTGTTTCCTTTCTTTACTCTCTCCCTCTTTCTTATTTGCATGCATCCACTTATCTTATTTTCTCCCTGACATCTACAACTGGGCATGAGTGAGCGGAGAGACAGGGCCCCACTGAGGGGTAAAGAGTACGTGCTGGCTTCATCTGCCAGCGTATACTTGTGTGGAAGCAGCACTCAAACCTTTATCTGTGCTCCAAACATTGCAAAAGACCCATTCGAACAAAAGCCTTAAGCCGTAAGCCCAGCGTCAAATGGCGGTATTCAACAATAGCCATTGGTGATGCCCTTGCTGATGCCACTCAGCATCCTGTTGGCTTTCTTTGCTGCCACAGCAGCACACTGCTCACCCATGTTGAGCTCGTCTACCAGGACCCCCAGGTCCCTTTCCACAGAGCTGCTCCCCAGATGGGTAGATCCTAGCCTGTGCTGCACTCCTACATTATGTCTTCGCACGTGCAAGACCTTACACTTGTCCTTGTTGAACTTCATAAGCTTCTTGTTAGCCCACTCTTCCAGCCTATCCAGGTCTTCCTGCAGGGTGGCTCTCCCATCCAAAGTGTCCACTTCACCACTCAGTTTGGTGCCATCAGCAAACTTCATCAGCATATACTTGATCCCATCATCCGGATCACGTCTGAAGATACTAAACAGCATTGGGACCCGTATCACTTCCTGGGGGACCCCCCTTGTGACAGATTGCAAGTTTGAAAAGGAGCTCTTGACCACCACCCTTTGGGTGCGACCTGTCAGCCAGTTCCCCACCCACCACACAGACCACTTGTCTAGACCATAACACAGCAGTTTCTCTAGGAGGTGGCTGTGGGGAACCGTACGGAAAGCCTTGGAGAAATCCAGGTAGACAGTGTCCACCGCTTGGCCCTCATCAACTCATCAGGTTACTTTGTCATAAAAGGCGATCAGGTTTGTCAAGCATGATTAGCCCTTGGTGAATCCATTGCTGGCTTTTCCCAGTCACATGTTTAATTTGATTTGTGACAGCCCCCAGGAGGTGGGTGATATCCATTTGTCGGGGGCATGGATGGATGTTATCCAGGTAGGCAGGGGCAGCTGGGTGCAAGGGAAGACAGGGTGCACCCCAGCCAGCCCCTTTGCGCAGCCAGTGCTCTGGGAGGTGATAGACCCTCTTCCCCTCCTACCTCCTTTCCTTGTCTACCCTGCCACTGGGACGGT
This sequence comes from Anarhynchus alexandrinus, assembly GCA_008711295.1. Lineage (NCBI taxonomy): Eukaryota > Metazoa > Chordata > Aves > Charadriiformes > Charadriidae > Anarhynchus > Anarhynchus alexandrinus. The sequence goes on from VUYV01000134.1 coordinate 2,326,735, forward strand.
CCCTAGCACCAGTAGCTGCCCAGAGCTGGGCTGCTGGCTCCAGATTTGGCTGAAACCCGCGTGGATGTCATGGTTGCTTCTGCTCCAAGGGGTATCCCCCACCTCCCTGCAGCTCCCTGCCCCGAGGGCTCAGCTTGGGCTCACCTACCCCTGAGCTCAGGCATCAGTTATTCTCCCTGGGGTCCCTCCAGGCTTACCCTTGCAAACAGCTGCCCCTAATCGAATTAGGATCACGTTCAATGAAGCCAAACACGTGGGGGGAGGAGGGCAGTCTGCAGGGAGTTAATCCTGGAACAAGCAGCACTGCTACTGAAAGATGTCTCTGGCAAATATGGCTAAAAATGCCGTGCGATGGGGAAGAAGATACTGAGATAAACATGGGTCACAGCTGGTGAAAGCTGTTTCTGGCCAAAACACTTTTTTGACAGAAAGTAAAATTTTTTCTGTAACTGGAATTTCTTTTGCAGTACTTTATCTTTTTTTAAAAAAAACTAAAATCCCTGTGCCTCTTCCAGATCAAACTTAGTTCAACCATTACTTTTTCCTCTGCGGAAAGGTGAGAAAAAAGAGGTGGGAGGGGAAGAAATCGTGGGAAGAAGACAGCAAATTCACATGCAGTCTGCTCTCTGACCATTGCCTGTCCTTGCATGCTTCTTGTGGTGCCAAATGCAGCCAGGACAAATTCTGCAGATACCACCAAAACATGGATAAAGCGACAGCAGAGGTGCGTGACAAGCAGTAGCCTGTAGGGAAAAGGCTTTTCTTTTCAACACAAACTTTCAGGGTGCTGGTGAAGCGCTTCTGCCTGTCTGCCTATAAAAAAGGCACTTTATGTGCAGCTGATGAGAAGGAGCCAGGGCTCGTACGGCTGAATAGCTATAAATGTCTAACTCTCCTCTGGTATTATAGGGCGCTGAAATGCCTGGGAAAACCTGACCTTGCCGCTCCCCATCTCTGTAACTTGTTGTTCCCACTGCTTTCTGCAAAGCACAGATATTGCCATACACAAAAGGAATTTTGGGGGAAAGCACAGCTCAGCACTTTCTCTTGCCAGGCGGAGGGCGGGGAGGTGCGCGAGATCATGAGTGTTGGAGGGATGGAGTCTCACCCGGCTGGCCATTCTGGGCTCGGCGTGGGGCTTGCTAGTTGAAATGCCCTGTTGGTGTCTTGCCGGGAGCCAGACCCAGTGAGTGCAGCCCTCTCCCCTGCTCTTGAAATCTAGCATCGGGATGTTTGGCCCCACTGACACCGGCTGCTAAGCTCCCAGGATGCACTGCCATGCACCTGGGGCACCCGGACCAGCTCCCTGGCACTGACCCTAGGTCTGGTGATGGAGACCTTACACATAAGGGCAAAGCCAGGAGGCCCACAGAACCAGCAGAGAGTGAGGGGCAGACGCTGCACTTGCTCATTGTGATTCAGTGTGCGATTCTGGGAAGAGCCCCGCTGAAATCTGTGGGGCCCTTGGGGTACAGTGTGTTTTGTCATGGACGGAGGAGAAGGACTTTGAGCCCTGCGTGAGTAAGCCTGCCATCTGCGGTGACTGCAGACACCTGAAATCTGTCGGAATTTCTGGTTGTTGTGGATATCCCCACAGAAGATAAACAGCCCTGCCAGAGGGTTGTGCAATGCCTAAATGAGCGTAAGGTACATCACACACAGCTGTAGTGGCAAAGTAAAGCAGATGTTCCAGGGTACCAGCAACACCGCGGATGCAGCAGGTTGGCATGGAGAAAAAAAACAACACTGTTGTGCCGACTGTGACTTAAGCGTTGCTAAACTGCTATGAAGGTTACCAAACTTGACCTGTGCTCAGCCCAGCTGTGCCAGCTCAAGGTGCAGTCAGTGTTTTTGCTGCTCGTGGGAAGCTAGCAAGCTGTGCCAGAGGAGGGAGACCTGGACACGTGTCTGCATGACAGCCAGGGGGACACCCTATCACCTGGGGCCGTGCTTGGACCGGAGCAGCTGGGGAAGGAGATGCCTGCTCCATTCAGCCCTGTCTCATAGCAGAGGGATGAAGGTGGTTAGCTGAGGTCTGTGACACTGTCAAACCAAGCCAGGCTTGTCAGCCAGCCCTTGTTGAAGCCCTTAGAACCTCACCAGCTCAGGTCTGCTGTGACTGACAAAGTTCTAGCAAACACACAGTCAACTGGGAATTGTAATTACTGCTTTGTTTCAGAGAACTCCTTTTCCCCCTTTCTGTTAAATTTTTCTTCTAAGGAAGGTACAGGGCTATTTTTTTTTCTTAGTTTATCATTTAGGAAGCAAGCAACTTTCTTCCTGATGCCTCTTTTTTAAAATTCCTGTGCAGGTCTTCATGGTCTCACATTTATGATTATTAATAGGGCTAGCAGGAAATACTGGGTCAATTTTTGTTTCTCATGAAATAAAAATATTTTTAAAATGTCTTGACCCTAAGCAGCTTCTTCCCTGGAAAGACAAAGAAAAAAAAAGAAGTTTTCATTCTCCAAAATTTCCAGAGGTATGCTTTTCATTTTTGAACAAATTTTGTGAATCTTGATAGTAATTTTTAGAAATAGCCTTTCTCAGGAAACTAAAAAATATGTTTGCCTCAATTCCAAATGAAAATGAAGGCATATGTAAAATACTCAAACTTCCAATGAACTAGGAAGCCCACGTTTAGTTTAGCACAGGTTGCCAAGCAATTACAAGTGCTGTTCTTCTTTCCCCCAAGAATTGTTTTCGTCAACTACCTGTCTGTAAACCAGAAATAATCTCTATATCTTGATAGGAAAAGTGGCCCCTTAAGTCCTCTGGCTTAACTTCAAACCTCCGCAAGCTGGAGGTCTAAAGCTTGTCCCATCCCAGCAGTTTCCCTTTCGCAGTGGGTTTTCTAACTGCATTAGTGTTCCTGGACCAACTGCAGATGCTTGTGCCGGGATCAGCAGAGTCGGGGCCAATGCGAGTGTATCAAGAGATTTTGGGTGACTCCTTGTACCCCTGTGAGTTCCCAAGCCCTACGTGTGAAGAGATGGGGTTCTTCCCAGATGCTGCCCAGTGGACATGGGGACCTAACTGATGAAACTCCCCTGGGACTGCTTCTCGGAAGTGCAAATGAATGCCAGAATGGTTGAAAATGAAGGTAAGGCTGCAGCTCAGGAGGCAGCACAGAGAGGCAGTTTTCTATGCTGGCCATGCTCTGCTAGGTAGTGCAGAGTTAGGGCCACCATCTGAAAGCTGGTAGGTGCAATGGCTGGAAATCCTGTAGCATGCTGCCAGTGCAGCACAGGGAACTTAAGAAGGGACAAAAGACTCTCCTCATGCTGAGTGTGCTAAGGAAATAGATATGTGGAGGTAAATTGAGTTCTCCAACAGACACTGGGAGTTGATAAGGAATGTCAGTAGATCATTTATTTTCATTTATGGCTCAAGTCTATCTAAGAGTGCTGATAAGGTCATTGTTTCCCTTGAGTCATTGTCGTCAAGCTATATTTGTACGTTTACATGATTAAGCAGCAGGGGAATCTGGCTTTATCTTAATTTGTATTTTTATGGTCATGTCTTCCTTGTATTTGCCTCTGTTTCAGCCTGTGCCCAGGAAACAGGAGAGCTGAAAGGTCTGTTCAGCACTGTGGTGACATCCTTAAGTGATTTACTCCAGGGCACACATGGAAACTTGCTGCAGAACTGGGATTTGAACAGACATCTCCCAAATGCTGGCCTGGCGGTACAAGGACAAAATGATTATTCCACCTCCTGGCTGGTTAAAAAGATTCAGAGATCCCACTTTCTCTTAAGGTTCGACTTGCGCATGATTAGTGCATGATTAATGAACGTCATCAGCATATGACAGACATGCGTCTGTCTGTCTTGTACGGTTGCCTCTAAGTGCCTTGTGGAATGTGTTCTAGATGACTGAGTCAGGACCATAAACGTTTATTAGCCTGATGGACTCCAGAACAATCAATTAAGTCTTTATTAAAAGCATTCATAAGAGGATCCTCCGCATAAAGCAGGACCAGCAAAGACTTGTCTTTCTTGGCATCCCTGTTCACCTCTACCAATTGGGAGACTCTCTGACCACAATTTCTGCATGCTTGGACAAGCTGCTCTGAGTAATACTGTGGTTCTGGTTAAAGTTTGTCTCTAATCAATTTAATACCCTCTTACACATGCGGGAATAACGTGCACCTTCTGTCTTTTTTTTTTTTTTTCTGTTCTTTCAGTTTGGATTGGGACCAGTCATTTTTTTACAAGCTTTCTACACTGGATCATAACAGGAGA